>NC_061170.1:18930684-19048184 GCF_022113875.1 Hydra vulgaris | reverse complement strand
TTTTGAAAGAGTTGGCTTTTAGAAACCTCTCTATGTTGGTTGTCAACACCATTTATTAAATATTAAATTATTGATTAATAAAGTTATGTCTGGGTGAATTTTTTAGAGGTAATACCAATTCACCTGAACTGTCAGTACCGCTATTGACAGTAGTGCCGAACAAGCAGTAAATGTTTTAGGAGATATTAAAAGTCTTTGTAAATCGGAACAAACCTTGTGTTTGAAATATTTATAATAATATAAATCACAATTAAAGCAAATGCAAACCTTTTTAGTTAATGCAGTTTTATCAATATAGTTTTTTAAACATTTTGATGTTTTGTTAATTTTATCAATATAGCTTTATTTATGTGATATATATCTTTATTACTTATTTAAAAATAACTTATTATTTTAAGAAAAAATGGAAAACGTTTTACTTCAAATTAGCATTACAGAATTTCTAGGAGTATTCGTTATACAATTAACAGCTTTTTATCTTATACTGCTGAGTTAGATGAGCATGATGATGTCATACTGAAATAGTCTGCTGCCGGGGGCTTCAGTACATACATCGACTGACAAATAGCCTGACTCGCAGTAGAGTGCTGCTACATCGACTGAGGGTTTGTTATGGGTCAGCTACCTTTTAATTCATTATTCTTTGTTTTCCTTCATCGTTTTCTCAAAAATCCCACTTAATTTAGACTAGCAAAAAAGTGAGCAATTGCGCATATAAATATGCTAAAGTGTGTATATATATATATATATATATATATATATATATATATATATATATATATATATATATATATATATATATATATATATATATATATAGGGGCTATTGTAAACCGTTTTCAACAGCGATGATCGTATTTGGGTGCTGCCAAAATTAAAATTGAAGAACTTTTTTTTTAGGGCTAATTTTTTTTTTTGCAAAAAAACAAAAAATTAGCCCTAAAAAAAAAGTTCTTCAAAATTTCTTTCTTGTAAATTTTGCCAGGACAAGGGGGTACCACTGCCCAAATTTTTTTCTTAAAATAGACCCTGATATATATATATATATATATATATATATATATATAACAGTTTTTAATGTACTTGATAATGAGGGTATCAATATTCCTTCGAAATATCGTAAAAATAAATATATTTTGAACAAATAGATATTAAACCATAAAAAGAAGTTTTATTTAAAATATTTATACAAATAAAATCTATTGAAGAAGTCAACATTTAAAATATATATATATCTG
Source organism: Hydra vulgaris (assembly GCF_022113875.1). Lineage (NCBI taxonomy): Eukaryota > Metazoa > Cnidaria > Hydrozoa > Anthoathecata > Hydridae > Hydra > Hydra vulgaris. Next base: position 19,046,946 of record NC_061170.1, on the reverse strand, counting down.
TGTGTGTATTATACTCTTTTTGAAATTGAATTTTTAATAGAAATATAAATTTAAAAATAGAATTTTAAAATAGAAATATATATATAATACTCTTTTTAAAATAGATTTTATTTTTATTTTTAGTAAAATTTTTTGTTTAAAAATTGCGGAAAATCTGCAGTTATGCAGTGTAAATATTATTATATTTTTTATTTGCAGAAATCAATGAAGAGCATTTTTTTACTTTGTTTATAAATCGTTAAAATTACTTTAACAAAAAAAGCACTAAAATATCATTATTTAAATCCTCTCATGAATAGGGTTTTCATATGTCCGGCTTTTACGGAGGAGAATACAGCGCCAAACCTGTAAAAAATAAATTTGTTTACTGTGTTTTCTTTCATAAATACCGGACATCTAACAACCCTAATCATGAACAATAAATAAGTTTTCATTATTGAAGTCTACCTTTAACTGATTTAAAAAAGTCTGAGATTAAAGTTTATATTTAGTCTCCCAGAACAAGAGCTCATAAAGCAAAGTAACATATTTATTTTATGCCGCTTAACTGCAGATTTCCCAAAATTATTTAGGAAGTATCAATAAAAATTTTAACTTTAAATGTTTATTTTCATTTCACTTGAGAGTGTAATAAAAGTAAAAATTAGATTACATGTGATTAGTTTTATGAAGAAATAAAACTTAATTACTATAAGGTAAAAGAACTCTAAAAATCATATATCTTTAAAATAGTTTCATTTTTTTTTTTTAATATCTTTACTTCCAACAAAGCTGCAAGCAACCACTGTTAGTTGCAGGTCTTTGTAGCTGAGGTCTAAATTTGGCTCCAGGTCCATAACTCCAGCAAAATATTTTATAAAATTTCAGGTTTTGGTTCAGCTATATCAAGATTGCTTGATATAACTTAAGTACAGAAAATAGCATCTCTACATTTGCTTGTGAGAAACCCATTAAAGTGACCACTCTGCACAATTCTGTATCCTTTTTAGATATCCCTAATTTTTCTCAAAAGCTGATTTCACTTTTAAACAAATCTTTTTTCCAGTGTGACAGTTTTCAATGAAATTTGTATTATAATAATTTTTATTTAAAGAATTAGTTTTGGTCACACTTCTTAATTTTTCTGTTTTATTAAGCTCTTTTTTAATCTTGTTCATTGTAAAGTAAATCTGATTCTTCTTTAGAATTAGATTTACCTAAAACTGAATGAAGTGCTGTAGATGGTTCAACTGTTTTTCTTATTTCTTTATTTATTGTTATTTTTTTGGCATGATATACATCAGCTCAAGTTAAATTTTTAAAATAATACATTTCCTAGTGCCTTAAGGTGAGCGTTAAATATTTAACACTTAATCTATACCGTAAAATCGCTTAAGTTCGGTCACCATGTAACTTTGGTCATTCAAGAAAAAATATATAAAAAGCATGCAAAAATCAAATTTTACAAACTTTTTTTTCTCAAATAATATTTATAATTAGTTTATAAATATGAATCTATAAAAAAAATGTTTATATGCAGCCTGCTGAAATAATTATTTAGCAAAACAGCAATTTGAAAAAATGCATACTTTTAAAATCTAAAATAAGCAAATTATTTAAATAAATGATCAAATTTAATCTTAGTATTATTAAGAATCACCAAATTAATTATATTTACAAAAAAAAAAAGTATTATTTTTTTGAAAATTAATTTTTTTAAATATAAAAATTAGTGAAATTTTGAAATACTCTAACTTCAGTCTTTCACAGATAAACAATGAAGGAAACAATTAGCAGTAATATTGTAAAATGTTGATAAGTGTTGCGAATGCAAAATTTACTGGTAACTTTGCGTGTAAATTTACCAGTAAATTTGGACATTTTTATAATTAATGCACACCATGATATTTTATTTAAATAAAAAATTTGTTCATAATTTAAAAATTAACTGGCGGTTCTTTGAGTTCTAAAAAATATCAAACTTGTGACATAAAATTACTGCTCAATGACAAATATGAATGTGTTGCAAATCCTGTAATGAAAAGACTTTTTTTCTTTTGAGCCCAAGGCGACATCTTCTTTAGTTAATGGTATTACCTGAATTTATATAATACTTTTAAAATAAAACAACATTTCAAAAGTTTTCATTATTTGTGATGTTAAGTTCGTGATACGTTATTAGTATTTATATAGCAGCCGAGCTTATAAGATGGTATTAAAAGTCGGTCAAAGTAGATGTTTTCATTTTAAATTAAATATTGAGTACTAGTTTTTATTTTTCATTTTTTTATTTTTACAATATCAATTATCAATATAATTTTCTATATGTTTCAGGAAAAAAAATTGAAGTTTTTTTATTCATGCAGGCTTGGTCGGGAAGCGGGTGCGATCGCACTCGATAATTGACCACGGAAATAATATTTAGTTGCAAAAAACCGGCCAGATTTTTTAGTTGTTTTGAGAACATTTCAAAAACAAACAAAAAAGCGCAAAAAGATTAACTGGACCAATGAGAGACAGTTAAAAAAAATATAGCTTTTAACGCCAAAAAATTTTAGGCAAAATAAACACGATTAGAGCAAATATTTTTGAAACGTCGCTTTTTTATAATTTTTTTTTATAAAACGAAGTCACATTTTTTATATAAAGTAACAACTTACTGTTAATGATAGTTTAATAAGGTAACAAATGTTCTCCGATTTATCAAAGAGTATATATAATTTTTATTTATATACTTATGTCTTATTTACAGTGCTGGATTGAGGAGATGGGAGTGGGGGGGAGTAAAAGGACTATAGCCTCAGGACTCAATGTTAGGGGCCGCGAAATAGTCAAGAGGACCATTCGGTATTTTTTTCAGTCATTTTTACCCTGTGGCACATAAAACAAGCTGCCAAAGTTATGCAGTCCCCGGCCCTGAAAAGTCCAACAAAATTCAACCAATAAAACTAACGCTAGGTGATTTATTTATTAATAAAAAAGTTTTTTTAATAACTGTTTTATTTTTTGCGTAGTTTGAAAAGTTTAACACATTTAAAACAATTTTTCTTAGTAAGATGAACAAATGAAATAATTAAATCATTGAGTTACTGTAGAAATTCAATTAGCTAAATAGAAATTAACCAAAAATGTTAAATTACTATGTGAGGAGGAAGGGAACTGCTTTATAATAATGCTGATGATGTTTCAGAAAAAAAGGAATTTTAAGTTTAAGTATAACAAGTTTGTAAGAATGGCTGAAGCAAAAATAATTGAAGTTAGTAAACAAATTTCTAAAAACTTAAAACCTTTTCTTTCTTGCGCGAAAGTAATCAGTTATCGGGTACACTGAGGAAAATGGATTAGTGGTTAAAATTATTTGTATTAACTTTGATGATTATTAATTATTTATTATTAGAAATTTCGGTTAGTATTTTTTGAACCAATAGAATTAGTTGTTCGTAGATTTGGCGGGTTTTTTGTGTTTTTTTTACTTTTCCGCACAAAGATTGTTTGAGAACATTCAAGTTTATGTTTGTTTCCATGTATGTCCGTAAACAAAATTTACGTTAAAATAATGAACTTAATTAAGGAAACATACATAAATTTTAATGTTCTCAAAACGACTAAAATATCTGGCCGGTTTTTCACAACTAAATATTATATCCGTGGTCAGTTATCGAGTGCGATTGCACCCGCTTCCCAACCAAGCCTGTTCATGCGTGATAAATGTTCAAAGCTTAAGTGACTGAACTTAATTTTGTGGTACATATATCAATATCAAAATATAAAATGCTTTTTTTTAGAAATCATAAAAAGTTATATGACATTACTATTATAATAATTACAGTTTAATTTAAAGAATTTTTTTTCATATAAAAATAACTTTATAGTACTTAGGAATCCCTTCATTGAAAAATACTCATGCTTAGATCTTTCAAATTATCAAAGAGAGGAGCTAGCTTGGAGCCAGCTCCACCTTGAAATATTCCAGCTCTGGCTCAGCTCCATATAAAAACACCAGCTTCAGATAGCTCCGGCTCCAACACCAGAGCAGTTTTAAAGCCCTGATTGGTTGTTTGTTAGAAGTTACTGGAAGAGAAAAGATAAAGTTTATAAAGCAAGATAATGGTTAACAGATGACTTATAAGATGAAGAGGCTGAATTCCAAAGAAATGATGTTCAAGGTAAAAAAACTAGACGAAAAATAATCTTCAGAGCACTTAAGAACAGTCACAGTAAAAGGATGAGACTTAATTGAATGATGAATAACACGAGAATGAATTTTAGTAGATGGCACAAGAGATGCTAGCTCTTTAAAGCAGTATCCAATATAGTATTTATAGAAAAGAGAATTACATTACAAAAATATGACAATCTTTGAAGGTTGGCTGCAAGTGCAAGTCTAACTATATTTACAGTGCATTTTTGCACATTGTCTAAAAAAGAAAAGGGCATCATTTGAAGATCCACTCCAGATATGGCAACAGTATTCTATGCAAGGGTTAGAACACAAGAAGTGGCAAGTACCATAAAGAGATGCAACTTTAACGGATGCTAATTTTGCAATAGGTTTGATATAGGGCAAGCGCTGTTGACTAGCATAAAACCATGTAATTTGTTTACAGAGGATTATGGGATGCCCTGATAGCATAACATTTAAAAACAAATAAATACGTTGTTTTCAATATTCAAATGCTGTCAGTAATTGATTGCTCTTAATTTATTTTGTAAACTATTTATAGAATTAATCTTCTTTTTTTATACTATTTTGACATTATTTTAAAAAATTCCCGATTAGAATTATAGGTTTCTTATATAACATTTTTCAAAAGAGCAGCTCTATTATAGTGTAATATTAAATATATCACGTCTTAATAAGGCTTTTCAGGTCATAATAATAGGCCAATTTGAAAATCTTCAAATGAAACTTGATAAAATAATTTGCTATGTAATTATTGCATAGCAAATTATCATTATCAATTCAAGTTTAAACACACATGTATGTGTGTGTGTGTGTGTGTGTGTGTGTGTGTGTGTGTGTTTATATATATATATATATATATATATATATATATATATATATATATATATATATATATATATATATATATATATATATATATATATATATATATATATAAAATACATATATATATATATATATATATATATATATATATATATATATGTATATATATTATATAAATGTATGTAATATATAAAATACATATATATATAATAAATATATACATGTATATAATATATAAAATACATATATATAATAAATATATTATATGCATATATATATAATATATGTATATATATATATATATATATATATATATATATATTATATACATGTATATAATATATAAAATACATATATATAATAAATATATTATATACATATATATAATATATATATTATATATATGTGTGTGTGTGTATTATATATGTGTGTGTGTATATAAATGTATGTTTGTAGTTACATACATAAATATATACATGCATACATACGTACGTACATACGTACATACATACATAATGTGTATATGTATGTATGTATGAATGTATGCATGTATGTATGTGTATACACACACATTAACTCATAAAATTAAAACTGATTGTTAAAAAAAACAAACATAAAGGCGTTATATAATAAAATATAAAAACTACCTAAAAAATTTCAACAAAATGTCATAATAAGCAGAAAAGATCTAAAGAAGCTTGTTAAGACATCTCATGTTGTCAATGGAATCGATTTTTTTTTTTAACCTCAACAAGATGATCAAAAAATTAATAAGAAACACAATGAAGAGAAGGAATAAAGAAAAATAAGGAGAGAAAATAAATCAAAATCAAAAAAATATGTATCAACAGCTTCTCTCAAAAGAAGTCTATTCTCAGAAATCTCCTGACTCTGATAGTTATCACTAGTATTGAATTTAAAATAAATCAATTGCATTTTTTTATTTTAATTTTATTGTTTTATAAAACTTTCTATTTATTGTTTAGTTTTCTTTTATGCGTTTATGTAAGATATATTTGCATTTTTAGAATAGTTATCGGCAAGTCATGTTTATTCTTTAAGTTTAATTTTATAGTCTTTTCTTTTTTTAATCTGTTTTGTTAATGTATTTTATCTGTTTTGTTAATATATTTTATCCAAATGTTAAATTTAATCTAAATGAATGTAAATTTTGATTTCTGTACATTCCTGAAAGCTGTTTTTTGAGATTCCATGATGTTTTTTGAATTCCTAATTCCGAGGGTTGTATATATATATATACAGCGCTCAAAATAACGGCCGATCAATGATCGGCTATTTTTAGGGAAATTTCGCAAAATTCAAGGAAGAATAACCTGTTTTTGTGAAAAAATTACATTTGATCAGCAAGCTTTGAAAAACTATGTATATACAGTGGGTGGCCAAATTATTAGGTACACTTAACTTTTTTAGTAATTTTAAAGTTTAAACTTCTTTAATGAACAAATACGTATTTTGTAGTTATTTTTTTATTGCTTTTATTGTTAGAAGGCTCTATATAGAATATAAAACAACATAATTACTTACTCATAGCTATTTATTAAAAAAAAAAAGTTAAAACATAACAAATAAGGTAATAATCCTAATATTAATATAATATTAGGTAATAATCTTATATATAATCTTATATAAGATTATATATAAGGTAATAATCTTATTAATAAAATAAGGTATTAATCCTAATATTTTGTAATGCCAACCCTTTGCTACAATAATGGCTTACAGGTGTTAAGGCATGCTTTCTATGCAGTTTTTTGCTTTGTGTTGGAGACTGGGGTTGTTATATCGCTCTCTTATAAGAGTTTCTATTAACTGCTGCTTGGAGTGATGGTTTTATTGACAGTTTCCCGTTTTGTGAACTCCCATAGATTTTTTATGGGGTTCATATCATTTGAATTACCCAGCCAAGGCAAAATGTACACAAATTTTTCAGTTAGTAATGCTGTAACACTAGTCTTATGGCACGCTGCGGAGTCATGCATGAACATATAATCTTCATTACAAGGGAACCATTATTTAACCTGGGGCAAGAGCCTGTTTTCCAGTACTTGCTTGTACTGGTTCTGCCTCATGGTCCCTTCCACAAAGTAGAGGCAGCCCATATCCATGGCTGAGGTCACAAACCACACCTTAACCCTCACAAGATGTTTAATCTTATCCAAAAGGTGGAGTTTTTCTCAGTCCTGGTTGAATTTTTCTGATGGGTGGCGTCAAACAAATGAGCTTTTTTCCATCAAAAAATGGAAAAAAGCTCATTTGTCATAATTTAGTGTTTTCTAGTCCATTCCAGTCCCTTTTTTTCATGACTTTATTTAAACGTGGTTTTTTGGTTGGACGACAAATTATTTTCAGCCAACCTTCTCTGGACCACCTATTTGGAGACAATAATTCCTTTATTGTTTATTTTTGTAGCTAGTCGAAACTTCTTTTTTTCTTCCTGGTTTAAAGACAATTGTCCCTAATTTTATGGTCTCAACGTGGAGTAGTGATCCTTTTTCGGCCACTTTTGCCAATACGTTCTGGTTCTTGAGGCACATTTGTATAAATTTTTCTTTTAATTTGGTTCACTGCTGACTTTGAAACACTTGCAATTGCTGCTATCTCTTTCTGAGAATGTGTAGAATAAAGAAGTAATTTTTTTTCTTCCTTACATTTTCTTAGGGTTAAGTCTAAAGACTTGTCCAGATACAAGTCAGGATTTGTGGAATAAAATTAGCAAAAATAACGAATTACTAACCATAAATAATTTAATTATTGACCAATACTTAGGTTTTAATAGTCCAGAACTAAAAGAACTTGCAAAAAATTGTTCCAAAAATAAATAAAATCAGTTTTAAACTTACTACAACCACACTTTTCAACAATTGACAGATAATTGAATAATACCCTAACTTTTTGAAAAATTAGGTGGACTGACAGTATTGTAATGCACACAAAAAATTATTTAAAAACAATTTATTTGCTTGCAAAATTCATTTAAATTTTAAAATTACTAAAAATGTTAGGTGTACTTATTTGACCACCCACTGTGTGTATATATATGTATATATATATATATATATATATATATATATATATATATATATATATATATATATATATATATATATATATATATATATATATATATATATATATATATATATATATATATATATATATATAAATAATTAATTGAAAATACAAAAAATGAAAAATATCAAAGCTTTTTAACATATACACCAATTGGTGCCATAAGAAAAAATGATTGAGTGAGATATTCGAAATGAAGTTTTCACATTACTTTGTGAAAACGCTTCAGATCTACCAGCCAGCTTAAGAAAATCTGTTTTGTGTGTGTGCTTGATATAAAAAGTATGAAATTTACTTTATAAGAGTTATTTTTTAGATAAGGGTCATTAAATTAACCTTTCTCACTTATGCAAACTACATAGAAACTCCATAAAATTAACAAATCTCTCTCACCCTTGACACAGATTTTTTAATGTACATTTGGCTAATTTATTTAAAGTTATATTATTTAAATATTTTTCTGCTTATTTCAGGTATCTGAAAATGTCTTTAAATCATATTAGCCTTGAATAAATGTCGAAAATGTCAAATTTGATGCGACCAGTAGGCACTGCAAGCCCAAACGCAATAAAGGGAGATGTTCCTATGAACATAGTTTCTGCAACAATGAATATTTCTTCTAATCCAGATCTAGCAAGTTTGTTTGAATGTCCTGTTTGCTTTGACTATGTTCTGCCTCCAATATTTCAATGTAGTAGTGGTCATCTTTTATGTTCAAATTGTCGCCCTAAATTAACAATATGCCCGAGTTGTCGTGGACCTCTTGGAAGCATTAGAAATTTAGCTATGGAAAAAGTAGCTAATACAGTACTTTTTCCATGTCGTTACTCATCTTCTGGGTGTAATGTCACTTTACCCCACACAGCAAAAATTGAACATGAGGATTCTTGTGAGTGTCGACCATATGTTTGCCCTTGTCCAGGTGCATCCTGTAAATGGTCAGGAACATTAGATGGAGTAATGCCTCACCTAATGGTATCTCATAAGTCTATTACTACTCTACAAGGTGAAGATATAGTATTTTTAGCTACAGACATAAATTTACCAGGCGCTGTTGATTGGGTAATGATGCAATCGTGTTTTGGACAACATTTCATGCTCGTGCTTGAAAAACAGGAAAAGTTTGAGGGACATCAACAATTTTTTGCTGTTGTCCAATTAATTGGTTCTAGAAAACAAGCAGAAAATTTCGCTTATCGATTAGAGTTAAATGGACAACGTCGCAGACTAGCTTGGGAAGCTACACCTCGTAGTATACATGATGGTATCTCTGCTGCAATATCAAATAGCGATTGCTTAGTATTTGATACCAGCATTGCGCAGTTGTTTGCAGATAATGGAAACTTGGGAATAAATGTTACAATATCTCTTTGTTGATTTATAAGTAAATAAAGTTTTTTCCTAAGATAAATTATATTCTTTTGATTTTATCTTTGTTAAAGGTTCGAAATAGTTCTGTATTGGTCAGGGAAATAAAGCAAGGAAAAATATTATGTGTGAACATGTTTTTTAATGATTGTTACCCCCCTTTTATAATGTTATATATGGGGATAGTAAAATCACTTTCAATTTTCATTTATCTAGATAGTTCATAAATTACAAATTTATGTTACGAAAATTTAGATTACGATCGAATCAGTTGGTTGTATTTCTTAGAAAATATATTGAGTTTATTTATTGTAACATCTTCCGTTTTTATCAAACGATTTTTGTTTTGCTTTCAAATAAAGCGCGCTGCGCGCCTTATTCTTTCATTCATTCATCGAATTTATTTTTTAATTTCTTTCGTTTTGACAAGTTATACGGTTTTTTAATGAAGACAATTTGTTTTAGTTTGAATTTTAAACGAGTTACCGTTCAGTGCTTTCCGACGTCTAATTGTTTTCTCGTGACCATTTTATCCATTACTTTAGATGTTTTGTAAAATTATAAAGTTTTTATTTTACTGCTGTCTGTTTTTTTTTTTTTTTTTTTTTTTGTAACTTGTATATATTATCACTAAATTTTTTAAATAAATATGTTCAAATATGTTAAATTTCCGATTGTTTATGTTTTGCCTCGAAATTCCGGATATTTTTATTCGTTTAGTTGTTTGCTTTGAATGATTCCATAAATTTATGTAAAATGTTGGCCTCGTTTGAAATTTTTATTTAGAATTTTTTTATTTTATCACAATCTTCTCAAACAGTAACTTTTTTAGCGAAGATGTGAAATGCCATTGTTGCTGTCTAAGTGCGGCCTAAAGGTGAGTTTCCACTCATCCGTTTTTTCACGGAAACGAGAAAGAGAAGGGATAAATAGTCACGCGGACATTAGCGGACAAAACAAGTTTTAATTTGTTTAAAGTAAAACTACGCATGCTCACGTAATTATTTTTTTCTTTCCTATCCCGTATAATTTTTAACACCTGATCTCAAAATATAACTGGATAGAGTATACGGCAATTTTTTTGAAGCCAGTTTTGGCCTCCCAAGATGGCGGCGTATTTGTTACAAATTATTACAAATTTAGATGTTTTTGTAACGAACTTTAAATCTTTTTTATATAAAAATAAATGTACAAGACTCAAATACAAATAGAATTTTTGGTTTTACATAGCATAACATAAATTTACACTTAACATTAAGTTTGTATAGCATCTTTTTTTTTTTTTTAGTAAAAATAATTTTAAATGAGATAAAAATTTTCTTTTAAATTAATTACAGATTAGTTTATTTAACATTGGTAAAGAACACTCAAGAAACTAGTACCAAGCAGTTAAACTACTAGGTTCCACTATAATATAGTCTATATAAATATTTATAACCTATTAGTAATGGCTTATTACTATTTATTTATTACCTATTAGTAATAAGTTATAACATGTTATAACCTATTAGTGAAAGTAAAAAAGCAAATAAGAATCTAGTAGTTATCAAATTTAATAATTTCTAAACAACTTAAAAATAATAAGTTGAAATGTGAAAAACTGAAATCATTTTGTATTTATATTTCATTTATTTACTGTCTTTAAATTTTACTTTTACCATAAATTAATTGTTTGATATTGCTTTATATAAAATTTATGTACCTTTTAGTTCTTAACTACCCAATGCTGTGTGCTAGAAGGTTAATAACAAAACTGCATAGTAGGCAGCTGAATATCTTTTTAAAATAAACTATTATGAAATTAGTTTTTCAAATAGATATCACAAATTACAAATGCTGCACGAACTATTAGCTGAACTCTGTGAGTATACACAACACAGGGGTTCCTTCTAGAATTTTTTTATATATAATTATTTGTACCTTATTTTTTATTTGTTTGTACTTTACTAAAATCACTAAACATGTATATATATATATATATATATATATATATATATATATATATATATATATATATATATATTGTGTGTGTGTGTGTGTGTGTGTGTGTGTGTGTGTGTGTGTGTGTGTGTGTGTGTGTGTGTGTTTGTTTTTATAAGTCATTAATAAAAAGGTATTATTGATTTTTAAATCAAAGAAGTTTTGTCAATTGCTTCTGAAGCTTTTTTCCAGTTAATTTTGCAGTTTGTTTTTATCCAAGGTTATAAAGGTGAATTTTTGCATAGTTTTCTGAAATAAGTTGAACCAATAAAAATTAATCGTTATCACTTATAGCTGAGTCAAACATAGAAGGAGATAGTTCAGTGCATGTTATAGAGAAATCCAATGAACTTAAAATATCATTTTAAATTGCATTTTAAATTCCTATTTCATTTGGAAGGTAGCCATATTGAACCAAGCAATCTTTGAAAACACCTTTCGATTTCTTTGGATATGATAATAACACTTTAGGTTGGTTTAATCAAGCCTCCTCTGTCTTAGAATTTTAAAAGGCTATTTTGTTTAAAATGAAAAAGAAGTACTAGTGCATGCTGACATTAAATGCAGGTAATTTTTTTTATGTCATTTTAGCTATGTATCCAGCAATATATGAGATTTTTTGAATTAAAATAGAATGCTGCAATTTGGAATATCTGCATAATCGTGGTCATTATTACCACGATTATGCAGATATTCTTGGTCATTGTTGTTTTATGAGCAAAAGAATTGTCTGAAAATTTTATATATGAGTTTTAGCTTTGATGCTGATTTTTCCATTTGAACATTGAAAGTTACTTCGCATCAAGAGTTGTTTATATGTGGCCGTCAGTTGTTGGCAATTGATATTGATGTTAAACATTTTTGCAAATCTCACAGCTCCAATAAAGAGTTTGTTAAATGGTTTTGACTGAGCTTATATGTTAAATATTTTTATGGTGAACCTTATATATATATAAGGTTATATATATATAAGGTTAAATATATGTTATATGTTAAATATTTTTATGGTGAACATCTTTTTCTACTCAGTCGAGAAATATATCTTAAACAGATTTAATTGCTATCAAATATCCAATGAAACCAGTTTTTAGACAAGGTCATAAAAATATACAAAATTGTTTAACTGCAACATACAGTTCATTAATATGAAAGTCAGCAAACTATAACATCATTTTTTATGTATAGTTTCAATTGTATATATTTTTTTTAAACAAACAAACTATATTTGTATTTCACCTGATGATTGCAACAGCATGAAACTAAAAGTTATGAAAATCACGTAGTCTTATTTTCTACTATATATATATATATATTATAGCTCTGACTTTCTTGATAGTATATGCACAAAATAGCATCACTACATATATATATATATATATATATATATATATATATATATATATATATATATATATATATATATATATATATATATATATATATATATATATATATATATATATATATGTACATATATATACATATATATATATATATATATATATATATATATATATATATATATACATATATTTGTATATATATATATATACATATATATATATATATATATATATATATATATATACATATATTTGTATATATATATATACATATATATATATATATATATATATATATTATATACATATATTTGTATATATATATATACATATATATATATATATATATATATATATATATATATATATATATATATATATATATATATATATATATATACATACATATATATATATATATATATATATATATATATATATATATATATATATATATATATATATATATATATATATATATATATATATATATATATACACATACATATGGATACCTAATACAGTAATATATATATTACTGTATTAAGCATCCTATACTTTTTAATTATTTAAAATTTAACTAACATTTAAAATAAGACTATTTTCAGAGGCAGGTAACATTTTTGATGAATAAAAAGCAAGTTTGTTGCCCAAAACTGGATAGCAACTCGTTTTGCACCACAATATTCCTAAACTTCAAGAAACCCTTACATAATTGATTACTGCAAATAAAATTGCATTGTGTTTGTTAATAGTTTTGCATTTTTTTACCTATAGTTCTTCATTGCCCTGTAGGACAATGATTTTTTTTACACAGTCTGTTAAAAAAAAGTAAAAAATAAATTCCGGCCTGAAATATTGTAGTTCCGGCCGGAACCTGAATAACCTAGTCACAAATTCCAGCCGGAGTTCTAATACCACCCTACCACAGACCCAACCCATAAGTCTCTAAAAATTCAATCTATTTTAAACCCTTAGCGGATGTAGAGACATTTAACACAGGCTTAGATCATTTTATTAAGATGTTCTGTTGCTAGTACCCATTAAAAAATAACTAAATAAAAAACGCATTTAACCCCCTATTACATTAGGTAATATCAAAATAATTGGTAAGGGTGGCTCTTTAGTTATATATGTATGTGTCTGAAATTTTAGTTGCATCTATTTGTAATTTCATGCAAACAGCTGTTAAAATCAAAATAAATACAGTAGCGATTATTTGCTCAAGTAGCAATTTGTACTTGAGGTGATTATGTATTAATTTGATTAATATATTAATTTGAGCTTCACAAACCCTACATAGTCTTAGTTAAAAAAAAAAAAAAAACTCAGCTTTTCACTTTTAATTACGTTGGATTACCTAACCGGGGCTGCAACTGGTCTGATTGCTCATTTCTGTTTATCAAAAGTAATTTCCACCTCGCCTTGTATTAAGCGCCTGAAAGTAATGACTTTCCTTTTGTTTGGTAATATGATTGCGTCACAAAGCTGGTGTTTTTTAAACTATCGAGAATTTAAGCGACCGTTAAAAAAAAGTTGTAAATGGCCAGTTTCAAAACAGAAGAGGATAAATGGTGGTCTAATCCTGCCGTTAATTAACCGTTAATTTTTCCAATTGAATTTCCTCCTTTAGCCAGCTCCGTTAACTAGCTAATGTGCTGGTTTTTTGTGGCAACTAAACGTTGCAATTTTACTTAAGAGAAAACTAAAATAAATTTTAAAAATAAACTTTTTTCATGCTTTTTTGAGCCTTGTTTAGGAAGCATACAAAAATGCTGTTAAACATTGAAATTACAATTCTTTATAATAAAAAAAATATACTAATAAAAAAGACAGTGTGTCAAAAAATAATTCTAAAATAGTATTTAATATAAAATTTTACAGACACAAAAACATGGCTATATTAGTATCAATTTTGGCTAAACTTTTTAATTATGCTTGGTATGGTTTCAACAAAAAAAATTTTGATTAATCTTTCACCGTTGAAAGACCAATAAACCAATTCGATTGTGCGGCCGTGGTGCAGTGGTTAGAGCGCTTGCTTTATAAGCAGGAGATCCAGATTCGAAACGAGCTTTAGACATATTTTGCGTCACGGTTAGGAAGAAGGCGTAAACTTTCTGGTTAAATGCATTTTCGCGATGCTCTGTGACAAGACCGTTAGGTCTACTTAAGGCACCTAAATAACAAAATAAATATATATATATATATATTTGTTTAAAAAAAATGCAATATAGTAAATAATTTTCTTTTTATATAGTTTCTTTTTGTAAAATAATTAAGAGTAAGGAAGGGATGGGGGCTGGAAGTCTATGCTGCTACCTTGGCTGCAGCATGGGGACTTTACCATGTGTTTGTTATAAAATACTCCAACCACATACTTGTAATAAAAATAGTATTGTCAAATTATTGTAAAACTAGATGGAGACTTATAAAGTCAAATAAAAATAAACTCAACTTTTTATTCATTACTATCCAGATGTTTCTAAAACATTCTAAAACTCATCAGCGAAAACGTAAAATTATCTAATGATGGCTTGGTTGCAGAAAAATTATCAATAAAAGAATTGTATAAAATTCTGTATTATGAAAACAAATCAAGGAAAGTAAAACTTGAAAATGTCAATGAACGGTTAAAATAAATATAATTGTGTTCAAAGAGATCAGATTAGATTGTATTTATTAGAAAAAATAATATATGTTCTAAAGGACACCCAGGTCTATATTATTCGATACTAAACAACGTGCCCCAAAACAAATTATGAAACAGCGTACAACATCAAATAAGCAATTTATATAAAAATAAACAATAAGATATGCAGTCAATGCCAACATAACTTTTCAAAATTGAATTTCTAGAATTGATGTTATTACTATTGAAGTTGTTGTCATTATTGGCATAAACAACATTGAAACGCAATTGATTCCAAATGTTAACATTTTGATAAGAGAATCTATAATTAAGAATATCTAGTCGACATTGTTTTTGCGCATTTTAAATTTATGTCCTCGAGTGTTGTTTTTGTTGTCAATAGAAAGGAACATAGATTTATCATGTAAGACTTGGTTATGCAGAATTATGAGGCCAAAAAGTTGATAAATCATGTTTAAATTTCCTTATCTCATGCGAATCTAAATCAAGCAACCGAGGTTGACTATAGTAGGTTAAATTGCTTAAGTGCAGAATTTTGTTTATGAAACGTTTTTGCACGCTCTCAACTCCCTTTATTAGTTCAATATAATATGGCGACTAAACTGGGGAGCAATATTCAAATATAGGCCCAATATACGCAGTGAAGGCTCTTACTAAGATACAAGGATCATAAGATTTAAAGCATTTTAAAACAAGATATGCTCTGGTAATAGCTGCATGGATAAAGTTTGATTGAAAATATGTTTTTTATAGTTATGGTGAGAATCCAGAGTTACACTATGATCATTCGGATCAGAAGACTGAGCTAAAGCATGATCTTTCTTAATTTAAGTTGATACATTTTTTCAATGAAGCAAGCATAATCCTATGAACAAAACACTTGCTGTAAGAAATCGGTAGTTACCAAGTAAGAAATAGGTAGTTACCATGTTTCTGACCAAAGTATAACGTTATCAAGAGCATTAACTTAAGCGGTGGTTCTGATCTGTGTTGCAAAATGAACTGTATAACTTGATGTTAACAGTAGCGTTTAAATCGTTAAAATATATTGAGAATAATGTTTGACGTAAAAACTACATTCTGTACGGATGTTCGGATGTTCATTATCAAACTCAACAGAGTTGAGTTTGATAATAAACATCCAACTTTAACCTGTTGAGACCTATTGGTAAGAAATGCGGCCATCTAGTTTAATAAATTACCTCTTATGTTAAACAATGTAAGTTTGGCTAATAATTTAGGATGAGATACATAACCAAATGCCTTTTAAATATTAATATAAACAACATCAGTTGTTAAATGTTTATCTAGTGCAATACTGCAGTCATTTACAGATTCTAAAAGACTTGTAAAAGTAGAACGTTTCTTGAAGAAACCATGTTGATTATTGGCTATTAAGTTATGGCGAGTTAAGTACCAAATAATATCTGAGGTTATAATTTTTTCCATTTCACGAAAACAAATTTATGTGAGTGAATTGGTCTATAATTATTAAAGTCTGATATCGTTCCTTTTTAAAAAGTTGCAGAAACAAAAGCCATTGTAGTGGTAGAGTATTATATCTGACATCAAATATAAATGCAAGTGGAATACATAAAATGAGAGCTAGCTTTTTCAGAAAAATGTTCGGTATTCCGTCAGGACCATAAGATGGGTTTGAGACCAATCAAAGTTGAATAAATCCTCTCAACAGAAAAGTTAATATCTTCAATGTTTATAGAGTTGTTAAGAGAATTATTTAATTTTTGTGAGTTGTTGTTATTGTCGGTAAATATACTTCCAAAGTGTTTATTAAAAACTTCAGAAGTTTCTTTATTGCTAGAAATTAGCATGAAATTGTTTTTTTCGTCCTTTTTAGGGTAGTTCGTTTTATGATTATTTAGTTAATTACTAACATAGTTAAAAAAAAACTTACTAGGTTTATTGCCATCGACTAATTTAAATTCGATTTTTTAAACTTAATAAAAATAGCTTTCATCACATATGCCTTTAAATGTAAACAAGCAATGCTTGTTTACATTTAAAGGCGTATGTGATGAAAGCTATTTTGTATGGATTGGTTTTTGTAATGGAACATTTGTTTTACCTAAAAATAACTTACGATTTAACATTTTCTTGATATATCTAGGGTAAAGATGTTTCTTTTTACTATAATGTATTTTTCTTACAGGAACAAAACGGTCAATCCTAATCCAAAAATGATTAGAGAAAATGTTCCAATACTCGTCAATATTAAAAATATAAGAAAAGTTGAGTTTCATTATTAATATTTGAAAAGTCATTGAGAAAGTTTTTTACATCATCATTGATGAAATTATAAAAAGATTCAGATTTCATTTTGTACTGGTGTTTATCAATAAAATTTAATGTTAAATGAACTGAGTTATGTACGCTGCACAGTGTGCCCAGGACATGAAAAAATTCTTTTTTCTGACCTTTTATTTTTTCACTTTAAATATTATTTTTATAATGTGTAGGGCATATGTTGGTCAGTACAAAAAAAGTTTTAAAATTCATCAAACCATTTTGTTTTTATAGCTGTTTGAAGTTGAAGAAAATATTGACGCATAATATTTGTCTTAAAATTGTACCAATTCTGTTTTTTAACAACAACTTTGAAACGCTATACATTAAAAACTACTCCATGAATTTAAAAATTTTTTTCTTTCCTGGTCTGTAAATAATATTTAATTTGTGAATTACTTAAAGAAAAATAAAAACTGAAATTTAAACATTTTTTTTGTGCAGTTTTGTTTATACCTAAAAAAATTCTAAAATATATGAAAATATATTTTTTTAATTAAAAAGAAAGTAACAGGAAAAAAAGGCCGCAAGAGGCCGCAAATAAAATCAAATGTTTTATTAAATATAGACTTTCTATTTTTATGAGTAAAAATTTCACAGTCCGGTTATCCCCGGAAATTGAGTAATTTAAATTTGAAATTTAATTGTTCGTACGAGTTGATATTCGAGGTTGCGTAATTATGAAAATCAACTTTTACGGACGATTCAGGAATATCTGTTGATAACATGCGACAAAATGCTATTGATAAAAAAAGGAGAAAAAATTTTTAAAATTTTTTTTTAGAAGAAATTTTACTAACCATCAAATTAAGTTCATTTGAAAAATCTAAGCTTATTTTAAAAACAATCAAAATGAGATATAATCTTACCATTAAGGTGGTACATACCTCAAAAAATTATATCATAAAATATTGGTTCTTAGTAATCTCTTTTTGATTTATTTTGACAAAAATAAAATTACAAATAAAAAAAATAAAAAATAAATAACAAAAAATAATTATTCTTAAAAATAATTATGCAAATACCCTAATTATGCAATTTTTTTGTTCCAATATATCTTTTTATTGCAAAAAGATATTTACAAAAAACTTTGCAAACTAATCAATAATGATGCAATGCATGTTCTGAACTAAAAATATATTAATAAATCCAAAGAATAACTTTTATTTGCTCAATAACAATAGTTCGGGTAATTTTCCCCAAAAAGAAGTACAAAAATGCATATAAAAATAAGTAAACAAAAAAAAATAAATATTTTTTTAGTTCAGAACATAGACTTCTATGTTAAGAATAAATCCTGAAAATTTCAATAAGTTTGACAAAACAGATTTTAAGTTATTTAGGATCAAAGTTAAAAAAATGTGAACCTGAGAAAAACTCATTAAAAGAATAAAAACTAATCTAAACAATTACTATGAAGTCTTAAAAGTTCTAGAAGCATACATTTCACCTTCTGTAGCAATATTTTTATCATCCAAACCCTTTTTTATTGCTCTGAGCTTTTTTCTTTGTTTTTTAACAATATCACTTGATTTTTTTTTAGAACTTTTTAAGCGTTCTATATCATATTTATGTAAGCCGTATATACAAAATTGACCAGGTTGCAAACCAAAGCTATGATAAACACTTAACAAACCATAACCACCTTCATTGAAACATAGCAATGCAGATGCTACAGCTATATCAATTAACAAATTTTCTACAAAAACCTCTTTGGGGCACCGTTTCCATATTAAACTATGCAAAGCTTCATTAACGTTTTGTGTTTCACCGACAAGACAAGCTTCAAGTAAAGTATCATTGCCTAAATCCTTATAACTAAAAATATTTTTGATTTCATCTGCAATAGCAGCAGGAATATTGACTTTAATTTTATATTGATTATTTTTATTTTCAATGGCAGTCTTGTATTTACACCATGAATTCAATGGACAATACTTATGACGTTCTTCTGGCGAAGTATTTTCTGAACAGTGATAAATAATTGCAGCTACTGCCTTTTTCATGCTATATAAGTTTCCTTTATTAGCTCTAATAGCACAACCATAATAGTTCTGAAGTGTTTTTATGACTTGATTAGTAAGACGGTTTTTTCCTGATATTGTTTTTCCATCAGAAAGAATTTTTTCTTTGAGAGAAACTTTTATCGCACGTAAACGTGTTCCCATTCTTTTCTGGACATGGCCAACACACTCTTGTTTCTTTATTGTTAATCCAGGATAAGGGTTATTTTTAACAACTTCAAGAAATGATTTACTGTCGCCATCACCCAGATAAAATAAATATCTAAGTCCTCTTGTAGTAATGGTAGTAATCTTTGAAAGATTTTTAGTACACCAGCAGTTTCTATTGAACAAGAACTTCCCTTATGATTAATAGAGCAGTTGTGCTCTGCTTTCCAACAGTCATATTCAGAAGTGCCTTTTTTGCATTTCCAATATTGGCACTGTTTACAACTTTTTGTTAATGTCTCGACATCTATACACTTTTTTTTTTTTTTTTTAAATTTTAATTCACCTCCTCAAGGCCGAGCAGGCCACTACAGAAGAGGAGGCTACTTATTTGTGGTTATAACCCTCTCCCAACTCTATAACTCCAAAACACGAACCTTGACGAGCAAGGCCGCTGCGCGGAGAAACGAGTTGAGCGCGGTACTACCAGGGACGTGGTGGGGATCGAACTCGGAACCACTCGTTTATGAAGCGAGCGCTCTACCACTACACCACTACCGCATACCGTTTGAAATAGCAGTAACGACTCCATTAATGGAGCTGAAACCACGACGCTGCCATGATCCATCAAAACTTGCAGTAACATTTTTTATAGAAGAACTATCATTTACTGAACATTCTTCTGCTGCCTTTTTTCATTGATTTTTCAGACTCTGAAACATAAGATCTGTGGAGTTTCTCATTTATAACATTGTAACATTTTAAAGACATTGGTTGAGGCATGTTCATACAATAACTAAAACGTTTGATAGCTAAATGACCTTTTCCAATTTCACGAAATGCTAAAACAGAGCGATAGTTAATATCATATCCCTTACCACCATTGTTTTTTTAAAACTTGAAACTTTTTTGGAGGTATAAAACTCGTGTTTCCATTCACAGGTACAGCAAGTAAGTATAAAAAGATGTGATAATCCTTTTTTTTTTTTTTTTTTAATATTATGATTAAAATCTAACTTTCCAAGACATATTGGACAAAAACCAACTTTATCAACAATGTTCTTAAAGATTTGAGTGTTAAAAAAAACATAGCATTCAATATTTTGACTGCAATTTGTATCTAATTCATACTTGAACTCGTCATTTATTTTTATTTTTTTAGCTAATGCAGATATACCTATTTCGTTTGTTTCTTTTGTTGTTGCTTTGGACAAACCAGAATTTATTTGGTTTAGAGTGAATCTGTTACCATAAAATTTTCTTTTTCTAGCTTTTGATTTCAGTTTTCTGCTATTTGAGCCCATTATAAGTAAAAAAATTTGGTTTTATTTAATAATGAGAATTTAACCTAATTTGCATTACATGCATCTAGTAAATATATGGAAATACCGTGGTTGTGTTGCTTGGAAATATGTCTTTAAGTCAAAACAAGAAGCTATATGATATAAAGTTAATTTCCATACTGAATGAACACAAATATAGATAAGAAATATAATAAACTCAGGTATCACCCTGATTGCTAAGACCGTTGCTAAGGAACTAGAAAATTATAAACATTTTAAATGCAAAATTAGACTAATTTAGATGCTGTTTAATCAAATTTTGATCTTATTTTCAGAATTAGCAATGTCAAATCGACCAGAAAAATGGATAATTTAAATTTTGAAAATTTTGAATTTTATGAGGTATGTACCACCTTAAAGATGAAAAAGAAAATTTTAAAGCAAATTGACTGACACGTAAAAGAATATTCAAAGTTGAAACAAAACAAACTTTTGGCCAAATTGGAAATTTGGAGAAACGAAATGGGGATAAAGCTGCCCGGGAATCTACCTGCAGCAGCATCATCATCATCCAGGGGTGATGTAGAAGAAGAGGGAGCTCCGCAAGCTAAAAGAGAACGGAAATCAAAAAGACTAAGGTAAAAGTTTAGTTGTTGACATATATTTGAATTTCTTAGGCATCATGTTATTTGGGACACCCAGTAGCTATTTTTTTACTTTTCATAATACATTATTATTTAATTCAGCGATCAACCTGAAAAACGTACTTACAACAAAATTCTGGATGATTTTGTGGACATCGTGGAAAAACATGCAAGTGAACAAGGAGTAGATATCTGAATGCTTAAAAGAAGTTGTCCAAAGATTTGAAAAAAGATGGGGAAAGGAAGAAGGAGTAAAACTTACAACAATATCAGTACAGAAAGCAACTGCTTTAATCTACAACTTGGATCTATCCATAAATAAATATCAGGTGAAATATGCAATCAAATACTGTTGTAATTAATTGTTTTTATAATTGTACGTTTAAATTTCATATATTTCCCTAGGAGCTGAGACTTGAGCTTCTCCCAAAACTAATGTGGCAACATTAGGAATGATGTAGATACTTTTAAACGTACTTTGCTACCAAAGGAATTGAGTAATGATGATAAACAAACTTCATCCCCTGTGAACAATGTTATCAAAGACACTGTTGAGTCTCTACTTGACATATCCGGGTTTTGTGCTAAAAATCATTCTATACATGTAGAGGGTAAATTTGGACTTGATGGATCTGGAAATCACAACTATCGTCATCAGTTTTCCGATCCTCAAGATGCAGACTTAAAAGGAACAATTTATATTTGTTCTTTTTGGTGTCCCCTTGAAATAAAAGATTCAAAAAACCAAGTTATCTGGACTAATCCAACCTCTAACTCCATTAATTTTTCCAGGCCTGTTATTCTAGTGAAAGCAAAAAAAACTAGGGAGAGTGTAAAAGAGTATTTTAAACCAACTCTGAGCCAACTGCCTAAAAATGAAACTTCGCCTATTCTTTCAGAAAATGGTTTGCAAATATTTGTAAAAACAGAGATAAATATGGTTGATGGCAAAATGGTAAATTTATTGGTGGGTAATTCTGGAGCTTTTTGTCACTACTAGAAATGTTCCAGAGATGATGCAAATGACCTGGTATGTATACTACATGGGTTTACCATAGATAAAAACTATAATGATATGCTCAGTACTTGGAGAAGACTAGAAAATGGCGAAATCTCCTACAAAGATATTGAAAGACATGGACAATGCCATGAACCTATAGTTAAATCAGATGTAAAAATTTTTGCCATTCTATATCAAAAGCTACGTGCACTTGACCACTGTCTGAAGTTGTTATATCATATTGTGGGCCAACAAACCATACATGGTCTGAACAGGACATAAAGGTAAAAACTGCTCTGAAGACAGCAAAAAGAAAAGTTATTCAAAATGTACGCGAGAAAACAGGAATGCTTCTTGATTCTTTTACTTCTAGTAGTGGTAACACGAACAATGGACCATTAGCAAATTTTTTTAGTCCAAAAGAAAGAAAGCCTATTTGTTCCGTAATTCTTAAAACAGAAGACCAAGATAGCTTCTCGGCTTTGTTATCTAAGTTCAATATACTCCTTAGCATTAATCAGCATGTTGATATTAGCAAAAAGGTTGATCCTGATAAAGTTAAAGAAGTTGGTTATGGATTGATGATATTCCATAAACAGACATTTCCATGGTTGCACATGCCTGGGACATTTCCATGGACTTTGCTTAACCCAAGCTTGCATCAAATGTGTGCACATGCCTGGGAACTATTTGTTATTACAGGTGGATCACCCATTGCCAAGTACTCCGAGCAATCAGGCAAAAGTTGAAATAAATACATTAAGACTTATAAATCAGTAAACATTATTAGAAAAAACAAGGTCGAGAGTATTAGATTCACATGTTGGTTCGTGAACAAATTGATGCATACCAAGACTATTAACTAGAGTTAAAAATAAGCAACAGCACTTTTAATTTGGTGAAACATAGTTTAGCCAGTCAATATTTGGTAAATTAAAATTCCCAAAAATAATAAATTCAGAAACTGAGGAGCACAAATTGGTATCAATTTAATAATTGATACGATTGAGACGAGATTGTCAAAATCTATTTATAATAAGAAGGTGGACGGTAATATGTAATTAAACAAAGCCTGTGCGATTTAAAGAATAAGTTAACGCATTATGATTGCAATCAGAACTTACTCGGACAGTAAATATCATTTCGACAGTAAATAGCGACTTCTTTTCCAATATAAATTGAGTAGTCATTTGGACAAACAATCGCATTAGATAGTTTATTATTAAAAAATGTTTCGCATGCGCAAACTAAAACTGGGTTGACTAACTGTGTATAAATTAAATTCAAAATTGCAAATTAAAGTTTATTTGCGAGTCTTTCGGTGTTAAAAAGATAAACAGACTTTTTTGTATGAATTACTTGTTGGATTTATTTTTAAATCATCATTTTTTTTAAATTCTTTTGTTTAATTTTTAAGAGTTGATTTTTTTTACGTTATAAAAATTTTTAGAGTTATTCATTTTTGTTAATTTTAAGTTTGATAATTTGCTCATCTTCCCAGCCGGCATTTGGTCCTAAAAAGACGTCTTTTGAACGTTCATAAAACGTTCAAAAGACGTCATTTTATCATAAAAATTAATTTGTTTTTTTCTGCGATTAATATATTTTTACTTTATTGCTGAGCAAACGTATGATCTGAATTAATATAAACATTGTTTTTGTATTTGTTTATTTTACTTAGTTTCCTGGCTTCCATAATTACAGCCATTTTTGTTAACTAATTGTTCATATTTTGAAACAGTTTTTATGCATTTATGAGATAATACGAAATTAGCATCATCAGCAAACATAATGGTCATTAGTTTAGCGGTTTTAAGAAGATCATTAATGTAAATAAGAAAGAGAAGAGGTTCTCATATACAACCCTGAGGGACTCCACAAGTTAAATCTAATAAATCTAATAAAATCTAATAATTTTTAAAAAGCACTTTTTTAGAAATTGATGGATTGTTTTACCTATTTATAAGTCGATGTATGTACACTCCTTGCATTTTCTACCTATTTGTCAGTCTATGTATGCACATTTCTTGTATGTTTTTCCTATTTATCAGTCAATAACTAAAGAACCACCAACTCTAGGCAAGATATAACATCCATAAAGAAGGAGGCGTGAACTTCATTTCAAATGCTCTTCCGCGGTGCTATGTGATAAGACCGTAAGCATCTAAAATAAAAAAATAAAACTAAAAAAAAAAAAGTTCTACCAATTTGTCAATTTATGAAAAAATGAAATATTAAGGTTTTGCAAGTAACATAGTATGTATATATAAATTATTTATATAATAGTCAACTATTATATTGATATATCGTTTATTTTATGCGCCGTAAACAAAAAATCCTAGGGGATTTTAATCAGGGGGATTTTTTTTCAGGACGATTTTTTACCTGGGGGATAATTTATGAGGATTATCTTTATCAAGAACTAATTAATTGTAAATGTTAATTGTAATTTTTATGACATTTTTTTTGTTTTAAATTAAAACAACTGTAATTTTTCATGACATTTTTTTCATCGAAACAATTGTAATTATTCATGACATTTATATATGTCTATAAAATATTATATATGTCTATAAAGTTAAATGTGTTGATTTTTATTAGTTTTAATGTTAAAACTATTTTTTGAAAAACAACTTTAAATAAAGTTTTGAAATTAATTTATAAAAACATCTTACTAGACATATAATAATTATTATTTTTAAGCTTAAACTCACTTTTAAGCCTCTAAGTTTTCTATTATACCTAGAAGCCCCCAATTATGGAATAATTATGAGTATAAAAATCAGAAAAGACATCAAAACGCTTTCAAACATAAGTAATTCTCAATCAAAACTAAAAGAAAGAATTTTAAATAATCAAAACATGAAGGACTTCTTTTAAAGCTAGGGTAGAGCAGGGCATATATAGGGACACTAAGAAACAAATGCTAGTTGCGGTAAAATTAATCATAGATAACACTGTTTTTTATAAACTTTGTAATATTCATTGATTTAAGAAAATGAAAAAACAAAGCAAAAAAAATCTTTAAAAATAAGCTACAACAACCAAAGTAACGAAACTCTAGACTAGCTAAACTTTTACATTTTGCAATGGATGGGGCAAAACGGGACAGTTAAAAAGCATTATTTTTTCGTCAATTGTAAATATTTAAAAATGATGAAAAAAGAAGGCGATTGATTGTCTAAATATACATAATTGATTATATAATGTATATGTATATAATTTCGATTGTATATTTAGTACATAATATCATATGTATAATATATATGTATATAATATATATGTATATAATATGTATGTAATATATGTATATAATATATATGTATATAATATCGATTGTCTAAATATACATACATTAAAATCTCAAAAAAATAACATTCATACATTAAACTCATAAAAAAGAAATAAGAGCTAAAAAAAATTTTTGTGTGTGTGTGTTTTATTATAAAAAATACCTTCGCTCTACTCTAACCTATATATTATTAAATTGGTAACTACTACTAAATTTAAAATGAAACAAAAAACTTTGTGGACCACATAAATCACACAAAATATCAGAAAACTATTTGACAACATTTTTGATGAGCTGGCTTATTAGCGATATGCCAATGTAGAGCAAACTTAAACATGCCACATGTATCAGCAGCTTTTCTAGTTCTAAGTTCCTTTTTACTCCCAGCTAAACTGCATTTCATCCCACTTTGGATAATTGATCTTTCTTTTATAATTTCTTACTTTCTTTTTTAACATTAAGCACTAATAATAATTGAAGTTAAGTTATAAAAATAAGAATTTCTTCGGATTTATTACTAAAATTACTTTTTTAAATAAGAAAAATAATATTTTAGATTAAAAATAAAATCATCTAACTGTGAACAGCATCACAAAATGGTAGTAATATATTCAATTATATAAATAACTTGTTGTCCCGATATGCCCCACAAAAGTTATTTTACTGATATTAATACTATTCAAAAAATTCAATTCCAAATATTTTTCAAAGTCAGATTCTAAAAGAGGATAAAAAATACAGTCTGAAAAATATAAACTTTTATAAACAAAGCAAATTCGTAATAGTTGAAGATAAATTATTTGTCATTGTATTTCATTAAGGAAATACATTAATTGTGAAGCACAATAATTTAAAATGTTTTAGCAAAAAATATTTTTGAAAAATATTTTTTTAAAAAAAATTTTTAAAAAAAATTTTTAAAAAAATTTAAAAAAAAAATTAAAAAAAAATTTTAAAAAAAAATTAAAAAAAATTTTTTTTTTAGCTGAGATATAAGACTTCAGGTAAAACTGCGCCATTATGCCACACTGTCCTCATATGCTCCGCTCTACCCTATATTTAATTAATGGTCTTCAAAATATGGTTAAGTAAATTTTCATTTTATTTGCAAAGATTTAAAAAATTCTGTTCTTTAAAAAATTCTGATTTTTAATTTTTCTATTTTCACATTATATATAAATATGAATTTTTCTTAAAAATTTTAGTTCTTTATATTGTATTTCTTAATTCTGTATACTTAGTCGTAATAATTTGAAAACTGTTTTATATAATTTTGAATATATATATTTTCATATCTAATCATTAATTTTGGTCATTATTTTATTTATTTTATTGTAAAATAATAATCGTATATTTTTGTTTACTCATGTCTTATTTATTTAACATTTGTAATATTTGTATTAAATGTTACTGTATTATATCTTTTTTATAATATAAACTATGTGCGACAATGTAAATGGGACTCAGTGGTAAGACTCTATGTTTTCATTTTATTTTGCCATTTATTATAAATGTAAACAATCACTTTATAAATAGAAAAAAAACTTGGCATTTTGACATACTCATAAAAATTGAGTAAGTTTAATTCTAACATTTGACCTGCCGAATTTTTTGGCAGGTCACTTAAAAGAATTAAGCTAATTTTATGATTCGCTCTGCAAATGTTTTTACCATTTAAATGATCCACTCCCCCAAACTGCTTTATTTTAAAAGTTGTACCAACCACTTCCACATTAAAAACTATGTTTAATCATATAAATGGGAATTGCTCAATTATTATTTATACTACTTGAAAAAAGTCAATTTATAAATAACTTTTTTCAAGTAGTATAAATAAATTCAGTGCTAAAGCAACTAACAACTATGTAGTACCTTTAAAAAAAGAAAACTACTCAATTCTCTTTAGCATATTGTGGTCCACACCAGTATATCAAATCAATTCCAAAAAATTGCTCAATATCTTTTCTGAAAAATATAAACTTCTTGAAAATTTACTAAAATAAGTC
Organism: Hydra vulgaris; assembly: GCF_022113875.1. Classification (NCBI taxonomy): domain Eukaryota; kingdom Metazoa; phylum Cnidaria; class Hydrozoa; order Anthoathecata; family Hydridae; genus Hydra; species Hydra vulgaris. The sequence continues at coordinate 19,018,822 of NC_061170.1, read as the reverse complement.
ATTTTAGATACAAGGAATTATATGGAAATACACTATTATCTTATGATTTTAGATACAAGCAATTTTTTTGGAAATACACTAACATCTTATGATTTTAGATACAAGCAGAACCTTGAATTTGCAATCCCTGTATGGAATCCTACTTTGAAAGGTGACATTGAAACACTAGAAAAGGTCCAAAGTCGCACAACCAAACTGGTACAATATTTCAAACATCTGTGCTTTGAGGAGCGACTATCCAAAATGAAATAGACTGCGTTGGAGACTAGGCGTTTGCGCGGTGATCGAAAACAAGAGTACAAATTATTGATCATATTACATGGCTTAAGCCACAACAATTTGCACCGTCATTACGAACAAACGAACCAGCATTAGCAATAAGAGGTCATAATCTAAGAATTGAAAAAGAAAGATCAAGAGTTCTTTGTGTCGACATTCTTTAGTAACCGTATTGCGAATGAATGAAATGGATTACCTGAATGCAGTCTTTGAATTCTTTTAAAGCTAGACTTGATAGATTTTTATAATAAATTTTGAGAAAAATAGTTTATTTCTAAAAAAATCACTATCGGTTTCGAAAAAATATATAAACAATTTTATACGACAATGAATTAAAAATAGAAACTATCGTGTCTATTTTTAATTTACATAACAACAACGAATTAAAAATAGATATATCGCAATCAATAGTTAGCGTTGCTAAGGTTGTTCGTACGGAAGCAAAGTTCATTTCATTGAAATCACATTCTTTATAAAATCAACAACGATGAAAAACTTTTATTTATTTTTTTAATTGGTGGACAATTTTAAAATTAACCACTATTAAGTTGGGATTTATTAGAGCAAGGAAAAAACTTAGTTATTAGTTATTTTATTTTATTGCTCAAATAATTTAACACATAATTTGATTAGAATTTTGACAAATTAAATAAATTTTTAGTTCTGTAGGGCACCTAAAAAATAAATTTTATATTCAATAAATATTTTCAGAATGCTATATACAAATGGGAAAAAATTTGACGCAAATCACTTTTTCAAAATCAAAATCTTTTTTTTTTGATTTTTTTGTAAATTTCTACGCTTGCGCATTAGAATGTAAACAAAGCAATTGCTCGGTATTTTTAATATCTTTTTTGTCTCAAAAATACGTTTTTTAGTCAAATGACTTACAAGTTTTACTCGATAAACTTGATTTTTTCAGATAAATAATCATTTAAATGTTAACATCAGATTATCACATATTTTATTTTTTATATACACTTCTTGTATATAGTATATTCTTGTATGTACACTAGGTGATAATGATTCTCTAGGCATCAGTTTTAAAGAATAAAATAAATTATGCAGTAACTTTTTTATTAATAAAAATAGTTCTTACTAATAAAAAAAATGTAACAAAAATATTTTTTTAAATTTAAAGTGTGTTAGCTTTAACGCTAATTATGATGACAAGTTTTAAGTAACTATAGTTACTTCATAAATAATTAAATTATAAGTTTTAAAGCAGTAAAGTATTTACTGTAATCAAAATAATTATATATATATATATATATATATATATATATATATATATATATATATATATATATATATATATATATATATATATATATATATATATATATATATATGTATATATATATATATATATATATATATATATATATATATATATATATATATATATATATATATATATATATATGTATTGATTGCATATATATATATATATATATATATATATATATATATATATATATATATATATATATATATATATATATATATATATATATATATGTATTGATTGCATATATATATATATATATGCAATATATATATATATATATATATATATATGCAATATATATATATATATATATATATATATATATATATATATATATATATATATATATATATATATATATATATATATATATATACATATATTTATATATATATATATATATATATATATATATATATATATATATATATATATATATATATATATATATATATATATATATATCTGTGTGTGTGTGTGTGAAAAAATATATATTTGTATATAAAATAAATATAAAAATTAAATTAACTTTATGGTTTACGTATAGCTAAACAATGGCAGAAGCAGTAAAAGTAATTGTTCGATGTCGCCCCTTAAACTCACGAGAAATCAATCTAAAATGTATTAATATTGTTGAAATGGATGATTCACTTGGATTATGTCGGCTTTTAAAACCTGATAGTGAATCAGTAGAACCACCTAAATCGTTTACATTTGATGGAGTTTTCAATGTTGATAGTGTTACTGAATCTATTTATGCTGATATATGCTTTCCATTAGTTGAAGGTTGTGTTGAAGGCTATAATGGAACAGTGTTTGCATATGGGCAAACAGGATGTGGAAAGTCTTTTTCAATGCAAGGTTATTTTTTTAAATTGTTTTATAGTATAAAAACAAAATTCTGAGACTATTATAATTTATATTTTGTGTGCAGATGTGATATAAAATTTTATATGTTTGTTAAATATCTAATTTTTATACATAATTTGAAAGTATTTAAAATCAGCATTTTAAAAATAAAGTTTTGATTAAAATTTGACAAATTTAGTAAAAAATTTCAACATACTTTATTCTCTTACAAACCTTAACATACAAGGTTTTGATATCAAACAATTAGTGATAGTTATACATAATGTAACAATAATAAAAATTTAATGTGTGACTTTTATTAGTAAGGCTAATTAATGATATAAGTTGAAATCACCACAGTAACAAAACCATATAAATAATTTTTTTAAATTGCAGTTTATTCAATAATTGTGGGTGCTTCTGTTAATAGGTGAAATATCAAACATTATTTTTTTTGGAAATAAAAATTATTATCAAGCTCAATGTTAAAATGATCTGATTCTTTTTTAACTGAAAGAATGTGATTCTTCAACTTCAGCTTCATTTTGCTCCTCATCATGCACTTTTTCAAATGTTTTAATTTGAACTAACAACTTTATTTTTAGGTTTGGTAATAGTCACTTAGCTTTGTGTTTATAAAAAGTTTATTATTAATAGACCAAAAATTAGTTGTGCAGGCATCTTTAACTATGTTAAGCTTATTGTGCAATTGAGACATTACTTGATAGTGTTTTGCATGATAGTGGGTTTCCAGTGGACCTATATAGGCATCTTGAGCTGCTCTATAATGTTTTACTCATTGCCAATGTCATTAAACTACCAATAATACCATTAATGGTACTATTGGTAGTATAATGACATTAATGGTATAATACTAATAATGCCATTAATGGTCCACTAAGTGGGCCATTAATGGCATCTGCTAAAAGTGACCAACCGATAAATTTTAAACATGTGATATAGTGGCTAGTCATCATCTAGCCACATTTTGCGGCTGTCTTTAATGGTTCACTAAGTAACTGATAAGCAAAATTGCAGCACAGTGGTCCCAGAAAGCAAAGTTTTGGAAATAGGATCATAACTAATGATTAAGAGATCCTAGAAAACTCATTGAGGACTTTTTAGAAAGATATTTTTTTGTTTTTTTTATCAAAAAATTTGAATTTTTAATATAAAACTAAATTTGTGGGCTGGGTTCAAATTACCATATTTGGTCATTTTTGATAAATACTCAAAGTTAAATTTTTTTTTAGATGACAATTAAAAAAGTAATTTATTAGATATACATAAAGAAAAGAAAATTCAAAAATTTAAATAATTTGAGGGTCTGGTTTCTACTGGTTTATTGATAAGAAGTTTAATATTTAAAAACAAGTTTTCTGTCAAATTTGAATTTAAACTAATGTTAGAATAATTAAATTATAAGGAAAGAGTTTTAATGATTTGAACTTAGAACATATATTTTAAGATAAAAAGTTAATATCGTAAAAAACTTTAAAAAGTAAAAAATTTAACTTTATAATTAATCATAAATAAGGTTTTCAAACATATCATCAAAATATTTCTTTGGTTTTGAAAACATATGCTCCTAAGATCTGCTTGTATGCTCATTTGAAACACAATCTTGACATAACTTTGGAGGATACAAATGGATAATTTGGCTTAAAACACACAACTCATCGCATCTGTAAGTTGTTCTAGATGAGATGTCTTACGAGAGAGAAGTTTTAAATAGTTTCTAATATCTTTGTTGTTCACTTCTAGACCTTCCTCCGATAAATTGCAAAGGCCATAACCATTATTAAGAATTACAAACTCAGTTGAATGATGAAGGACTCCACAAATTATCCCAGAGTGTGGAAAATTTTATTTTATTTAGTAATAACTCTGTATTTTGCATTACGTATCGGTTCACTAAGTGGCCCTGTTTTTGTAACCCAAATTCTATAATCTATATGACATCGATAAAGTAGTTTTAAAAACCAGTTAGTGCTATTTGTATATGAATGTGTAATGCATATGTTTTTTTAATCAGATTTGGTTTGTGGTTTTTTAGTCAGCAATTTTTAGTGTCAAAATCTCTAGTTTTAGTAGGAATGATACCATCCTTCTCAATCGGAAATCCTTCACTAACTCTCCTAATATCTGTCCATTTAGTAGTTTTTGTTTTGCAAAGTATACAATCTGTACCTCCTAGTCCGCTGATGTGTCGTTTAAACTTTAAATCCTTCATTGTATCTTATATATAAATTTTGATAGTGATATAATTTTTGCCTAACAGATAACGCATTCCTTCAGCATTTAACTCTTCTTGTACGTTATCAGTAGTTGAGACAATAAGATCTAGCAAATCTTGATTAGTTTCTGTTTCTCTTATCAAAAACACAGGATACAATGATCTTGATGCATTTGGTGAATAATTTTGCCACAGGGTCATAATTTTACTTGATTGCATATTAGTTTCAGAGGAATAAGACTATATTGAAACATATTTGACTTGCTTTCAATCATATCTTTTGATTTCATCAATACTTGCCCTGCTCCATCCTTAAAAAACATCTGATACTCATCGTTGTTTACTGGAATAAAAGAATTATATTCAAAACAGAATCAATTGTCTTTTTTACAAGCTCTTTGTATTGAACAGAAACATCTCTTCCAGTCAAAACATTACTAATTATAGGGCGCAGTTTTTTTCTTCCTTCAAACAATTCATTGGTTGTTGGAAAATATATGCCCTTTGAAGCAAAAAGAAATCTTAATTTTCTCATTTGCTCTTTACTTAATGTAAGGGAATGCATTAAAGGAATGGATTCATCTATGCTAAATATATCTGCTGTTTCCATATGGTTTGTATAAATAGCATTTCCAACGCAAGCAATATTTTTATTATTTTGTGTGTTAACTCTATATAAGAGGTAACCCAATAACTGGTTAACATGCAACTCTGGGCACTCATTAGTGATGATTAAAAACACGGTTCTGTTACGTAAGCATCCTCTACTTCATAAATAATATCTTTTGATGCTTGTGAAAGTATAAAGGAATATCCATTTTTCTTGAAATGTTTTTGTTTCAGGCATTTATAATGTTTCCATTTTTTTCCCCACATTTTCAAACTCCAGTGAATTAACTGATAGTTCAAAAATTTTTATAAAGTATTTTTTTAATGGCTGAATATGTTGCTGACTTTACAGTTTTGTCAGCTTTAATAAATTATATGAATAAATTTATTTCTGTGATGCATTTGACATTTTTATTCACCTCTATTACATTTATTTTTTTATTTTAATTTCTGCTGAAACAAACACAAAATCATATCAGGTAAACAAATAAAAAATTTTAAGATTTGTAACCAAAAATAAAATATATCACATATTTTAGAAAAATTATAATCACTGTTCAACTTTTTTAAATCATGTAAATAAAAAAAGTGCTAACTTGCCTCAGTTCCCCTTAAAATATTAGAAAAGAAGAAATGTTAAATATTTTTAAAATGTATGAAGCGGCAAGTTAGCACTTTTGAAAAATTCTAAGATTTAATCTGATTTTTTGTAAAAAACAATAACATAAATTTATAACATAATTACATAATTAAGTTTTAAAAGCTTTGATAAAAAAAAAAGTAAAAAAAAACAACAACACATTTTTAATTTATTTATTCAAAAAAAATATTCCATATCAAGTTAAAAACAACTTTTACATAAGTAATTTATCAGTTTTCATGTTGGTAAATTCATTTTGAATTAAAAACAACCGAATATACTAAACTTTTATAGATACACAAAAAAATTGGAAATTTATCAACTTCAAAATTGCATATCATCACTATAAATTAACTAGAAACATAATTTTTTTATTTATTTATTCACAAATTTATCTGACTTTCTGAAAAAATAATTTTTATGGACTTTCTCACTCACTCTTTTGTTTATACTAAACTTCTAATGCAAGTAGGACATGACTTCTGCAAAGAGTTTCCCAGATTGGGCTACTTTTTAACATCATGACACTTGACTCCTTAAAATTGTTTTTGAGAATAAAAACTACAACTAAAAGAACCATTAAGCGAAAATATTTTTAAAAACTAAAAGTAAAAAGAAAGAAAACTGGCATTATTTTACATGAAGCAATTTCAAATATAAAGATTGTTGAATACATCACGTTTTTTATAGTTTTTTACTATAAGAAAATAGTAGTTGTTGTGCAATTATATTGCAGACATTTTAAATGACTAAGATGGCCGCTACTTTAAAGTTTTAAAATCAAATTTGAAATTATTTTGATAACACAGACAAATTTTGATGTTTTGAATGATTCATTTCAAGTGCAACGGATACATTTTTCTGTCTAATGGTAACATGGAATCAGTAAACATAGAATTAGTAATGTAGTATACAATCAAGCTCTCAGTCTTACAGTAATTCAGCCTTGAAAAACAGTTTAGTTTGAATTGTATTTTATCTTTGTTGTTTTTAGAATTGTGTTTGTTCCATTGTAAGCAGTTGTTGCCAGAACTTCTCTTGTTTTTATGACTCATATTTGCTGACCATTGATTTGTGCCCAATCTGGGTATTAAAAAAATATACTATTCTTTGTATCTTTATTATAAATTTCATTCATTTTTAACTTATAAGTACTTATTAATTACTTTATTAGGTACTTATTTTGTATTTGTCAACTGACTAAAAATTGTGTTTTAATTACTGTGTCTTCTGTAATAATTCAAATGTAAACAATAAAAATAAAAAAGGTGCAAGTATCAGATAAAATGAATAATACCTGTAGTGAAAAAAAATTTAGTTTTGGCAAATTTTTGGTAAAATAAAAGAAAATTTTAAGAATTTAGTGATATATATATTTTTTTATATAAAGCTATTTATTGGGTGTTGAGTATTTTTTTTGAAAAAAAATATTTTTAGTTATTAAACTGATTTAGTTAAAATATAAATATTTAATATAAATATTTGAAAACTTTAAGTTTGGTTACAGGAATAGAAGATCCACCATCTCAGCGTGGTATTATCCCTCGTGCATTTGAGCATATATTTGAAAGCATTCAAGTTTCTGATAATTCAAAGTTTCTTATTCATGCTTCTTATTTAGAAATATATAATGAAGATATCAGAGATTTATTGGTATGTATTTTTTTATATTTAATGTTCTGTTTTTTATTTTTTTGTTTAAAACTTGAGAATTAAAAGCTATTTTCTCAAAAACCAAGCAATGAGAAAACTGCTCTCTAAGTTAGTAAACAACCAAGGTTGATATTTGACCGGGACCAGGGAAGGGTTTGTGACCGGGACTGCATAAACATTTATTACTCTTAAAGTACTTTTTTTTTCAAAATTTATGTTTGATTTTATATATATATGCATTTATAAACATCATTACGATCAACATGATCATCATCATCACCATCATCATCATCATGATGATGATCATCATTATGATCATTAACAGCAGCAGTCATCATCTTTGTCATCATCATCATTAACAGCAGCAGCAGCAGGTTTTAACCTTCCTTATTTATGCTGTTTTTTTTATGCTACTTACATTTACTATTTATTAAATTCTGGGATAAATATATGCCAGAATTTAATAAATAGTAAATGTAAGTATAAAATTATAATATATAAAGAATTATAGATTTATTTCTAGCCTCAGCTATCAACCCCTGCTAAATCTTACAATTTTGCCGGGGCTGGATTTGCAAAAAGTCTCATTTTTTGCGGGGGGCCTGGTTGTTTACTACTCTAAGTTTCTTCTCGTATTACGGTTTTATTGTCAGAATATTGAAAAAAAGTAATACAAAAACACTTATAAGTTTATGAATGTGAGTTTGTCTAAGAAACATATGTTGAAATCAAAATTTTGGGGCATAATATCACTGTCGAATAACTCAATATATTGTATTATGACTTTATCATAATATCTCCTTGTTTGAGTCAAATTTTATTTAGCTGATTAATCAGCTGTTGTTATTTCTTAATTATCAACATTAGTACACCAATTGGTTCATTCAACTTTGTCTCTTTTTAGCCTCCCCATTGTAAAATAGTGCTCTTATTTCCTCATTTTTTATGTATTCTTAGACCTAGAGATCTTTTCTCATTGAAAAGTCTTTTTTTCAGATCTAAAAAAATATTTCAGATTTCTTCATGTTTAGGGGACCAACAACTTTTTCTTTTCTTTTTGTTGTTAAACTCAGAATTTGATAATTGTTCTAATAGTGTGAGTAACTAGGATGCACCTTTAAGGTGATAATATTATTAAAATATAATTGTACTATAATATCTTTATTTCATAATATAAAAAGCCCAGCATTTAACAATCAACAATAGACTAATTAAGGTGTTCATTAGGCTGAGTTGGCTTTAAAATAATGATTTTTAGACAAGGATTTGGTTGTAATTATGTTTTAAGCAATCGTTATGCTTACATATCTTTAAATAAGAGCTTGATTGCTCCCATTGTTATTAGACAAAGGTTTGGTTGTTTTCATGTTTTTAGACATTGGATTGGTTGCTCCCATGTTTTTTAGAAAAGTACTGCCTCTACTATATAATATAATATAGTGTAAAACTTTACTATATAATATAATATAGTGTAAAACTCTACTATATAATATAATATAGTGTAAAACTTTACTATATAATATAATATAGTGTAAAACTCAGAAGCTTATTGCTTTTAAATTTAGTTTAAAAGTTATACAACATCAACATTGATTTTCTATGTAATAAAAAGTTAAAAGTTTGATCAACCATAGCTCAAGACAAAAAAATTTTTCCATTTATTACTAGCATCTTTCTATGTAATATTGAGCATGATATTTTGATCACTGCTTTAATTCCTCAGAAAATAGCTTTTAAGAGTTTCAATAAAAGTAAAAAAATGAAAATCAACAGTTATGTTTAGAATGAACACATTATATTAGTGATCTTATAGATTTTATATACTCTAGGGGATAGATCTCAAGGCTAAGCTAGATGTTAAAGAACATCCTGACTCAGGTATATATGTAAAAGGGCTAACAAAATCAGCTTGTCACTCTATTAAAGACATGGAGAAGCTAATGAAAAAGGGAAGCCAAAACAGATCTGTTGGTGCAACATTGATGAATGCTGATTCATCAAGATCTCATTCTATTTTTACAATCTATGTTGAAACATGTGAGCTTGGGGCAGATGGAAAAGAACATATTCGTGCTGGAAAGTTAAACCTTGTTGATTTAGCTGGAAGTGAAAGACAAGCAAAAACTGGTGCAACAGGTGAGTTTACTGTGGTGCAACAGGTGAGTTTACTGTGATTTTTATCTTATAAAATGATTTTCAATTTTTAAAAACAGTGAATAAAAATTATGTTTCCTTTATAAGCCTCAACAGTTTTTAGTATTAATGTAAATATTTTTCCTTAAGTTTCAAAAAAGTAAAATAAAATAGAGATAAAATAAATAGTATAGATAATTAGAATTAATTAAGATAATATTAATTAATGTATATATTTTTCACAAAAAAAAAAGTGAAGTTAAACTTTACATAGATAGAAAAGTTAAATAGTGGAGTTTAACTTCATATAGATAAAATTATTAGAAAAATGTTGCGATTGGTGAAGACTTTTATTTAGTACTTTTTGTTTTTCCAGATAATTCTTTAAATTTCGCTTAAAACATCAGTTATTTTAATTTGACTAATTTGTATCAATTTATATTAATTTAAAACTAAGAGTTGTTCAAGTTGCTTAACACATTTTTAACTTAAACCATATCTTTAGGAAGCTCATATTTTTATATTGCTTGAATCCTTTGGTGGATTCATGAAAAGTCATAAAATCATAGTAGTTCAATGTTTGTGGATTTCATTTTACCTCATTTATTTAACTTGGTTGTATATCGGATTGATTTCTAGATATACCATTAGTTGTACTGCATACCATCGTCAATAATTAAGTTGTCATACTAATATTTAATTTCATTGTGAATTTACCTATATTAAGTATCTATATTAGATTACCAGTATGGCAATGTTCAAGTTTGTCCTTCATTTAACTCAAATGTTGATATTATTATGTGGCGGAAGGTATGGATGAAAAGTTGCAATTTGACAAGATTTTAGTGTCTATATCAGAAATATTGTTAACATATATGATGAACAGCACTTGGCCTACATCTAAGAATTTTCAAAAAATCTTTTATACAAGTCAGATTAGATCAGTCAAATTATTTGACATGATGTAAATTGAACGAGATGTTTAAATGATATACTATCACAAAAACTTTAACAATTTTTTGATATGTTTTACTAACAGGTATATTTTAATAAAATTTAGTAAAAATATCTTTGTGCTAAATGATTTTCTGTGCACAGTAAATAAGTTTGTTTTAAAAGTGTTGATTGAATCAAATTTTTTCACATTTTTTGAATTATTTTAGCTCTAAGAAAATAATCGAAAAAAAGAAAGAAGTAAATTATTATGTTATAGGAAATGAAATGAAAAGATTTGGCAGTACACTGATAAGTAATTTGATCACTGTACCAATTAATGAGCTCTTAAAGTTCATTTATTGGTGCAGTCGTCAATATATAAAAATTCAAAAAGAAATAGCATTAAAGGAGAGAAAAGGTTGCTTCAACAGATTTTTTTTTTGCGTTAACATAAAACCTTATTTTCTCATGTAAAATTCAACTGGTGTTGAAGCAAAAAAAGAACCGAAAAATTTTTTATTTAGTAAATAAAGTGTCTTTTTTTATTATTTTCTTTTTTTTAATTTAAATTTAGTCCTAAATTTAAATATTAATATAAGTATAAGGTATTTTAAATATGAATGTATAAATTTATTAAGAAATACTTTTTATTTAAATATAAACGTTTTAAGTCTATTATTTAAACAAAAATTAACAATATTTTAAAATAAGACAAATCTATGTCTCATGTAAATCTTTTGTATTTAAATTTTCTCTGAAATTCTGTTAACCCTGTCGTTTACTCTCCTATAGTTATAATTTTTATGAGAATGCTCACTAATATTTATATTTATGCTAATACACAGGTGACCGCCTTAAAGAAGCTACAAAAATTAATTTATCACTTTCTGCTCTTGGGAATGTTATATCAGCACTTGTTGATGGAAAATCTAAGCACATACCATATAGAGATTCAAAATTAACTCGTTTGCTCCAGGTGTGGTGATAGTAATATAATTTTTTTTTTTTTTTTTTGTTTTAAAAATAATTTTTTTGTTATAATTTTTTTAATGGTATAGGATTCATTAGGAGGTAATACAAAAACGTTGATGGTAGCATGTATTAGTCCAGCTGATAATAACTATGATGAAACACTCAGTACTTTGCGATATGCTAATCGTGCAAAAAATATTAAGAATAAGCCAAAAATAAATGAAGATCCTAAAGATGCTCTTCTTCGAGAATATCAAGGAGAAATAGCTCTTCTTAAGAAAGTCCTCACTGGAGAGTTGACAATGACTCCTGAAATTTTAGGTACACTGTTACATTACTGCTACATTTTTTGTAATAAAAAAAGATTATTTAACATGTTTGTTTTGCCTACTAAGAAAAAATTACATAACTAAAAGTAAAATTTAAAATACTCTCAGTAATCTTTCATAATTTTCTTCATATTCAAAATGGTCACATATTACTGCATTAAATATTTTGCTTATCTGTCTATATAACATCTGTAAACATTTTTTTGATTCTATTCAAGTACAACTGATATTATAAAAGAGTTTTTATTAAAAAAGAAATTTTTGTTTGCTACATAAATTTTTTGTAATTAAAATTGTTTAACATATGTTTTGCCTACTGAGAAAAAATTTCATTACTAAAATTAAAAAAAAAAGTATAAAATTTAAAATACTCTCAGTAATATTTCATAATTTTCTTCATATTCAAAATAGTCACATATTGCTGCATCAAATATTTTGCTTATCTGTCTATATAACATCTGTAAACATTTTTTTATTAATTCTAATCAAGTTCAACTGATATTATAAAAGACTTTTTATTAAAAAAGAAATTTTTGTTTGGTTTTTATACATTATTTATTATTACTTTACTATGCCATAACTTTTTTCTGAAAGTTTACTTCTAGCTAAATCAAACAAATTTATGGAAAATAATACATAAGTATATGTTTTTTGCAATGTTTCCTTAGCAATGTTGCCATAGCAAAAACTCAGAGAGCTTTTTAACTCAAAACTCATTTTAAAAACTTCTTTAAAGTTAATTTTTAATTGGCAATGATTGTTGGCATGGGATGGAAAAATCTTAAAATTAATATACAAGGTGAACAAATATGTAATTAACTTTATACTTTATATTAGTATAAAATTAAGTAAACATTTTTTATATATTAGAACCATAATAGGGTTAGTGTGGGGTTTTTTTTGCAAATTTTTTTGAAAAAATTTATACCAATAATTGTTTTAATATATTTTTGACTTTTGCAAAAATATATTAAAACAATTATTGGTGTTTGGAATCACCCAGAATGCATTCTATTTTTGTACAGTCTAGAAAAGACACCACAAAGTATATATAATATTATATATATATATATATATATATATATATATATATATATATATATATATATATATATATATATATATATATATATATATATATATATATATATATATATATATATATATATATATATATGTATGTATGTATATATATATATATTCTAAACATATATATAATTATTATATATATGTTTAAAAAACAATGTTTATCAATTTTCCTTGCATTTTAAACAGATTTTTCAGACCCTTATTGATGCATGCGACAGGGAAAACAAATGTAGCAATCCAATAAGTTTTTAACATAGGAAATATGAGTTTTTGAAATATGAATTATGAAATAATGTATTTTAAACATTCAGATAATAAAAAAAATTCTCTGTTATTAAATAAAATGTTGATGTACCTGCTGCCTTTTGTTATCCAAAATATAATTAGTGTGTGGCTGAAAAAACCATTAATCTACATCAACTCTCGTTGAGTTTCCAGAATGGAGTAAACAGTTTTTTTGCTAATTTTATAAGTTCAATTAACAATGAATTATGTCCAATAAATGGTTAAGAAGTTTTGTTTTTAGGAAAAAAATATTTTCTTGGCAACAAATTAATAATAAATCAATAAATCGCTATTAATAATATTTTACTATTCTCTATATTTAGTAGGGGTGGACTGATGCTGTACCAATTGGCATTGACACTGATAGAGTAAATGCTCAAAACATTTAAAAATCTTTAGAGCATTTTTTATCAAAGTTTTTCGATCAAATTCATCTATACATATGTTTATTTTTTTCTTTTTTATATAGTTATTTCAAAAATAAATGATTTTTTTATAGTTATTTCAAAAATCAATGATTTTTTATTAGTTATTTCAAAAATAAATTATTTTTTTACGAATATATTATTGATCAACATTGAATTCATGTGGCAAACGCTGAAATATTTTTACATATGAATGACATTTTGATTCGATTATTAAAAAAAAAATGTCATAAAAAAAGTGCATTTACTTATTAAACCAGATTTTATTGCAAAAAAATCAATACAGTAAAGTGAAATATTTTTTTGACCTTATGAACTAGTAAATGATGGATATAAAATGGATTGAAATTAACACAGTTTTGTTTTTTTATGTAAACTCCTAATAACTTTTTTACTTTTAGCTAAACTTGGCATAAGTCAAGCAAATGTGTTTAGTTCAGCAAAATCAAACGAGCAAGCTCAGCATGTTTCAAATGAAGAAGCTCTGCAAATAAAAATGGAGTATGAAAGTAAACTTGAATTATTACAAAAGAATTTTGAAGAAGAAAAGTTTAATAAAGAGAAACTAGGTATTTTATTTTGATCATAACCATAACACCAACATAAAAGACATAAACCATAATTAGGCTTAAAGTAAAAATAATGTCAGATTTTAAGTAAAATAATATGTCAGAATTTTAAGTAAAAATATTATGTCAGAATTTTAAGTTACCAAATGATTAAGTAAAATTAAATATTTTACATCATCAAAATAGAATGTGCATGTTGCGTGCAATATTGCATAGAAATTGTGTCAATAAACTCATGAGTACATTTGAGAAGATGTGTAGACCCGTGAATAGAATCAAGATCTTTACTCTACTTTTAGTTATTATTATCTAAAAATCTTTAAAAAAAAGATCTACATAATTAATATATAAATAATCTAAACTAAAACTAATAAGAAGAAGAATATTTAGAACATTTTAATCACTTTTGTTATTATATTTTCTACAGCTGATTGATTTTCAAGATTTTTTTTTCTTGAGAAAAAAAGTTCAGGCAGATGTATGAAAACCTGAAAAGAATGCATAACAGATAACATATTGGAATAATAAAAGAGAAAGTAGGAGATTGTGAGTTTTTAAGCATAACTATTCTTCCACAAGCTGAGTGTTTAATGATGATGATGTTTAATGCCTATTTCTCCTAATAAAAAATAGGTGTTAAAACAATCATGATGATGATGCTGCTGCTGCTGCTGATGATGATGATGATGATGATGATGATGATGATGATGATTTTGATTATAAATATTTTTTCCCCTCCTCAATAACTAATAAAATTATGCCAATAATAATACCAATAGTTATGTAAAAATTATAATTTAGTAAATGTAATTTACTATTACTAATTTAGTATTATTAATACTAAGTTAGTGTAAAATATTGTATGAAATAAAATGTTATAAACAAATCAAATGTACTGGTAAGTTTTTACTTTAATTTTGTGTTTTTATTTTTGCTTTTTTTACTGTCGTTAAGTGCTCTATATATTTTATGTATGCACAAAGTCTAATCATGATTTTTATGTATGCACAAGGTCTAATCATGGTTTTTTTGTATGTACTAGGTCTAATCATTAGTTTTATGTATGTGGAACTTCTAATCATGGTTTTTATACGTATACAAGCTTTTATCATGAAGCAATCAAAAAATATTTTATTTTGATCTTATTTTTAAATTTAGTCTATTTAATCTAATTAATTTTCATATTTGTACAGACCATTTGTACCCACCTCCCCTCACACAAACAATTAATACTACTTTTACAATTTTTAAAAATGACTTTCAATGTTCTCCTCCTATTTCATCCTCATTCACCTCCCCCTAAACAAATAACCTTACTTAATGTTTTTTTTATTTCTATAGATTTTCAATATAATTTAATGCCTTTATTTTTTTTAACATTTTAATTACCTCTTTTCCAAAATCCCAGACTTGAAAATGTTTACTTTTTTGAGATATTTTTATTGATATTTTTAAAAATAGAAAAATGAGCACAATTTAGTTAAAAGTAGGAAATTTTTGTTCTTTTCTTACAAAGCCAAATTATATCTGTTTAACAAAACTAAGTTAATATTGATTGTGATTCTGCAATTTTTATAGCAAAGAGAGGAAAGAGAAAATTAACAACAATAAAAATACTCAAATATCAATTTTTCAAGTTTTCTTTTCCAGATTTGGAATCTACACTCATAATTATGCACATGCACACATTTTCAGAAACTTCTGCCGGTTATATCAAAAAGTAGGGTTTATTGTTTGAGGCACATTATTATCTAACTTTAAAATCCTCGTTGTTGTTGTTGTTTCTGTTTCTTTTTAATGTATTTTATTAAATATTGTTATATGGTGTTTTTTATTGTAGTTTTTATTATGTTTGTGTCACAAAATTTTTATTTAATAATTTTTTTTTAAATAGAAGGAGAGGTTTTGGCTCTTCAGAAAGATCTGAAGAATACCCTTCATAATGCTACCTTAAAAGGATTCCACTCTGATCAAGCAGATGAAATTTATAGAGAATTTCAATTAAAAGCCAATGTCACTGATGAAGCAGTCCATGACTTACATCGTTCAGTAAATAAATTATTTTAAATTTCATCATATTTTTCCTATAATACCTATACTATTCAGAAATAGTAATTAATATATTAATTACTATTATTTATATATATATATATATATATATATATATATATATATATATATATATATATATATATATATATATATATATATATATATATATATATATATACATATATATATATATTATATATATATATATTAAAAAAACTTTTTTGTTACCACAATAAAAATCTAGATAGCACCTATCTAAATCAAAGCACTCAAGTTTTGTATTCTAAACTTCTTGCAGATGGCTATTTTAATATGATATCATTAATTTTTGGTTTGAAAAAAAAAAATTATTTATATACTAGTTAAGAACCAATAAGTTCTTATTTAGTTACCTAAATGCTGCATCATGTTTTCTCATCATCAACTTTTATTGTTAGTTTGCTAGAAATCATTACAGTTTATTGTCAATTTATTCAAAATTTTAAACTTAGTTTTAACTGTATTTAGATGGTAGCCAGGTGATTGGTGAAGAGAGAACAATGTTTAGTTTTAACTTTACTCTTGAGTCCTTAACACAAGGAGGTGGGGGAGGGAAGGGGGTTTAACAAAACATGGTATATTTTAGGTAATTTTTTTATGTTAAAATATATATATTTTTTATAAAAAAGTTTTTGTAAAAAATAAAAACTTAAAACTATTTAATTCTAGCTGTCATTTTCAGACAATTTTATCATAATTTCAATTGGATTTAATATGCTAATAAAAGTTTTATACTTTGGTGAGAAACCAAAAACTCATTTTCCACAAATAAAGATTTACAAGGTCAGCAATTTTTAAAGACTGTTTACACTGAAAGTTTTTGTTTTTGAAAGTTTCAAAAAAGGCAGATTTTCACTGATTTTTTTTTTCCTTTAGTTTTAGATAGAAAGTTTTTGCTAACAATAATAAAAAATTAACAGGGGAATGGGGGGGGGAAGTCTTAATAAGCGTGTAGTTAGGAAAGTTTTCTAAAAGTTTATAAATGCCTCCCCCTCCCCCCCACACACACACACACCAACACGCACACTTTTATTAAGGACTCAAGAGTAGTTAGTAACCAGGTAATGGGTGAAGAGTGAACAATGGTTTGTATTAACTTTAGTTAGATGGTAACCACATGGTCGTTAAAGAGAAAACAATTTTTAGTTTTAAGTTAGATGCTAACCAGGTGATGGATGAAGAGAGAGCAATGTTTAGTTTTAAATTTAGTTAGATGGTAACCAGGTGATCGGTGAAGATAGAACAATGTTTAAATTAGAAACAGTTAAATAGTTGTGTGAAAACTTTTTATTGAGAAGTTTTTTAACTCATCATATATATATATATGATGAGTTAGTTGCAACTGTTTTACATTATAAATCTTTTACATCAGAAAATAAATGGAGAGCAGGGTTATCTGAAATAAAGATACTTACTGAAGGATTTGATAATCTTAAAAAAATATAAATACCCAAGCACAAGATAATTATTCTTTTGGAATATATTACACTTTATCACAAACAATAATTCCAATGGGAGGCTTGAGTTTAAATTACATTTTTTTGAAAAGCTTAAAAAAATATTTTTAAAGTTTTTGGGTGAGTTTAATTAAACCATAATTTCAAAAATGATGACTTAGCATAAACATCTTTTATTTCTCTCTCTCTTTTTTTTTCTTTCTTCGTTATATTTGATGTAGGTAATCTGTAGTTCTTGAACTAGACTGAGCAATGAAAGCTCTTAAAGAAATATGAAATATTTCTATTGAAAAAACTTTTTATATAAAAGAGGACAACTAATAAAAACAAATAAAAATGAACAGATGTTAGAAATAAACACAGATTTTATTTTGAGAAGAAAAAGTTTATACACAAATCATAGTCAACCATAAGTTTATTGTTAAAGTATACCTAAAACAAAACAGTACAGGAGGATAAGTAACCATAAATCTTCATTAAATACAAAAGTTTAACTTACTTTAAAACAAATATACATATGCATAGATATATCAATATTTAAAATGAATAAATATAAAATGATAGGAGGTATAAGATATAGAAAAAACATTTTATATTGCTTTTGTGTAATCATAATTTATGTAGTGGTGGTAATATACTTCTCCTCAGAATAGCGCTTATTATTACTGGTGTTTCAAAGAGGCTCAGCACCAATACCTATTTTATCATATCAGATAAACATCATTGCCATTTATGCTTTACCCCGCAATTTATGCCTACTCCATACTGCAGTAAAAAAGGACTTCACTACAAACAGCCAAAACCCTAACTTCATCAAAATTTGTAAAGCACTAATATTTTTGAAGAAATAATATGGATAGTGAGAGATGTGAATTCAATACCAAATAGTATAACAAATTTAAAATAAAATAAGTAAAATATATATAGAGATAAAATAAAATAAATATATAGAATAAAATATAAATAAAAAAATTTAATAAAAATGACAAAAAACAATAGACTAAAATGTAAACAGTAATATAAAATAATAAAATTATTATATTCTAATAGAAAACCACAAAATATTCAACTACACTTCCAATGTGATAAATGCTGTTAGATAAAACTTTATTATAAACACAACAAGTTGCTAAAACTGATACTTATTGGATAAATAAAGCCGATAAGATATAGAAAAATAAATAAAATTATAAAAACAACAAAACCATACAAAGTTTAATGCAGCCATCAGGCTTGGTCGGGAAGCGGGAGCGATCGCTCTCGATTGCTGACCACGTAAATAATATTTAGTTGCGAAAAGCTGGCCAAATTTTTAGTCGTTTTGAGAACATTTTAAAAAGCAAAAAAAAAAAAGCAACAAAGATTAATTGGACCGATTAGAAACAATTACAAAAAAAAAAAAAAAAAAAAATAGGCAAATAAAATATCTTTAAACGCAAAAAAACTTAAAGCTAAATAAATTACATTTAGAACAAATATTTTCAAAACATCGCTCTTTTATAATTTTTTTTATAAAATTAGGCAATGTTTTTTATATAAAGTAACAACTTACGATTGTTTAAAAGGGAAACAAATATTCTTTATTTAACTAAGTTTACAAGTTTTAATTTTACTTAAGCTAAATTATTTTATAATCTCTTTTAAAATAAAAAATAAGAATATACTAATAAAATCTATGATTTATAATAAACTTTTATAATTTTATCAATTTAATTAATATATTTAAAACATTTATTTTCGTAAACAAATAATATATATTCTTAAAACAATGCTAGAAATCTCAAAATGTAACAAATCGTGAATAATACAATTTCTAAAACATTTCAACAGAATACTCTAGAACTTTATTTTGCTTAACCAGCGTATTTTTTGAACTAATAGAATTAGTTGGTTCGTTAATTTGGCGGGTTTTTAGTGTTCGCAAATATTCTTTTTATTCTTTCACACAAAGATGTTTTGAGAACATTCAAGTTTTTTATGTTTCCATGTATGTCCGTAAAACAAAATTTTTTGTTTCGTACATAAACTTAAATGTTCTCAAAACGACTAAAAAACCTGGCCAGTTTTATGCAACTAAGTATAATTTCCGTGGTCAGTATTCGAGAGTGATCGCTCTTGCTTCCCGACCAAGCCTGAGCCATAGATACCAAGATTGAATGTTGCTTACCAATCAAAAAAGCAGGTTTTAAATAAAATATAACAACAATGACAAAAACAGTAAACAAAACCATTACAACGTCAAACATCAAAAACTACATGGGTGGGGAGATAAGAAATTATATATGTATAAAAAATGACAACCTAAAAACTAATATTTTTACATGTATATACACATATATGTATACATACATATATACTTACATATGCATATATATACACACATACCAATGGTTGTCGAAGCATTTATTAAATGTTCCAGTACTATAGAGTCAAATATTACTAGAAACCAGCGTAAAAAATTTATCCCTGAACCATATCCAGCCAACCTAGCCATACTTCAAGTCAAATGTTATTTCAATACAAAAACTTAATACATACTTCAATATAAATTGTTTTTATAGTTTTATATATATTTCTATATCTCATTAGCTTGAGTTTATTTATCCAATAAATACCAATTTTTGTAACTTGTTCTGTTTATGATAAGGTTTTATCTAACAGCATTTATCACATTGGTAGTTTAGTTAGGAACTTTGTTTCATTGAGTATTTTTGTATTTTTATATACAATAATAACTTAATACAATAATAAATGAATTATTCTTCTGGATTATTGTACTAATCACAAACAATAGTTCAATGAGAGGCTTGAGTTTAAGTACATTGTTTTGAAGAGCTTGAATTATAAAAATATTTTTTAAGTTTTTTGGTGAGTTTATTTAAACAACAATTTTAAAAATGATGACTTAACATTAGCATCTTTTTTTTTTTTTTTTTTTTTTTTGTGTGACATCAATTACAAATTGTCAACAAAACCAACAAATCTCAAGTGAAGCAGGTTAAGCTATTTTTTTTTTAGTCTTTGTTGACTTTTAAATTTATCAATATTATGCTAAGTGCTGTTTAATAAAATATTACACAGCACATTACACTGAAAAAAATCATGATGGACTGTGTGTGTGGATTGTCCATCCTGTGTTGTCATTTATTAATGACACTATAGGATATATGTATAAAATGTATAAAGTAAAAAGAAAAGTCAAAGTATAATGAAAGAAAAGTTTGCTGCTCCATCCCAAACCCTTAGTCAATGTAGCGGCACTCCCTTGCAGCAGCAGGCTATAAGATAGAAATCATCAATTAAAAAGATATTTGAGCAAAAAAATGCAAATTAAAATGTAGCCACAACTATGTGTAAAACTGACACAGCAGTTGATTGCATAATTGTGAGTGTAATCATAACTGTGAGTGAAGTCATACCTGTGACTGAAGTGATACTGTGAGTGAAGTGATAACTGTGAGTGAAATGGTAACTGTGAGTGAAGTGATAACTGTGAATGAAGTCATAACTATGAGTAAAGTGATAACTGTGAATGAAATCATAACTGTGAGTGAGGTGATAACTGTGAGTGAAATCATAACTGTGAGTGAAGTCATAACTGCCAGTGAAGTAATAACTGTGAGTGAAATCATAACTGCAAGTGAAGTCATAACTGTGAGTGAAGTCATTGTGAAAGGCAAAATCTAGTTTTAAATGCTTCACATGGTTTTAAATGATATTTAAGAACTTATTAAAGAATAAATATATTAAATAAATAAAAAATATATTAAATAAAAAAAAGATAAAATTTAAACAAAATGTGTGTCTAATTTTGTTTAAATTTTATCTTTTTTTTATATAATATATTTGTTACTTTTATTGCATGTTTATCTGTTCTCCAGAAGTTGATAAAAGATAAGATACGAAAACATAAAACAAAGCTAAATATTAATTATTTTTATTTTGGTCCTAATAGTTTAGCGATAAAATAAAGCTATATTTTTATAGGCTTCTCAAAAAAGTCCTACAAATGAGAGTAAGAAATCTGAGTCGCCATCTAAAATACTGACAGACGCTGCAAAAGATGTTGCAAAAGATGTTGTGAAAGATGTTGCAAAAGGAATTGGTTTTTTACGTGATAAACTGGTTAGAGAATTCTTTAATAATTTCAATTTTTTATTTTTATTTTTGTATTTAAATCATAATTTTCTTGAACAATTTATTAAAATATTTATAAATTGTTCAAAATATATTCGTATATGTAATGGAAATTATTAATAGTTATTTTTCCACAGTTAAATGAGCATTTCTCATAGTGCTTTTTTTGGTTTACTTCTTTTGTTGTATTTGTAACAAGTCACTGAATAAGGTAGTTTAAATTCTTGGAAGACCACATTTTTAAAAGTTATATACAGCAATTTGGTTCGAAACATGCTTGTATCTAGTAAACAATCTTCAATGTTTTCTTATCCAATGCCTTATGTAAAAATTGTGATTTGATATTCTTGTAAAGAGGGAATTTCTTGAATGTTTTTTTTTTCATATGCAAAAATCTTTTTGCGAAACATAACATAAAATATAACAATGTATACAATTTAAAATTGGAATTTATTCAGCATTTTAAAGGTTGCCATAAAAAGGCCAAGGTCTGATGTTGCCATAAAAATTTTAAGTTTTTTTTTTAGTTTGTAAAATTTTTTAAAATTTTATAAAGAAATTCACATTATACTTTTGTATTTTTATCTCACATAATTTAAAGGATAATCTTAGATGATTAGCTAAATAACTTATTATTTAGGATCAGCTTCAGAAATAATAATTATTAAGATCAGCTTCATAAATAAGAAATAAAAAAAAGGAAAATATTTGTGTAGTATAAATGTGATAAATAAATTTAAGTTATATTGGGTTATTATATTTAGAGTCTTATTTGATTTATATTCTCATTTTGACTCAGAGATTTTAATCTAAAAATAAAAATAATAGATTGTTATAAATAAATTTATTATAGTAATTAACTAGATCTTTTATAGAGTGGCTCTCAACAAAGTATTTCAGTTTCGATTTCAAAAAAAGATGATATCTATGGAGAACCAGACATCAAGGTTTCAGAAAACACTACTACATCAGCTCCATCAAATTTTATTTCAAATATGGCAGCTGTAATTCAAGAGGAAACAGTTAAGCGTCTTAATGCTCTCCAGCAACAACTTGTAGGCAGTGAAACATCTAACAATAGTAAAGAAGAACTAAAATCAAAACATAAAAAGCGAAAAGAGCATGCTAGACAGAGACAAAGTAGAATGGTTAAAGAAATACAAAAATGGGAAGGCGAAGGTAATACTTATGAATAGAATCATTAAAGTTTATTTTATTCTAAACTATATGTATATTTTTTTAACCTAGATATCGTTTATAAATCTTCTTCAAACATAAAAAATAATTTTGGTTTTTTTGTTGTTCTGTTTGTTTTAAATGCTTACATAATATCAAAGCTTAAAAATAGCTTATTTCTGATTTTATTTCTAAATATTTTTCATTAATTAAGAGCTAACTATAGAGTAGTTTAATAAATTCGTATTTTAATAAACATATTTTAAAAAACTGTAGACATAAAACCTGGTTTAATCTGTAGGGATTATGCTGAAAGTATATGATAATATGCAAGAGGAAATTAAAATAAAAAATAATGCCATTAACGAAATTCAGTCTGAGCTCAAAGCTGCAACTAGTGAAATTTCTGATCTGCAGAGTGAGTTTCAAACAGAGCGTGAGCAATATTTAGAAACAATTCGCATAATGGAACGTCAAATATTACTCCAGAAGCAAATCTTAGAAAAGCTACAACCTACGATTCGCAGAGACTGCAACTATTTTAATATCGATAAAATTAAAGCACAGAGTGAATTCGACGAAGAGTCTCAGCTTTGGGTGATTCCTGACTTGTATATTGAACGAACAACTTTACCCAAGACTGGACCAGGTAAAGAAAGCCTATCATCAATGAAAATATCTAATCCTAATCTTACGCAAGAAACTTATGAAAACCGCAGCGCAGAACAAGATCGTAATGCAATTCAATGGGAACGCGAAAAGACGACTAATAATTATTTTAAACCTAAGCGTGCAGAAGTATTGTTGTCATCGAGTGCGGTAAATGGAACTGGTCTGTTTGCTGATGCAAATAAACATTTTGTAATTAAAAACGACGTGTTTACGGAACGTCGGCCACAAAAATTAGAAGCATTACCGGCATCTGTGTTTGAGAAAAAGAAAAAGAAAAACAAAAAAGATGCCGCATAAAGCATTTAAATGGAAGCAACTTAGTAAATGTTTCTTTAATTATTAATTTAAAAAGCCTTCAACCTTAAATCGAGACTTGTAAATAAATACCAACCTCAAACCGAGACTTGTAAAGAAATACCAACCTCAAACCGAGACTTGTAAAGAAATACCAACCTCAAACCGAGACTTGTAATACCACCATTGGTTATGATTTTTGTGATACAGAAATGCAAAACTTATTTAAGTTTTGTTTAAAACATGTCTAAATTGGTTTTTTTTTTTTTTTTTGAAATATGAAAAAGATCGTTTTATATCGTTGAATAAACAATAATCGATTTCATCTATATTTTTTATTTTTCCTATTTATAGAAGAAATTTTGAAGATTAAAAAGACGTTTTAACAAAATAAATGAAAATTACGGTTTTATAATATAATAGTTTTTTCAATTTTTAAAATGGTTTTTATCATGGCAAGTTCAATGTTCAACGTTTATTTGTTTCGAGTAAACAAACAGAACTTTTGTTACGAACTTTTCAAACTATTTCCAGCATTTGTACATATGTAAATATATATATATACTATAAATTATTTTTTAATTGATATTTTTTAAGTTTATTTATTTCATTATATATGCATGGTTTTATTTGTTAATATTCAATTTTTATTTTAGTCTCATAGTGATTTGGTGTCCATCTCTAATTATTTTATAATTAGAGATGGACTCTAATTATTTTATAATAAATAAAAAACGTTAATTAATGATAATTTTATGGCTGAGACATTAGAAAATTAAAAATACGTAAATCTTTCCTGCGGACAAAATTTGACATAAGTTTCTTTTACTGTCTTTTTAGCTCAATAGTTCCCAACCAGGGGTTTATGGGAACGTTCTGATTATAATAAGTGGCTTGAATCTGACTAAGTGAGTTTTATGTAATAAGTAACTTTTAATGTAAAAGTTCATTAAACTTAAAGGTTATTAAATTTAAACTATAAAACTAAACTTTAAACAAATAAAAATCTTTTATAGATAATATTAAAGTTGACTGATTATAACTGATTATATATATGTGTGTGTTTGTTTGTGTGTGTGTGTGTGTGTGTGTACACACACACACATATATATATATATACACGACGATGTGATATATGTATATATGTGTATGTATGTGTATATGTATATATATATATATATATATATATATATATATCTATATATATATATATATATATATATATATATATATATATATCTATATATATATCTATATATATATATATATATATATATATATATATATATATATATATATATATATATATATATATATATATATATATATATATATATATATATATATATATACACACACACACGACCTTGTAATAATGGTTAGAGGTTTGCTGCAAGGTCCAACTATGTATACAACGTGTTTTTGCACCTCGTCTAAAAGAGAAAGGGAATCATTAAAATATCCGCCCCAGATATGGTAACAGTATTTGTACAAGGACAGATTTGGGATTTATAGAGATAAAGAATAAAATCCGGAGTAAGAAAGTGTCGAGCATGATTAAGAGATACAACCTTAGCAGATGCTAATTTAGCAATGGATTTGATATATGATTTCTAAGAAAGATCAGAAATAAGAGTTAATCCTAGAAGATGAAGATGACTCATCGAGTACATTACCATTCACAAATAAAGGAAGATCTAGATTATTTCGATAACAATTAGCTGAAAAAAAATTGAGTTTCATCTGAGTTAAAGTTCACCAGCCACTGTGAGCCCCATACTGTAACTGAAGTGAAATCCTTTTCAGGATCAAATGCAATCAGAGAGTGTTATTAAGACAAAAATAACACTTCTGAGAACTTCTGCAAGGCTATAAGAGGTATGTTATTTGGACCATAAGCTGCAAAAAAGTCTAAGCAGAATATTACTTTAGATACAGAAGCTGGAGTGATACGAATGTCAAGCAATGGATCAACTTGTTTGTTGGCTATATCGGGTAGAATGCAACTAGTGGAATCAAGAGATGATATTGATGAAAAGTTGTTAGCAAATAATTTAGCTTTGTCTTTAGGTAAGGTGAAAAAATTGGAAACATATAGGAGAGGTGGAATAACAGATTTGCCCTTATAACAGAAACTGTTAAAGATTCTGCAGAAATCACGAGAACCTTTTTTTTTGAGTTGAAATGCATGGTTTCTTGACCTGAGAATAGCGGGTTTTAGTTTCGTACGAATCTTACGTACAAAAAACAGTCAAAACCTAGGAGCTTACCAAGAGCGTCGTTGCCGCGTTCCGGGAGACCATCGAAGCTCAGTGACCGGGACAAAAGTAGCATATTCAGAATCTGCAGAGAGAATCCTAGGCACAGTTACAAAAAGCTAGCACAAATCTTCAACGAGTCGAAAAACAATCATCATGTGAGTAGAGTGCTTGTTAGGCAAACATTGCTGCAAAAAGGTATTGGAGCGTACATTGCAGCAAGAAAACCTATTTTATCAATCATAGACCGACGTAAACGGCAAATATGGTCAAAAGAAAGATCGAGCTGGACTGTTGAAGACTGGTTAAAAGTCATTTGGAGAAATAAGGTTAATTTTAAAGTTGTAAACCGCATGGGCAGAATATATGTCAAAAGATTTGCAACGGAGAAATATTCAGAACGGTTTTTGCAACCACATCGACAAGGCGGTGGAGGTTTAATTGGTATTTGGGGGTGTTTTTTTCACAGCTCACACTTACCAATACCTTTTCAAGGTATTGGTATGTGTAAGCTGTACGAAGGCCGAATAAATCAGTACACCTACATAAGAAATTCATCTTTCAACAAGACGGGGCTCCAGCATATACAGTTAAATCAATCAAAAAATATTTTTTGCAGAAAAAGAATAATGTAACCCCTTGGTGCCCTAGATCACCAGATCTCAACCCAATTGAAAATATTTGGTCTTGGATCAATCTACTTACTTATCACTAAATACAATCAACTGAGCACTTAAAGCAACTTTTGAATGAGTACTGGTTGAAGGTACCTCGAGAGATGTGCATGAAATTAGTAAAATCGATGCAGAAACGAGTTTATTTTTGCTATAAAAACAAAGGCGGACATTTTAAATATTAATTTTGCATTTTTTTCTTCATTTTTTGATTGTAAAGATTCGTTTAAACTTTCGTGCTATTCATTTTTCACATGTGTATTTTTATAAAAAATTACCTTTTTTTTAATTAATATAAATAGTTTCATAACAAGTTCACATTTATTGTAAACCTAATTACTTTTTCTTTATTAAATAAAAAAAAATTAAGTCAATATCATTTTTACTTTTTTTTTATTAAGTAAAAACTAAACCTACTTGATCAAAATTACACCCTCGTTTAAACTTTCGTGAATAGCAGTATATTGATATTGTTATTGTAAAAAAAAACCTAAATGTAATACAAAATTTGATTTGTAATAATACTTATTTTGTTTAGAAAAAATTGTTTAAGATATTCAAATATAATTTAGATATTCAAAAAAAGAAAAAATAATTGTTATTTCTGTTAGTTTGAAACAGGTACCTTTTTTTTCAATAATGTAAATAAATTTAAAAAAATGCTGGATTCACCCCCTGATTAATACTCGTATTAACACCCTTTATTAGGAACTGGTCAAAGAGGAAAATGTCTTCTCGTATTAGCCCCACTTTACTACCCTTTATAGAAAAATCAAATTTGGGAGGTTTAATTTCAGGATGAATTGAAATTGGTATTTCTAAATTAGCAAAATAGTTGTGCATTTTTTGGATTTGAGCTATACTACATATGAAAAGATTTAAGTCCTAGCTTCTTGGAGCATTATTTTTTCACTCTTTTGAACTAGATTAGCCCACAGGTGTTCAATTGGATTGAAACCTAGACATTTACCCGGCCATTCAAGTAACTCAGTTTGCTTTTAAACGGGGTAAAACAAGCAATTTTTGATCTTTGAGTTAGCTAACTTCCAGACATGGAGCAAACTCCAAACATTTATATATTTATACTTATAATTTTTGAACACTGAAATATTTTTCTATGAAATATAAAATTTATCGATAAATAATCTTGTTAAGAATAGTACAAAAAATATTTTATCAACTTGCTGCTCTCACGTTTGGGACAAGTGGAAATTTTGAGGCTTTTTATTCCCAATCTCCAATAATCGCAATATTTTGCAAAGCATCCTTATTTGACATAAGTATAAGCATATAATGTTTGGAGTTTGCTCCATGTCTGGAAGTTAGCTCAAAGACCAAATAATGCTGGACCCGTCTATGCTTCTGGATCAAAAACTCTTTTGCTTTCTTTGACGTATACTTGATGACGTATGCTTTGACGTATGTTGTTGGAAAACTCCAATAAAAGTTTTTCAGTTGCTGTCATAAACCTCTGAGTCCATAATACCAACAATAAACTTGAGCTTTCCTGTTCTAAGCCATTGATCTCTAGACCATAATATTGCCTCCACCAAATTTTACTGCTACTCAAATGAGTGAGTGTGAATGTTTCGTCTTTTTTCTCCATACTTTTTAAGCTCCATCAAACTTGAGAAAGTTAAATTTTGCTTCGCCAGTTCACAAAACTTTCTTCAAGCTTTCATAAAACATAAGATTTGTGGTTTAACAAGTCAAAATCTAGTCTTGTGAAATCTGAACGAGCTTAAAATGAGAGTATGGAGAAAAAAGAGTCTTCGAAATATTAACATTTGAAGAATAAAAATAGTTAAGATATTTTTAAATTTCATGCAGTCCTTTTTTTTTAATATGCAATCTTAATTCATGAGAACTCGTCTTTTATAAATTTAATGACGTGCAAATGTACCTGCTAATAAAACTTTAAATATTCATCACTGTCATATAAAACTTAATTTTTTGTAAATCCATTTGATGATACAAAGAAAAATTAGATTTTTAAAATTAAAATTATAAATATTACTGCAATTATATTTATAAAACTATTATTATATTTTATCAATAATTGTTTTATCAATAATTGTTTAATTTTTTTTGCTGCATTGAGATCCCCCACCCCCTTCCCTTATCAATGAATTTTTTGTTTATTTAGTCGGCAAATTTGACCCTTTAGACAAGTCAGTCATCAAATGTAGACCTTTTAGACCAGTCAGTCGGCAAATATAAAAAACGAGGACTTTTTTTTTTAGCAAAACTAATAATGGCACCCCCCCCCCATCCTCAAGCGACAGCTACTCGCGTCGGATCTAGTTATGACCATGCAAAATTTTCGACCCCAAAATGAGAGGATCGGAAATTTTGCATGGTTATAACTTTTATATTTTAAAATACTTTTAAATAAGATTTAAAACTTGTCGATGAATTTAAATTTAGTATAAAATAGTAAAGTTAAGAAATAAAATAAAAGTATTAAACTATTACATTTTTAGAATTGGTTTTTGAAATTAATGCTCTAGAATTTTTTTGAAAATCTTAATTTTGTTAGTAGGTTTGTAGGTCTCTTTTATATCAGTTTTTTTTTCAAACCAAATACTGCTGAATTAAACTCCCGAGGTACATCAATTCAAAAAAAAAACAAAAAATAACGAAAAAACCGTTTGTGAAACTAGATTCGGACTTCACGTGTTGGAGTTTTTCAATTGAATTTTAAACTTTCGAGTGTGTTGTAAACAAAATTGAAATTTAGTGTGACTAGTGTGAAGAGACTAGTGTGAAATTTAGTGTGTATAATATTTTAATTATATATACATGAAATATAATGATATGTAGTATGTATTACATTATATATATAAATTATACAAAGTCCTAAACGAAAACATTGTAAAGTTGAGCTATATCTGCACTAAATTACTAATTTACTGACTAAAAAAATCTAAAAAACTATTAAAAACTACAACGCACACATATAAATGAATAAAGTTATTGCTCTTGAATTTTCAGAAATCTTAAGTTTGTAAGTAGCTTTAGTAGCTTTTTATCTTAATTTTTATACAACCCAGTACAGTTAAATAAAACTTCCAATGTACATCAATTATTATTATTATTATATTATTATTATATATTTTTATTTAAACTCAATTACAGTTGAACAACTTTGCCTTTAAAATTACGATTACTTTTACAATTTATAAAATAAATTCAGAAAAAGTTTTTTTTTTTTTTTTTTTTTTGTTCTTTTGTTTCCGGTTCCTCTTCCACTGTTTGAGTAGCATATGCCAATGGCATAGCAAGATGGATATATTAGAAGCCAACTTTGTTGAATATGTTGGCCCCTATAATATGAAAGCCTTTACTTCCTTGTCGATTCGCCGCTTTTTTGACACTTTTGACACAATTAAAAAAAACTGACACAATTAAAAACTGACACAATTAAAAAAAATTATGAAAAAACCATTCGAAAAACTTATTTTGGAATCTCTCACTCTCGCACACATTATATATATGTTGTGGTTTTTATTATTATTTTTTAATTTTTCAGTGCAGCTACATCTTAATTTTACAATGTTTCTGTTAAATATTTTGTTTTATTTGTGAGATACAAAAAAGTTCATTTTAGACATCTATGGATGTATTGAAAATTGTTATTAGACTTCTATAAAAGCTTTATAGATGTTTGTGATTAAATTGAAACTACTTGCTTGATGGTTAATAATTATTTATTAATAAATTTGCTCACAGCAAGGCTATATGAAGCTTCTATTTAAGTTTAAACTTAACAAAAAGTAAAGAAGAAAGTTTAAGAGCTAAAAAATGGTTGACAGGTTATCCTGTAAATTATGAGCCAGAAAAGCATAAAAAATTCCAGAGCTTTAATGTTCAAGGAAAATAAAGATGGATGAAATTTTTTTAACATGAAGGTTAATCACAGTTAAAGGATTGAACAAGAAATAAAAAATTGCTTCAGTAGTGACCATGTTATTATATAAAGAGTGAGATGTTAGTATTTAAAGTGACCTTATGATGACGCAGTAGAGATTTATGCTTAGTTGCTAGAGAAAGAAAATCGTTACAAAGATGATTAAAAAAATTTATAGAGGAAATCCCATGAGTAGTGCTAGGATCAAGTCCTTTGAATGTAGTGCTAAGATAAGTTCTTTGAAAACTAATAATAACATCTACATATTACTATAAAAACTTATATAATTTCTTATGCAAAAAATTAAGGTTTTGAAAAAATTTTTTATTGTATTTTATTTGAAAACTCATTGGTTAAATAAAAATGAATAAACAAGTGAATATTTGCACTTTATTACAGATTTATTTATACAATTTTATTTTTGCGCTTTTCTTTTGACATCAATTAAAGAATCAAAAGACATCAATTAAAGAATCAAAATGTCAAGTGTATTTAATGCATTGACATTACTGGACTAGCAAAATTAATTAAAGTGTCATTGTTAATCCTAAATAACTCTTGCCTAATTTTAGTTTTAAAAAACTTTAATATTAAAATCAAGAATGCAAAAATTCTCAAAATTGTCTCTAGGTTAGAAAATGTTATGATCTTTTTTTATTATCGACTCATATAGGAATAAATATGTTATAGTTTCTGGATAATTACTTTTTATAAGACTGTAGATTTTCAAAATTTCAAGAAATACTGAATCATTGATATTGCTTGATTTTTGATAGATACTAAATTATCAATAAGAATTTGAATAAATGTGTTGAAGAAGTTTCAACAGATTTATTCAAATTCTTATTGATAATTTAGTATCTATCAAAAATCCAAAAGCTATGTAAGTTTCTTTATATGCAACAGCTCTTTGTTTTAAATTTGAATATATAGTGTCTAAAATTTTAGAAAGTTCATGCTTTTTAAATTTTTTTTTAGCGTTATATGCATTTTTAGTTGATTTATCTTTTCTTAATTTTGTGTTTTTTTGGTATAGTTAACATCAGGTTAACAAAAGACATAAAAAGCATTTTTATGTCTTTTGTTTTAAGCAGTTCTACTATTATCTGCATAAAGTTTGTATTTTATTAATTTTGGGAGGTTTTATAATGCAATCAACAATAGCCCAAGAAAGTAAAAAATACAATTTAGCACCCAAAAATCACTTATAAGGATTATAAGGTGTTGTTTTTTATTTGATAAGAATGCTTTTAACACTTATTGAACATTTTTTTTATACCACTTAATTTTAAAATTAATTTCTTATAAGTTACTGAGTCAAATGCTTTTTGAAAATATTTATAACATATTGTTGAACCATAATTTTGCTTGAATATAATAATTTTGTTTTGTTTGAATATAGTAATTTTGCTTTATTTTCCAGATTTTGTTCGTTTTTTGTTCATGTTTCTCTTCATTTTATTGTATTTGTGATTCATTTGCTTTTGTTATATTTTTAGCCAATATGGACCAAATCATTTATTCATTTATTGTTTAATAGATATTTTTGAGCACAATTATCAAACCATTGCACTGCACAACTTTGCTTGCTTTATCTTTGAGTTTTACAATAGTTTTTTTTTTAAATTATTTTTGCAGGATAAGTCAGGTGGGTAATTAATATAATCAATTAAAAGCCTTTCGTGACTATACCCAACACATATCCATATCTGTTCATCTGTTCAATAGTATTAAATTCAAGTATATTAATTCTGATTTTAAAATATGATTTTAAAAAACTATAACATATATGGAATTACCCCGCCATTTTTGTTATCGCACATGAACTTTAAAACTTTTATTGTTTAGAGATGTTGCCACTTATCAGTATCAATTGTTTAAGATTTTCAGATATAAAGTTTAAATGTACATTTTTACAGAGATATTACGGAGATACCTGCTGACTTGAGTTGATATATTTTTCAAAATAGTTTTTTTTTTTTTTTTTTAATTTATTTTTAATTCAACAATAGTATTTTGTATAGGTAAATTAAATTGTTATTCATTATTATTATTTTTTAAAATAGAAATAATCATTACTTTTGTCTAACCTCGGAAGTCTTGAGTTCTAAGATTTATTATAAAAATCCTTTTTTCTTTCTCTATAAAGCTCAGAAGTTCTTTAATATGTTTAAAGTTTAGATACAAATAGAGAAATTTTACCTTTAAATTCTGGTTCGTTTTTTATAATATACAGATTTTACCTCTGATCCATATTTTAAATCTTTAAGTAAAAAAAAGTCATGGGCAAAATAAAAACTGAGAAAAAAGAAAGGCGAGGATTGAGTGATGATATTTTAGCTGTTGATTCAGAAGTCAAACAAAAAAATCGTAAAGCAAAAGAAGCATCTCTAAGACGACGAGATGAAGATGATAAGGTATTTAACTTTTTTAGAGTTTCTTTGTTACAAAGCCTAAATTGTTTTTACTTTTAGCATTTAACCTTTTAGTTTGTTGGCGATAAACTTTCCAAAAAAATTCTTTTGCAAGCTAGAGCCCAGCAAGAAGAATTACAGGAAGAGTATCCACCTTCAGAATACGTTACAAAGAAAAGTTATCTTGGTAATAAGAAGGATGAATCTTCAGATGAAAATGAGTTTGAAGATGATGATCATTTTTATGAAAATATTGTAAGCAATTTTGTTTATTTTTTTAATTACCCATAAAAATACAGAAAAATACCTTAATACATAATAGCAAACTTTAATACAGTAAAAAAAATTTACTTTCCTAAAAATTATTTTAAGTTAGCAGTGTCAAAATTCTTGATAATAGCATTATATAATCCATGCTTGGCTAAAATTTATTGTGAAAATAAACTGGTTCAAAATTTATTATGAAAATAAGGTTGGTTTAAAATTTATTGTGAAAATAAGGTTGGTTCAAAATTTATTGTGAAAATAAATCTTAGCCAAGGTTGGTTCAAAAATAAACTTTTGAGATGACTGAAATTTATGTATATTATTCTAATTCAGTTATATATATATATATATATATATATATATATATATATATATATATATATATATATATATATATATATATATATATATATATATATATATATATATATATATATATATATATATATATATATATATATATATATATATATATATATATATATATATATATATATATATATATATATATATATATATATATATATATATATTATTCTAATTCAGTTAAATCGTTTAAGTGATAAAATCTATTTT
This sequence comes from Hydra vulgaris, assembly GCF_022113875.1. Classification (NCBI taxonomy): domain Eukaryota; kingdom Metazoa; phylum Cnidaria; class Hydrozoa; order Anthoathecata; family Hydridae; genus Hydra; species Hydra vulgaris. The sequence continues at coordinate 18,984,601 of NC_061170.1, read as the reverse complement.
AGCAAATTGACGAAGAAGATGAGAGAGCAATGAAAAACTTTATGTCAGATACACCTGCAACACAAAAAACTTTAGCTGATATTATTATGGAAAAAATTAACGAAAAAAAAACTGAGATAAGAAGTCAGATGTCAGGTATAAATTGTTTTTGCTTGCTTTATTTACTTTGCTATTAAATTAAATTTTATTCAATTTCTGTATAAAATTTAAAAAAAAAAAGTTTTTATTTTTAAACTATATTTTTAAGTTTTTTATTTATACAGAAACATCTGAAAAACCAGTAATGGATGAAAGAATAGTATCAGTTTTTAAAAGGTACATTTTAAAACATTTAAAACATATTTAAATCGTAGTATTTTGTATAAGTTGCTATTATTTGCTTATAAAATTGAGCTGCTATTTGCTTTTGAAATAGAGTTCAATTCTTTTTTGTTAGTTTTGTTCTGATTATTGTCAGAACATAAGTTTCTATTATAATAAAAAATGAAATAGAATATTGGTATCTATTAAAACTTTGCTGTTTGATATATAATTACCTAACTGCTGTCCTAAAAGTGTTTGAGGTTGGGAAAAAATTGTTGACCTGGTTTCTATGTTTTATTGAAAAAAACTTTTGTGTTTTTCAATAAAACAAAGTTTTTTTTGCCAACTTCTAACAGTTTAAAGTTTTTCTTTAATTATGTTGATCATTACTTTGTATCATTCTTTTTTTACTGTGTTAATTCATAAATATCAGAGTTTTCAACACTGTTTTCCAAAGTTTTCAACACTGTCTCTTCCTCTGTATTTTTCTCAGGATTGTTAATAAAAATAATTGGTGGAATAACGTCCTTTAGAACAGCATTGACTAATTTTTTTAGACTACTCCATTGGTTTTTTGGAATAATGGATGCCAAATCTAGCCAAAATGAACTTTGTTGGTTGTAAATAGTTGTTTTAATTGTTAAAATTTTAAAAGAATACACTTAAATAAATCAAGAAGTATTTTAAAATTTGTTTTTAATGGTCTCCTAAAATACATTGTTTGTCATTGTTTGTCATTCAAGTTAGTTTGGCAATGTTGAGATATTTTAGTAGAAAATATGGGTTTTATCAATAATCAGTTTTTCTATCTTCTGTCCTCATATATAAATTTTAAATAATCCTTTTTATGTTAACTCATTTTATGGTCTACGGTCAAACCCTCATTTAGGTTTAAAACGCAAGTTAATATTATAATGGGAGATTCCATTTGAAAACATCCAATTTTTTTTGAAAATGCAACCATAAGTCTCAGATTTTGCTGATTTTTAAACCACTTAAAGATTTTAGTAAATTATGAACATCCTGAAAATTTTATCGTCTAATTTCAATCGGTTCCTAAGATATAGCTATTTTAAGTTTGCCTCCAACCAACAAAAATCTGCCATTTTAAAAAATGGTTTTGGTCCTAGTTTCTGTTATATGTGTGTTGGAAAGCTGAAAATTTGTACCTTTACATATTTTGGGACAACGAATCCAACTTAAAATATTTAAAAACAAGCATAACACCTAAAATTTGAACGTTTACCGTTTTTCAAAACATTTTACAATTTTACTGGGGCGAGTCCAATCACAAAAATGCCGATGTAGCTCGATTTTTTTTTTTTTTTTTAGAAGTTGTCCTGAATAGTTAAGCTATAGTTACTACAAAGAATTGGAGAGTGGTCTTTTCTAAAACAGAAATAAAAATATGGTCAAATCTACTTAAATTTATTGCTTAAAAAACAGGTATTATGACAAATTAAACAAGAAAAAAATGTGGTAATTTGACAGTTTTGCAACTGAAACAGTTTTGGCTACATCAAACTATTCTTTCAGTTGTTGTTGACTAGCTGTTTCTGTTTTTTTTGTAATTTTTCAGAATATGATCTTGAAAAAGTTTAGTTTCAAAGGGGGAGAATTATATAAATGCAGATATATATATCGCAAATTTAGTTTTTTTTTTTAGAAATTGTATTAAATAGATAAGTTGGAGTTATTACAAAGAATCAGATTGCGGTCTTAAATCAGAAATAAAAACATCTTCAAATATACTTAAATTTATTACTTATAAAACATTAGTTTCATATTTATCAAACTTCATTAAATAAACTTAAAAAACAAAGACTCCAAAACAAATAGAGCACTCGGAAAGAAGTTCAAGAAACAAAAGTAATATACAAAATTTATAAATTAAAAACTCAAAAAAATTAAAATTTATCAGTTATTGTGTTATAATCATTCACATCAATGTTATATGTTTGCCCTGATTTTGTTGTTGGGACTTTGATTACTGCAATCAAACTTGACAATGGTACCCAACAGATATCATCTCTCTGTGGCCAAATAAAGTTTTGAGAAGGGCCGTGAGGGTGCATAAACTTAATTTGAATATCATTTATAATAATATCTATCTCTGTAACCATGCCTATCCACCAAAAGAAATCGTACTTGCATGCAACAAAATCATTTAGATTTGGTACAATAACAACATCAGACTGCTTTTGACAGTGTAAATCTGTCAACACATTGATGTTCGCTTGTTCTTTTAAAACTAATTTCAAATTTTGAAATAAGTATGTAATGATGATAACTTCTGGTACCTAAAACAGTTTTTCCTGTTTCAAATTGCTCCTTTAGTTGCTGTCTCCTTGCATTAGCTGTTTCTTTGGAAATTTTATAAAATATGATTGTGTTTATATTGGTGATGCAAAAATCAAGCATATCATCAACTGTTACAGGGCTCGAATTAAGCGTATCGCGATTCACGAATTGCAAATTTGTTTTTTTTGGTTGTTTATTATTTTTTTTCTAGTTTAGCATTTTGGCAATTCTTAAAAGTCAAATTTATCTTCTTAATAGATTATCATTTGCCCTTTTGCGCTGAGATTTTTATTTGAATTTAAATTACTTTAAATCTCAGCATGGAAGCCAAGGCTTTTAAATATTATTATATCTAAAAGGTCGTTAAAGCGAAAATCGAAAGGGGATAAGACGTTAAAGCGAATTTATTCTTCATTCTTTTTTTTTTAAACAAAACAGCCTGGTTTTTATCTTTGTCTTTCAAAACGTTGCACCAAATTAACTTATTATTAATGATTTAAGTTATTATTTTATCAACAATTTTATATTATTTTACTACTTTAAGTATATTGAAATATATATTCAATCGTTATTATTAATTTTTTTTCTAGTACTTAATCAATGCTAATAGAAACCAGCAACTTTTTTGCATCAAGGTTTTTAAGCTTATTCTCAAACTTAATAACAATTACGTACAAAAGGTGCTCATGCACCCCACCCCCCCATTAACGCAAAGTGGCGCAAGCTATGATGGGGGAGAGGGAGTCAAAAATTTTTTTTTTTCGCGATTAGATTTTTTTGCGATAATTCGAGCCCTGTGTTAATATTTGGTTGCAAACTTGCTCTTGCTGTTATTTTTTTAACGATACCACCTATGCCATTACAAGTGGATTTTCCATGGCTGGTTGCAAAAAATACCCATTCAGCTGTAGTCTTGAAATCTTCCTTATGGTTGCATAGATTTATAAAGTTTTTATAGTTTTTATAATGAGCAGAACATCCATCAGAAAAATAATAAATTTTATTGATACCAACTAAATATTCCTTAATGTACTCTACAATTTTCTTTTGAAATTCATACACAAAGCATGTATCATGATCATTGTCATCACTTAAAAAACAGAATGACTTATGCTGAATATTTGTTTTAGAAAATTCCTTAAAATATATAACAACAGGATAAAGTGTACATTGTTGTTTATTCCAATGATAACTTTGTATTTCATCCTGTATAACAAATTGATAGTTCTCTGCAAAATCTGCCTGTATAATACATTCATTGTAACCTAAATTATTTTTTAGTTCTTTCAAATAGCGAGTTTGGCATTTAGCAATATATGAATGTGAAGTTAGATGATTAATGTGAGAATTAACTAGTTCTTTATATTCAAATAAGTTAACTGATTGAGTAATTAATTGTGATCTATCAGTACTTTGCCATTGGTTGAATTGAATTTCTTCTTCTTCATCAATCTCAATTAATTCCTCATCTAAAAATGCCTTATCATAACCTGGTTATCATAACCTGGTTATTATATCATATCATATCAAGTTATCATAACCTGGACATTTGGCACATCTATGAACCATGCGTTCATTATTGCTTGTATCACATACTAATTTTGACATTAAATCTTTGTATGTAACATTTCATTGGACAGCATTTACAAGCAATATTGAGTTTTAATCGTAAATACAAACTTTGGACGCAAACTACAAAACTTTGAAAATCCTATTTTATAATTAGGGTATTTACTTTTAAAATCAATATAAAGCTCATGAAGGTTGCACAATAATAATCTTTTTTGTTGTGGAGGGCCACTTTTAACTTTAACAAAATCTTTTTTACCAGGCATAATTCTAGAATGTTCATTTTGTTGAAAAGAATCTTGAACCAAAGCTGTAAGAAAGTCAGGTATTTTTTGGTCTATTTTCTTATCAGGTATAGCAAGAATTCCATTTTCACTTTTAAGTTTCCTAGCAAAATCTGAGACTTAGGGTTGCATGCCCTGGATGTTTTCACATAAAATCTCCCTAATTTGATATAAAATAATTTAAATATAGTTTTTTTTATCTATGAGCTTATAAAATATAAAATAACTAAAAGCAGATTTTAACAATAATTTGTGTGTTGCAAATTTAGAAGTAAATTACATTAAAATTATGTTACATCAATAAAGTCAAGTTGTGCTCAGCATGTTGTAGTGTATGATTGCAAGACACCTGTGAAAATAAAAGATTTGTAAACATGGCATTAAAAAAGGATAAGACTTTTTCGTGTCACTAAAATAATTATGAAATCAGTATCAATTTGCTATTTTATTACAAGCCTTCCTGGGAAGCACGTGCAATAACATGTCTTGTTTTTCCATATTTAATGTAATTTTTTTAGACACACTGACCAAAGCAGTTCGCATCTTTTAACTTTTTAAGCGTTTCAATAATTTGCAGCAAAAAGCTAAACTTATCTACTGAAAAAAAAATTCTAAAATTCGAAACATCAAATTTTAATTAAATAAACTAAAAAAATTTAAATTTAAAAATTTAAGAATTACATGGCTACTTTTATAAGTGTTTTTACTACATTGATGCCTATCTGAAATTGTTTCCTTTATACTGCCCAATGTTCAACATTAATACAAATTATTAGAAATAATGAACATAACAATGGCTCTGCTTGAAAAAATGTTTTTAAAATCTTAAAAAAAGTTTTAAATAGGCTCTTAAAAATTTCGTTAAAAAAGCTCAGTAAATTGCATAGCACTAGCCCACAACCTTTTGGAGCATCATCAATAACAATAGTTCATCAGGAAATAAACTATCGCGTTTAAATGCACAATTTGGATAATCTTACAAAAGTGCAGACTATTTTAATGGGGGTAGTAAAAAAAAACAAATATTTTATACTTAAATGTTAGTATTAATGACTTTATTTTTTACATTAAAAACTTGTTAAAAAATAAAAATTAAAAAATTTTACAAATAAATAGCAATTACTTTTCTTACTTTCCTGTGCATTGAAAAAAAAAAGTCAAGTTTAGCAAAAACATTTGAAAAATAAATTTCAAAGTTTTCCATATTTCTAGTGCAAATAATAAAGTGTGTTTATAATATACTTACTGACACAAGTCACAAATAAATTGTATATCAAAAAATATTTTTGTTTTTTTTATATTTGTATTTGCTTTTTTCTTTGACTGGTATCAATTTTGGTTGCAGAAAATAACAATGCACTAAAAAGAAAAAAAAAACAGAAACAGTAAAATATTTAGTCATATTATTTTATTGACAAAATTTTTCTTTTTTTTTTAATTTAATTTGTTTAGATTTTCTATTTTGTATATTATTCGTTTCCTTTCTTCAAGTATTGCTGTTATGTTCTCTGTAGTTTCTTATTATAGCTTTTTTTTTTTCCTTAAATTCTTAAATGTCTACTATATAAAAACATGGTCAAGTTGTTTAAAAAAATTACATCAAGTTGTTTAAAAAAGTTACATTAAATGTGGGCGAACAAGGCATACAATCGGATGCGCTTGCCGGGAAAATATACTGGCTTGTATTAGGTTGTAATAGTTTAGATGTTGGTATTTAATGTATTTATTGTATGTGTTTAAAATTATTATTATTTCAAACTGTTTTTTTTTTTTTATTGACAAATAGCTCATTAGTTTATTTTTTTTTTTTAATTAATTTTATAGTTCTTTTTATTAATTGTAAGCAATATTAAAACAATAAAGTAAAAGTTGTTAAATACCAATATGATGATGCTAATATGTTCATGCATTGACATAAACCTATTTGCATAGATTTTTTCTAAATTTTGTTGCTTTAGTGTTTTTTTAAATAATTTGCTATTATAATAGTTTCTATTTTTTTTCTTAGTTTTGAGTAGTTAAACTTTTTCTTGTATAGTGTTGGGGAAATACTATCAAAGTATAGATCTGGAAAATTTCCAAAAGCATTTAAAATTATACCAACATTGCAAAATTGGGAAGAAGTACTTTATTGCACAGATCCAGATAATTGGACACCAGCTGCTATGTATCAAGCATCACGAATATTTATTTCATGCTTTAATTCAAACATGGCACAAAGGTTTGTTTTTAAGTATTCTCGACAATTAAAATCTAAGTGTGTTATGAAGTTGTTGCTAAAGAATTGATTTTTACGTTTGGTTAATTAGTACTAATGATGTTACTAGTATCTAGTAGTAGTGGTGTTGTAAGTAATTGGTTTGTAGTTTTGAAGTTGACAAAAGAGGGCTAATAGTTGTGTTAAGAGGAGGTGAGTTTGTAGTTGTGATGTTATCAGTTAACAATTTGCTGAAGTTAATATGCTATCAGTATAAAATACAATAAAATACAAGTATAAACTTAAAAAGTAAACTTTTCAAAATTTAATTTAGGTTTATTAACCTGGTCCTTCTACCACGTGTTCGTGACGATATTGCTGAATATAAACGGCTTAATTATCATTTGTATATGGTGATTTTTTTTATTTATTTCTTCTTAAATCATGCTTTTGTTGTTGTTTATTGAAAAATTGTTTTTATTTTACTTTTATAAATGTTGATGTTGGTATCAATATTTATTGATAAGTGTCAAATTTAACAAAAACATTCTGGTAGTTATTACAAATACTAATTTTAATGATCAATCAACTAAATGATTTTGTTTGCAAAAAGGAGTTCAACTTATTTTCATTAGTTGGTTTATAAAAAAGATATGCCTGATATAAAAAATTTGCTTCTATATGATTTTTGCGTAATGTTTTAAAATATCAAATGATTTAAAATGTAAATTTTTTAAATTATGACACAAACTGCTGATTTTTATTTATTTTTTCTTGTTAAAGTGGTTTAAATATTTAAATTAAAATATTTTTAAATATTTGCTTTAAAAATTTCCAAACAAATGTCAGCGTTTGAATTAAAAGTAAAGAAATGTGCCATTTGTTTTTCAGTTTTTTTTTGACAAACAATGGTCTGCTTGTTGATCTGTTGAATCTTCTGCTAGAAATTAACATTAATTAAACTTGAAATATAATAATAAAATAATAATTGTTAATATTAAAAATTTATAAAACCAATTTTAATGAAATTTACAGGCTTTGAAAAAGTCTTTGTTTAAACCTGCTGCTTTTTTCAAAGGGATTTTACTTCCGCTATGCGAGGTTAGTTTTATTTATTAGGTTAGTTTTCTTTTTTATTATTATCATCTGAAATATTTAATTTAATAGTGGGTGCTAATTATTCAATTATTTGTGTTGAATGTTGTTATGCAAAAACATGAATACAGCAAAAATATCTCTCAAATGTTTAATTGCAACTGTCCTTTTTTTAAAAAAGAAGTCTTAAAAAAACGTCATTTTTTTAAAAAAAAATTATTACTCAATAAAAAAGTTGTCATTTAAAAAAAAACTTCAAAAAGTTAAATACTTTAATTGGTTTTTATTAAATGATTTTTATAAGATTTTTTATTTTAAAGTTTAATTAAAGTTTACTTTTTCCTTCTTTTTTATTTTTTAAAGGCCAAAATAATGTATTGTGTTATATATTTAATACAAACACGTTAAACTTGTTATCAACATTTTTCTGTCTTTTTTTTTTTTTTATTGATGATTGGTTGTGTTTTGTATTGAATCTTGAATGCTTTAGAAAGTCTTAGCACTGTTAATTAGGTTTTATATAGTAGGTTTGTTCACTTTTACTTTATATTGACAGTCAATTATGAAATTGTTCTCAGTCTGGTAGTTGTACACTTCGAGAAGCAATTATCATTGGCAGTGTTCTTTCAAAAGTTGGTGTACCTGTTCTACATTCTGCAGCTGCAATGTTAAAAATAGCTGAAATGAACTACACAGGTTAGTTAAAGATATTCAAGTATTTCATTATCATCATATATTATTATTAGCTTCATATTTTCTCACTTGCAGGCCTTGTTTTAAAGCGTTACGCCTAGAGCAATTTATGTACGCCTCAAGCGATTTTTACGTACGCGTAGAGCTGTTTTGGTTAAGCTACTTTTTGTCATTTTTTAACTTTTAAATTAGCGGTAACATAAAAGAAGTAATTAATTTTTAAAAAAACCACATTAACTTTCAAATAACAATATGTAAAGATGTATATTACAAAAAAGATTTTACGTTAAAAATAATTGTTGTAACTTTTTATCGTGATATATCTTGCCTTTTTATAGCAATTAATTTTACGCTAAACTTTTTATCCAAATATTTAGCAACATGAAAAATTGTTCAATAAGTTTTTTCATAAATCAAGTTATATTATAAGGTAAAGAAATCACGAGTAGACTACAACATCCGCTGATGACACTAATATTACGTTGAATATATTTATATAACGGAGGTTTCATTATGTACGCACACATTACAGATTCCGTTAAATAAATACTAAGGCATGTTTTAGTTTAATGACAGTCTATTTTTTACTAATGAATATGTATTTTTCTTTATAAAACAAAACAAACTAGTATATAAAAACCTTGTATATTTCTATTCTCTCTAAATTGTTTAAAGTTCGAATATAGATTATATTTTAAAGGACAAAAGATTTACTTTAAAACTTTTAAATCTTGGGACTTTGCTGATGCTTTGCCGACGCGATGATTACAGAAAAAGAGAAGACTTACGTTATTAAAATCAAATGTAAGTTATATGATCTTCATCAAAATAAAATATTATCCAAAAACAATGGTGTCATAAGGGCAGCTGCCCTACGATTTATAAATAACACAAGTCATGTTTAAATATTTTAAAATGTTACTATATTTTAATTAAGTTGATATATAAATAAAAAAATATATATAGTTCAATAAATAAATTAAATTTGTTCTTAACAAAGATTACCTCATATTTATTCTTTTTTTATTTTATCAAGTTAAATTTGCTTATAAACGAAGAAAAAAAAAAGAATTTTGTAATTATACATAGAATGAAAATACTTTTTTTGTTTATAAGTTAAGAAACTTTGTTTTTAATAAACAAATTTTTATGAACGTTTATTATAAACAGATACGATTCAAATTATTAAATATACTCAAATTATTTTAGTTGAGTATTTTTTTAAGTTTGCACAATTAAAGTTTTGCGTAGAAAACGCTAAGCAAGATAAATTTAAAAAATATTTAAAAACCTAAATTATTCTTTGCTAGTCAAATATTGCTGTTTAAATAATTAACATGGGTTTTTGTTTACTCCAGAAATTTTAAAAATAAAAAAAACCATTATTATTTTTTATTCAATAACGATTTATAAACATTAATTATTCAAAAACAAATTTCAGAAATAATTATATATATATATATATATATATATATATATATATATATATATATATATATATATATATATATATATATATATATATATTTTACTAAATAATATTGAACTAAAATTAATAATAAAATAACAATTGAAAACATTTCAAAGTTTTTATAATAAATTTACATTTAAAACTTTTATAGTTATTTGAGTTAATTGTTAAATTGAACTAGTTTGTGGTTATTTATTTATTATGGTAGTTAAAACACTTATATAAACGTCTATAAAAAAAAATAAAAATAATTTTATGACGTCAAAATTGCGTTAAGCTAATGCATTAAGCACTTTTTTATTTAAAACAAGGCCTGCGCTTGTATCATTTTAATTAATTTTTGAAAATGGTGTGATCTTCATAAATAATATTTTTTTTTTAATGTTTTAGTTATACTTTATTCTTGTACATGCGATGAGATTTTATTTACCTTAATCTGTAAAAATTAACTTGATGTTTTTTTGGTTAAAAGTACTAACTAATAAAATTAAAACAAAAAAGTGAACAAATACAAATTTATAGTTTAAGTTCATGATGGCATAGTTTGTGGTCAAGCAAGGTATCTATTGTTTTGTCAACCAAAACCCAATCTTGGGTGATTAGTCAGCAAAATTGCATTCTTCAACTGTTTTGTTCCATCACACCTAAAAAACTTTTATTAATCTAGTTTTTTGTTTTATATATCAATTCCCTTCTGATATCATATTTTTCTAAATCATAAGATTTTAACAGTTTTTTAAGTCTTCAGTGAATCACGCATCTGAGCTAAATAACTGTAAGAAAGTTCTATTTAAGTTGGATGTTACTAGAAAGTAGAGAAGAGAATTAAAGAAGATAAAAACAGATAACACACACATAACACACCTTAAATAACAATTTAAATAGCATTACAAAAGCCCAAATTAAGTTAGATGTCACTGTCAGGGTTGGAAAAAACCCAGGGTTTTTAAAAAAAATGTAACCCAACCCATGGTTGTTTTTGGGTTTTATGGGCTTTTTGGGTTTTTTTAAAAACCGATCAAAATACCAAAATTTTATAATTGTATGTGTACAGTAATTTTTTTTTAATTTCTTAAATTACCTCCTATTGCTCTAGTAACCACTTCTGTCAAGGGAGCAACTTCAGCATAGGTGATTTGAACCTCAACCTTTTGATTGCAAGCCAAATGTTTTACCACTAATCTACTACCACATATCTGAAATGCAAAAAGGGACTCCTTCAGTTATAAATTATGTTAATTAATTGCACTAAATTAAAAACGTTTTCAGAATATTTTTGACTAAAAATCACTATAAAAATTATTATGACAATTGAGTTATTCAAAATTGGTAAGACAATATAAATGTTACAAACTAACATGTTCAACATATTACTTCAAAAACTAGTTGGCACAAGTTTACAACATGTAATCAACAAGTTTGCAACATGATGTTGCAACCTTGTAAATTATTGTCAATCAGGATGACTATGATTACTTTTTAAACATTTTTGCATCATAGAAGAAAACTGTTAGGCTAATCACTACTTTTTTTTTAAACAGAACATACTGTCCAGCTTCCTGGTAAAGTTATAGGCCTGATCAATATAATGCAGTAATTATCTTAATCCCACACGTCCCTGGTATTACCGCGCTGAACTCCTCTGAGCAGCGGCCTTGTTTGTCAAGGTTCGTGTTTTGGAGTTATATAGTTGAGAGAGGGTTATAACCACAAAAGTAGCCTCCTTGTCTGTAGTGGCCTTATTGGCCTTGAAGATGTAAATTAACAAAAACAACAAAAAATTTCTTGTTTTATATGATTATCTTTGTAGTTTTAAAATGGTGTGAAAGTAATGATTAGCTGATTTGGAGTGACATTGACACTTCATGATATTTTTATTTTTTAGATTATGGGTAGATTGGTTTTGCAAATGGATTTGTGCCTAAACTTAGATTGTTTTTAAGAATATTCAAAATGAATTTGTTAAGAACCATTACATTTTCTTCACCACCAGTTTCTTTTTGAAGATGTTTGTCATCTTAGTTTTGCAACTGAATCAAAGTAACACAATATATAGCTCTATTGTGTGTGTTTCTTCACTTTTTAGCAAACTTGGTAATGATCTTCATTTTCAACCCGCTGTTTATAGTCACCACTGATGGCGGTACATGTTGTAAACTTGTAGCTGGTATAAAATATTTAAAACCTGTATAATAGACAGGTGAGCATGAGTATCATTTTCACCAACAAATCTTGTCCTTGTGATTTTGCAAACTTGCTTGCAAACTTGCTTGCACATAACATATTTTTTATGTTTTAAAGTTGTATTCACTTAACAAGGAAAAGTCCACAGTCTAGTAAAGTGTAGCTATTTTTTTTTGCCTAACAACTTTCCATTTCTAGACTGTGAATAAAGTTTAATAATTTTTGTATATAGTGTTTTGCTTGTGGCTTTTTACTAGAATTTGCAGTTTACAACATAATCTTTAAAAAATAAAGATCAAGTACCAATATAAATAGACGTATATAAAACGCTTGTTTGGAAATCTTGTTCAATGTCTTCTTGTTTGGAATTTCCAAACAAGAAGACATTCGAGAAATCATTCGAGAGGAGAGTAAAGATACTAAATAACTAGTAATGTCTTAAAATTTAGTTAATAGAATGATTTTTATTTCCTTTATAAATATTTAAATAAATTAATGTTTTAATACATATTTCAATATTATTTTTTTAATATTTTACTTGCTTTATGGTTTAAAAAAGTAATAAATTACCAACTAGTAAAAAAATAAGTTTGATTGGTTTTGGATTGTTCTGTAAGGGGTTCGAACTAAAAATTATATTCTAAATATCATTTTGTATATAAATACAGTTTACAAGAGTATTTACAGTATAAAAGTTGTACTTGTTGGTAATAAAGCATTTATAAGTGTTAAAATCAGAATTATCAGTTGTGAAATAGGACATTTTTAAAAAAACCCAAATATTTTATGGTTTTTTTTAGGTTGGGTTTTTTTGCCAACCCTGGTTACTGTTTAGGTGTTAATGTATAGAAAAGAGTTAAAGAAGAGAAAACAAGAAGACTTGTAAAAATTGTAAATTGAAGAGTCAGAAAAATATGAAAACGTTTTTCCATAGCAGCTATTTTGGAAGCAAATTTGTTTAAAAGAAGAAAAAAAAACATCAAAATCAAAAGTTGTTGCCAAAAAAATTAGATTTTAATAAAAAAGTTTTTTTATCTTTTCTAGCATCACTAAATAAAGTATTTTTTTTCTAACTTGTTTGTAAAAATGTTTACTGTAAAAAGTATTTACTGTAAATATTATTTTTTAAATTTTGATAGTATGTTGAAAAAAGTATATAAAAAACACAATTTTTACCTTCTGTTTTGAAAAAGATCAAGTATTAAGTGGTATTAGATAGACTTTAGTATATTCACAATTTTTTTTTTTTTAATTTGCATTTACTCCCAACAAGGCGGCAAGCAACCACTATTAAGTTGGGAGTTACTAGGAAAAAAAAGAACAGAGTTATAGAGCAAGGAAACGGTTGACAGAAGACTTGAAAAGTTGAAGGTTGTATGAGTCAGGAAAACATGAAGATGGGAGAGAGTTCCAAAGGATTGAAGTGCGGGGAAAAAAACTAGATGAATAAAAGTTTTTAGAGCATGCAGGGACAGATACAGTAAACGAATGAGACTTAGCTGAATGACGAGTAAAACGAGAATGAATTTTAGTTGATAAAACTAGAGATGATAACTCCTTTGAGCAGTGACCATGATAGTATTTGTAGAAAAGAGAAAGAGATGCAACTTTACGACAATGAGAAAGAGGTTCAAGCTTAGCAGATAATCCAGGTCCAACAACATTTACAATGCGTTTTTGGACCTTGTCAAGAAGAGAAAGTGAATCGTTAGAAGAACCAGCCCAAATATGACAACAGTATTCCATACAGGGACGAATAAGAGATTTGTCGAGGTAGAGAATGGAATCAGAAGTAAGGAAATGGCGAGCACAATAAAGAGCAACCTTAGCAGAAGCTAATTTAGCAATCGATTGTATATATGGTTTCCATAAAAGGTCAGTAGTAAGCGATAATCCAAGAAGACGTAATAAGGAGGATGCAGTAAGAGGATTGCCATTCATTAATATAGGAATGTTGACGATATTACGGTAGTTGTTTGCAGTAAACAACTGGGTTTTGTTAGAGTTGAAATTCACAAGCCACTGTGAACCCCAATCTATTACTAAAGTGAGATTAGATTCAAGATCAGCTGCTTGTTCTAAGCGATCGAAAAGAGAAGACTTTTTGTCAAGACAGGAGTATAAAATTGAGTCATCAGCAAAAAGAGCTACTTTAGATGAAAGGTTGTCAGGAAGATCGTTTATGTAGATAAGAAACAAAACAGAGCCCAGGATGGAACCTTGGGGAACCCCAGAAGTTACTGGAAATAAAGAAGAGTGTTGGTCTTCACGGATGACTTTAATAAACCGGTTAGAAAGAAATGATTTGATAATCTCAAAAACTTTCCCAGAAACACCATATGAAGCAAGCTTATGGAGAAGACCAGCATGCCAAACTTTGTCAAAAGCTTTAGATATGTTGAGAGCTTTAGATATGTCGAGAGCAATAGTCCTAGCCTCACCGCCTCCATCTAATGCTCGATAAAATCTTTCAGTTACAGCAGTTAGCAAGTCGGCCGTAGAGCGAGAGGATTGAAAACCGTATTGATTGTCTGACAGTAGTTTATTTGACTTAAGATGAGATGTGAGAAATTTGTTGATCAAAGACTTAAAGACCTTGTTAATAATAGAAAGAAGACTGATCAGACGATAATTGGAGGGTCAGAATTTTCTCCAGAGTTTTTGAATATCGGAACCACAGATGCCATTTTCCAACAAGCAGGAAAACAAGACTCAGTCAAACACTTGTTAAATAGTTTAGAGAGAATTGAAGAAAGTTCTGGAGAACAATTCTGCATGACTGTGACAGGAATGTTGTCTGGACCACAAGCTGTAGACGAGTTTAATTGAGATATGACTTTAGCAACAGAAGCCGGAGTGGTTTGAATGTCTAACAATAAATCAACCTGTTTGACTGGAATGGAAGGAAGAGAATGTCCATAAGATTCAAGAGTGGAATTAGAAGAAAAGTTCTTTGCAAATAGTTCTGCATTATCCTTGGGAGAGGTAATAAGATCAGTCCCATGAATGAGAGATGGAATGTTAGATCTACCCTTGTTAATGCTGTTGAAGATTTTCCAAATTGAACAGCGTTTTTCTAAAAGGCGCTGTCACATTTTTATTGTTTTGAAACAAACACAGGATTTTTATGATACTAGCATTGTTAGATTTTTATGTTTATCAATAAAAAAATCAAATGTTGAAAAAAACTCAGTTTTAAAAAAAATAGAATGTGTCTTTTAGAAAAATGCTCTTCAATTAGTTTTCACTATTCATTTTTTAATAAATTTTTTAATTTAAAGTTGATGATGTTTGTATTATATGCTAATTTTATGATAGCAAATGGTTGCAAATTCCTCATAAATTACACATACTTCCAAAAATAGCCATAAAATTTTTTATATTGATATTTGATAGAAAAAAGTCTTTATTAAACTGTCATCAAACACAAGTATTATATTATTATTGCAAAAAGAAATTTATGATTTGTAATTGAAAATTAATTTGATAATTAAAATGTAAATTGTTATTTTCATGTAAATTACATAATTCACTACTACTTGGGAATCTAGATGAAATTAGAAAGTGGTACTTAAGTTTGCAGAATGAGTTTTTTGGTTTTAAAATGGAGAATAGAGTACTGCTAGGTAAGTCAGAACTAGAATCATCAAAGTTTTCGCTCCATTATTTTACAGTAAAACATCACTGATATTGAAGTTATCATCTGTAGGAGCTGAGGGCTTGGTTTTGGGCAGGAAGTATGAAGGGCATTTTTTTATTGCAAAATTCTTTATTTGAGCAAGTGTTTGCATTAAAGTCTATATATCAGTAAACAACCCTCGGAATCAGGAAAAATGAGGTCAGCAATAAATTACTGACCTCAAACCATTAGAGGTCGGCATCAGGTTGGCAAAAAAAATTTGACACAAAGTAGTCACCATAAAGCATAGAAATGAGGGTGGCGATTTTTTGCCTACCTCAAGTATTTTAAGGTTGGCAGTTAGGTTGGAATTACTAAATGCCAACCCGAATTCCGAGGGTAAATATTAATATTTTTATAGAACAGGTATATTTAAAAAAATTAGATTTTAGACCCAAATTAAAATTTACCAAAATATAAAAGTTGAAGCACTATAGTTGCTGAAGATGTTAATAATTACTTAATTAAATTGTTAATAATTACTTGTTAATTAAATTTTGATGATGTTAATAATTACTTGTTAATAAAATTTTTATGATGTTAATAATTACTTGTTAATAAAATTTTTCTTAATTTAAAATTTAAGTTTTAATGATTAGATTAGTTTACTTTTTTTTATATATATAAACTCTGAATTAAAATTGTTAATATTAAGTTTAGTTTGAATTTTTTTTTAATTCTAAATTCAAGTTTATAATAATTACTTTTGTTTTATTTTTTTTTTTTTTTTAAGGAGCAAATAGTATATTTCTTCGAATTTTACTTGATAAAAAGTATGCTCTTCCTTATCGTGTGATTGATGCTATGGTGTATCACTACCTCAGGTATTTTTTAAAAAAATATGCAATTGCAAAGTATTTTGTTTTGTTATTATATTGCTTGAATCCTTTTTTAAGGTTTCAGTCTGACAACAGAGAGCTTCCTGTACTTTGGTATCAATCTTTTCTTACATTTGTTCAAAGGTTAGTTTTACAAAAGTAATCATGTTAAATTTATTTTAAAATTTATTTATGAAGTTAGTGTTAATAGTTACAAAATAAAAAAAACAGCAACTTACATTTTCGAATTTAAAAAGCTGGAACCTTCAAGGAACAAAGAAAACGATTCAACTGTGATTTTTATGACAATTAAAATTTGATTTTTACGACAATTAAAAACACTATGAGTTGTTATAAGTTCTCTACGAATGTCATTATCATTGATGTTAATTGCATATTTTTATATTTTATTAATCGTATGTATTTGCGTGTGTGTGTGTTTTTTTTTGTTTGTTTTAAAAAACAAACAAAAAAAAACACACACACACATGCAATTATTTCCAATTATTTGGTTCTAGGACAGCACCTGTATATTTCAACAGGACTCAGTGCCATTCTACACTACATGTAAGGTCTACCATTAGATAAAAAAATGACACGTGCTTCCATGACCAGGGAAATTTTCCTTAGTTAGGAAACATCTGGCAAATTGATTAGAAGTATACCTGATTGAGTGCAGGAACTTATTAAAGTGATAGGTTGCTACACAAAATATTAGGAAGACTTTATATCCATATATATACATTATCTATATATATCCATACATTATCTATTTTATATCCATACTTTATTCCATATATTATATCTTTTAATGTCTATATATTTATGTTATGTTTATGTGTGCTATATATAATGAAATGTGTGCGCAATAAATGTTTTAAATATCATATGTGATTTCTCAAGAAAATTTCTCATAATTTGTTGATTACTGTTTGTGTGTGTGTATATATATATATATATATATATATATATATTTATTAGGGTGGTTCTAAAAACAAAATTTTTTAAAAATGTCTGATGGCACCCCCTAAATGTGTTCTATGTAATAAATTAATACTACATTTTTTTCACATAAGAATTTTTTAGGGGTTGTTCAAGACCCTTAAACATCAGATAAGTCCCTAATATTTTTAATGATGGATCCCAAAAGAAGTAAAATTTTATAAAAATTTCAAAAATAATAATAAAAATTTATGAAAACACAAATTAAAAAAGTTTATTAAAAAAAACTTTGAAAATTTTATGTTTTTAAGCCATGGAATGAACTAGTAATCTTTATTTAAAAAATTATTGTTTTTAGATGTTTTATAAAATTTCACTTCTTTTAAGACCCATCATAATATGCTTTAAAAAAAATTTTTTTTTCCAATTATTTGGGACCTGTCTGAGGTCTAAGGGTCCATACATACATACATATATATATATATATATATATATATATATATATATATATATATATATATATATATATATATATATATATATATATATATATATATATATATATATATATATATATATATATATATATATATATATATATATATATATATATATATATATATATATATCTATATATATATATATATATATATATATATATATATATATATATATATATATATATATATATATATATATATATATATATATATATATATATATATATATATATATATATATATAATATGATATGATTTGATATGATGTTAAGAAATTTGTATATATATATTTTAGATACAAAGAAGATATTGCCAGTGAACAAAAAGAAGCTTTATTAGAGCTTTGTAAAAAACATAACCATCAAAAAGTATTTGTTTTTGTTTAACAACATTTTTTTTACTTCATATCCATTAATTCAAAGACTATTTTCAATTTTTCAATCTAAGATTAAAGGTTTAAAAAAAAAGGGTTTTAAACTTTTGGAAACAGTTTAATATTGTTATATTATATTATTTATAATAAAAAATTCCTGATAAAAATATATAATATATGCTTATACATATGTCTATACGCATACAAGGCTATCTTTACAACAAGCCTTGCAATCATGCCATCAAATGGAAAGACTGGAGGCTGATTTTTTAGCAGAAATTTGAAAACAAATTTTGAAAACAAGATTTAAACAAAAAGTTACTCAATGTACTATTCCTCTAAAGTGTGTGTCATGAAAATGTCATGTTGTGAATGAAATAAATTTCATAAAAATATATATCATAATAATAATGTTAATATTACAGTAATAACAGTTATTGTTATTATAGTATTTTATAGACTTTTTATTTCATTCTGCGTATTTTTTATAAACCCTATATAAATAAATATTGAAATACTTTTTTTCTGCAAAACTTAAACCCTCAGTCGATGTTTGTACACTCCACTGCACTTATCCCTATTTATGTTAATTTATGTTATTGTTGGGTTAATAATTATTGCATTTATGCATTTTTTCAAACTTTAAAAAGTAAAAATAAACAGAATCATAGTTAAAACTTTTAAAAACTTTTAAAAAAATAAAAATTTTCTCTACGGAGAGTTTGACCCTGCAACTTTGCTAACCAAGTTTTATGTTTTTAGCTATGTAACATCTGCAGCACTTTGTTACTATAAAAAATTGCATTAAAAGTTGAAAATTAAAGAATTCAAGCATACAAATGTTTCTAATTCATACAAATGTTTTTAATTCACATTATTTGCACGTACAACATCATTTGCACATTACAAATGAATTTCTTTTTTTAACACATAAAAGTATTTTTAATTAAACAAAATGACACATTAATATTTTCGGAAATTTCTTAAAAGGTTTTTCCAGATTTTTAGGAAAAAAGTTTTCAAGATTTTTTTAGATATGACCTGGATAGTCAATAGTTGTAACAATGTAATGTTTTTTCTTGGCGCAAAATTGGTAAAAAAAAAAAAAGGTAAAAATAGAATAAAACCTTAACTTTAAAAACAACAGATGCAATCAATTAAGAGGTTTAATAGACTTACCTAACTTTTTACTTGAAACCAGTCGAGATCATCAACTTGTTATGCTTGGTGATTATTCAACTGATCCTATAGAGAAAGCCTTTGGTAAATTAAGGCAGGCTATTGGTGGTGCTTTTTTTATTTCTGCACAACAAGCTGTTGAGAAAATGTATATTAACCATGGTTATTACTAAGATTTGATGCAGACTTTTATGACTGCATCATCAACTAACTGAAAATTAAAGTAAGATTTTTGACAAAATAAATTAGAAGAGTTTATGAAATAAGACAGCAAAATTGGTTTTGTTTATATTGCTGGATACATTGTTCAAAAAACTGAAATGGATAATGCTGAAGAAACTTTTATTTATTTTGACATGTATGGTGGTTACTTAGAAAAACTAAATAAGAGAGGTTTAAAACCTACTGGTCATACATTGTCAATGGGTTTTTTTTTTTTTTTTGTTACATTTCATTCATGAAACTAGATTTTACAGTTATGGTTTGTCAAAAATTCGAACACCTAAATATTTTTTTATTTGATTAATTAAATCTATTTTTATCATGCTTTTCCAAAAATAAACATTTTAGATAAAAACTTATCTAATATACTTATAAATAACTATACAAAAACGGCTATTCCGAGTTCTAAAAAAGAATCTGCGCAAAAAATATTGATCCTGCAATAGAATAAAGAAGTATATGGTTTCTTTTAATTGATAAATAAGTTAATATGATATTTTTATTTTGTGTTTTGTTTTTGCCAAAAATAATTCAATTATTTTTGGCAAAAACAAAACACAAAATAAAAATATCAAAACATCATTAGTGAATGTATAGTGGTCTTAACACACTAATAAAACTATAAAAACACAATTATTGTGTTTTTATAGTTTTATTAGTGTGTTAAGACCACTATACATTAACTAATGATGTTTCCAAGAGCCTGATAAAAGTAATTAACATCTCTTTTCAAGGAAACATCCTTGTTATATTGTTCTAAGGGACAATATGGGACAGTTATGTCTAAAGCCTTATATCTCAAATAAAATTTTTTTTTTTGATAAAACATTCTAAATTATTGTGCTTATTATTGTCAAAAAAATTTAATTTTAGAAAAGCCAAAATGCATTAAAAGTACCAAAAAACATCAGAAGGTTTGCGAAAAACAAAATTTGCGTATTTTTTGAAGCAATGCAATGACAAATGATTTATCTGGAACTATGGGGAGTTTAAAAAATATTGAATTTATAAAAATTTAATATTTTTCAGACAGTATTTTTATCCTCTTTTAGAATCTGGTTTTAAAAATTTTTTTAGAATTGAACTTTTTGAATAGTATTAATTTCAGTAAAATGAAACTGTGGGGCATATCGAGCATCATAATCATATAAACAACAACAACTTATTTTTATAATTGAATATTATATTATTTATATATTGACTATATTACCACTATTTCATGATGTTGTTTTACAGATGTTTGTAATCATGTAACTGTTTGATACAGTTTGATGATTTTATTTTTATCTAAAATATTTTTTCTTATTTAGAAAAGTAATATAAGTAATAAATTCAAAGAAATTGTTTATAACCTTTTATAACGTCACTTTGATTATTAATAGTTATTAATATTATTTTAATTTGAAAAACCAATTTAAGTAATAAATTCAAAGTATTTCTTATTTGTATAACTTAACTTTGGTTATTAATAGTGTTTAATGTAAACAACAATGGTAAGAAATTATATAGGAAAGATCAATCATCCAAAATGGGATGAAAAGCAGTTTTAGCTGTGAGTAAAAAAGAACTTAAAACTAGAAAATCTACTGATACATATGGTATATTTAAGTTTGCTCTACATTGGCATATTGCTAATAAGTCAGCTCGTCAAAAATGTTGCCAAATAGTTTCAGGATATTTTTTGTGTGATTTATGTGATCCATAAATTTTTTTCAAATTTAGTAGTAGTTACCAATTTAATAATATATAGGTTAGAGTAGAGGGGAGATATTTTATAATAAAACACACAAAAAAATTTATTTTAGCTGCTATTTATTTTTTGTGATGTATGGGTGTAAGGATGTGTAGTTTTTGTGGGTAAGTTATTTTTTTGAGAGTTTAATGTCTAAACATGTTTGAACATGTCTGAACAGGTAGGTGATAGATGGCTTTTATTTTTCACCAATTTTATTGCTTCACAATTGACAAATGACTTGCAAAATGTAAAATTTTTCTAGTCTAGAGTTTCATTACTTTGGTTGTTGTAACTTATTTTTAGAAATTTTTAGTTTTTTCATTTTCTTATATCAATCAATTTTAGAAATTTTATAAAAAACAGTGTTAACTATGATTTGCTTATCTGCAACTAGCATTTTTTTCCTAAGTGTCCCTATATGCCCCGTTCTACCCTACTAAATTTTATGTAAATTAACTTGATAATGATTAGTAAATAATAAAAAATAGAATAAAAAATAAAAATGGTAAATAGAAAATATTTTATTCTAGATCACACCAGAAATTCGACGTGAACTGATGCAATCAAAATCACGCGATAAAGAAATACCAGCCGAAGCTGTACAAATACCTATGAGCTTTGACTGAAGAAACTTGTATATTTTGTGTCTTGAATTTAAACATTGTTACTTATTAATTATATTGTTGTTGTTGTGTTTGTTTTTGTAGGACTCTTAATCAGAATAAGTATCCTAGACCTTTTTAAGTAAGGCTCGATTTATTAATTATAATTGTTTATATTTATTGCCTAATAAATATATTATAAATGCATATTAAAGTTACTAACCACCAGAGGCTTGATATTAATTGGAGAATTAATGACACACCTTTAATGTGTCATTAAGTTTTTCTTTAATAGCGCATCTATATTTAATGACACATCTCTTGATTCTACAAGTAAAATTGATTTTTTCATCTTGACCCAGACATATTGCCTAATTTTAATGCCTTCTATGCTTCACCTAATCTAATCAATCTCCTGGTTTCCTGATCTCTTAAACAATAAAATTCTAAAAAATTTCATCTTGCAACCATTGCGTATCCAAAACACAGAAATGTAGAAAAACTTTAAAAAAACATCAAAGATAATTTAAAAATAAAGTTATTTGAAAAAGTTTTCTTAGTAAAAAAATTTTTATACACTTTCTGAACAAATATTTGAAATTACAAAAAAAGTGAAAGTTTGAGATTTTAAGTTTTCCAAATTGTAACCTAAAACTTTTTCTCATATGAATCATATCTCATATCAATGAAAATATTTTTTAAAAACATTTCTGTGAATTTTCTTTCAGTATTAGATTTTAAAGCAGTTAAATACTGTTAAAATCTTGCAAATAGAAAATGTGATCCAAGTAACCTTTTCAAGCATTTAACAGAAACTGGGCTGGGTTTGAAAAGTATTTAGTTTATAAACTATTTTGTTACACTAATTAATTTAAATTTTAAG
Organism: Hydra vulgaris; assembly: GCF_022113875.1. Classification (NCBI taxonomy): domain Eukaryota; kingdom Metazoa; phylum Cnidaria; class Hydrozoa; order Anthoathecata; family Hydridae; genus Hydra; species Hydra vulgaris. The sequence continues at coordinate 18,961,571 of NC_061170.1, read as the reverse complement.
TATTAATTTATTTTTGTAGGAAAAAAAAAATTTGTTAAAAATAAAAAAATCTTTTTTTTTAAAGTAGTTTTCTACAAAATAATAAGAACTTATTCAAATATTTTTTGTATATACTATAAAGTTTTGTTTGTTTTGTATATATTATTTTTATATATTATGTTTTTTTTGATTAAGAAGTTTATTTTTAAGTTTTTAATTTCTTCTTTCAATTTTTTTAATTTTAAAATATCAAAAAAATCTTTTAAAAATAAATAAAGTTGAGTAATTATCAATAATATTCAACAAAATATTTGAAATATTTAGAAATATTTATTTCATTGGAAATATTTAGATTTGCATAAGTATTATGATATTGTATCAGCATTTGCTATGTCGGACAACAAAGGTATTGGGATGATACTTGATTATTGATGAATGTCTCACAACTTGTTTCATATAAAATAACAAAACCATTGTGTTTATCACTAAATGGCTTTACTTTTATACTTATTTATATGTAGTTATTTATTGTACTTTATATATAGTATGTGAAGCTTGATATTCAACTGATTTTAATAGCCAATTATCTTCTCTCGCTTGCATGAAATAAAGAGATTTTCTTCCTACTATACATTTCCTTTATTTACTGGTACACAACAGTTGTTAGAGGCAGTATGGAATTTAAAATATTTAAATATTAATTTTTATAGCATTCATTGTTATGATTGTTTGTTTATTTATATTCTTTGCATACATTTCGAGTGTTGATTTTGTTGTGATTTTGTTTTCAGAGTCACTTTTACAGTAATTTGCCATGGTGGACAACAATAGCCATTTCTACAGTTTTACTTCGTTGCATTACTACTGTTCCCATGGGCATAAAACAAAACAGAATAGCAGCTAAGATGGAGTTGTTACAACCTCAGTTAAAGAATTTAGGGGACTCTGTAAGAAGTAGTTTGTTTTCAAAAAACTTGAATGAGGCAGATAAAAAAAGAATGCAACAAGATTTCAGAAAAGAGGTATTGTATATTAAATTGCATTAATTTGTTAAAAAAAAAAATTTCTAATTAAAAATTTTAAAATCTTTTTTATTAATCAACATAAATATCTGCTCAATTTTAGATTTGGTAAGCTAATTAAGCTTACTGAATCTGAATTTGAAGAGTTCAACAAAGATGTCTTCAGGGAAGTGCAAACCTTCAATTTCATAAACAATAGACCAGTGATTCCCAACATGTGGGTTGCAAGCCCAATGGGGGTTACAATTTACCAAGTGTTGCAATTAAACTATCTGAAAATAATTTAAAACTACTTAGTGGTTTCTTTTTATTGTTTTACGCTTAAATACTTTGTAATAATACTTTTATGTAATATAAACATTACACCAAAGCACTTTATAGTACTATGATTCATAAGACCAATGGAGATAGTAAGAAGCAAGTAAGCAAAGTTGCTTGCTTGCTTCTTTCTTTCTGGACAAAATAAAGCTTTAACTTTAATGTTAATAGCTTCGATTGTGTGTGACTCTTAATTGTATAATGTAAATTGCATAATGCAAAATTATAATATTGTAAACACACTTATATTATAAGTGTGCATTCTCAAAACTTGTCTCAACATAAAATGTTTACAATGTAAACATTTTATTCCTTTGCATTTTATTGATTTGTTGATAAATTATTAAAAACCAAATTTTTAATAAATTATTATCAAAAAAAATTGTAACATATGGTGCCTATTAAGTATAAAATATAAATAAAAACAAGTAAAATATAAATAAAAATAAATAAAATATAAATAAAAACAAATAAAATATAAATAAAAACAAATAAAATATAAATAAAAACAAATGAAATGTAAATAAAAACAAATAAAATATAAATAAAAACAAATCAAATATAAATCAAATCAAATAAAATATAAATAAAAACAAATGAAATGTAAATAAAAACAAATAAAATATAAATAAAAGCAAATCAAATATAAATCAAATCAAATAAAAGATAAATAAAAACAAATGAAATATAAATAAAATCAGAAATTTAGAAGTCAAAAATCATGGTTGATGAGGTACTTAATTAATTTTATTGTTGGGATAGTCACATCTTGGCGAATGTTATTGAGGGGTCACAGCATTAGAAAAGGAATTGCTTTAGTAGACCAATTATAAAATACTTATATGAACGACTTTTAAGGTCTGCATAGTAATGTGTCTATAATAATGTGTCTAATAATGTGTTCTCTATACACATACTACTAGAAGATGAGGATTTTTGTTTTCTGAAAACTTTAATTAAATTGATAATTTTTTGGCTGAGTTTGAAGTGAAAAAAAATCAAAGTGTCTTAAAAACCATTTTAAAAATAAACTATCATTAAAAAACTCTCGAACAATACAAAACTTTTTTTTAACATCAATTTGGTCTTCAATGTTATTAAGTCCTTTTTTAATCGCTCTTATAGTTTTTCTGCATTGTTTTGCACTACCAGTCGATTTTTCAAACTTTTTTTTTTTTTCAAATTTTTACTCAATAAAACAATGAAAGTTTAAAATAAGGTTGACCACATAAATTTCCATATTGGTAAAGACTATAGTCTAATTAATTAGATTCTTTGCTAAGTTCTAATATTTTTAAACAAACATTTTTTAGACATTTTTCTAAATTATATTATTGAGAACCATTTGAATTTTGAGTTTGGCTAAACAGCGAAGTTTTAGGTGGATTTATATTTGGTCTAAATGGCTCATTTGATTCAGATTTTGTGTAACGGTCAACTTGTATTATCTGTTAGGCAAAACTAGTGGTGGTATTTATCATCATTAAACTCATTAAACTTCCATAATATTACCAAAACTGACTTTTCCATATTGTAGATTGCATTTTTGTTGTTATGTATGGCCATTCCATAGTAATCTCAATTGAATTAATTTTTTTTTCTGTAAGTATTCTTTTCCCAGATAAGGCCATTAATGTTCCTTTATATTCTTTTACCTAATTTTTTAGTCAATTTTATAGTTGTAAGTTGGCGCATGACATAAGGTACATCTTCTGGTTGGAACACACTGAACCGTAATAGCCAAGAAAAGTGAGGAAAAATTATTTATTTAGTTTAAGTGTTTGTATAAAGTTATCAAAAGTAGGACAGATGCCTCAAAAGTAGGACAGATGCCCAGTGAAATAACAAAGACTATGTATAGAAGGAATGAGGGGAAGAGAGAAGGAGATGTTACCTTTTCCTGCTTCAGCACAGACAAGAATCGGACGTGACCATAATGACAGCTTGCAAATCTCAATGAAGGTAGTGTAATAAACAGCTCTAAAAAAAAGAACTTTTAATTGCATAGTCTCTTTGACAGATAATAATTATTGTAACAATAAAAATGATTACAATAACAAAAAAAATTGCTTAAGTGAAAATTATATATGCCTTGTTAAATTATATAGTCTCCTTGACATTTAGGCAACAGCATTTATTGCTTCCATTGGGCAAGACAATTTCGGGTGATTTTTGGAAGTTTTTCTTCTTAATAATTGTTTCTAATTAGAAAATGTTTTACTTGAAAAAAATGCTTTTATATCATAAACAAAATGACTTTTCATTAATGCATCATAAGTTGCACATATTTTGCCGTGACAAGAAACGAACCTCAACACATTTTCCTGAGTTTATTTCTGTAACAATACCGTTCATAGAACTTAATCCATAATTCTGTGATGTACCATCCACTGAAAATCTAACATAATGAATATGTTGCTACACTCACAGAACAAGCTTTCTTTTACCTGATAAATAGCTTTTTTGCATACTTTTTTTCTGCAGCTTCTTCATAAGCGCTATGTAAAGATAGTGAAACTGATATTTTAAGTTTTGTGTAGATATGAAAACAATTTCATACACGCTGCAACATTTAATAATGATTTATATCCCCTACCAATTAAATCAAGTTATATGTTAATAACTTCATATATTATAGCCATAAAAACAGAAATTTTTAAAAAGTATGTAGAACTTAAGATATTAATTATAAGCAATTAAGTAAAAGCAAATAACTACAAAGTTAGATTGATGAATTGTTCAACAACTTTAATTTTAAATTCAAATTTTGATAAAGTACAGCAATTTTATTTGTGTTTTCTTCCATTATTAGATTTCAGGATTGCAACGAAACCAATATTTTGAAAACAAACAAACAAGGTTTTCTTGGTTTAAACTCCTTTTTTTTTTATTAAAAAAAAGGCCATGTTTAATCAACTTTTTCAATTAAAAAAAGCCAGTCATTAACCTTGAGTAAATTGTATTTTCTATTGACATTACTGCTGAAATTCATCAACCAATACATCATTATTTAATGTTCTGTATATAAAAACAAGCTTTACCACTTTTTCTACTCCCACCTTGTTTCTTAATTTGGAATGAACAACTCCAAATTCAAAAAAATTCTTTCAATTCCAGCACTAGAAGCTGGTGTGTTTAGCAAACCCATCCATGATAGTTAATATCCATGATTAGGACATTAGGCTATCTTGCTGGATGTGGTTATGGCGTTTATTATTGCAACGTTTGTTTAGATACGTTTAACATATTCATGATAATGTTGCAGTCCAAAGATTTTAGAGATCACCATTCTAATGATGATACATTTTTTAAAACAGATTCACTATATGAATACCTTTTATTAAATGGAGCAGATTTGGCTTTTAACTTGATTATTATTGGTAACAAGTTCTTAAATTCTTTGTTTCTAAAGGTCATTACAGCTTCATTTTTATTTTCAGAAAGATTAGATCCAAAATATCTAGGATCTTGTGTGTTTGCAAAAAAATGAGAACCACTGAAAGTCTGAAGATATCTAGTTTCCGATAAATTTTTTTTTCAGTTGATAAAAATGATAACATGTTTATCAGCTCTTTAAAAATTTCAACAGTGTCACTTATTTTTGTTTGATCTATTTGTAACTTATCTAGAGCAACTCCATTTGGTTTAAATATTTTCAACAAAAAATTAATTTGGTTTAAATTGACATTTTTTCAATCAGTTTAAACCATGGTTTAAACTATTTGATTTAAACCTATCAACCCTGATTTTAACCTAGTAATTAAATAAGATGATTGCTTGGATTAGGAACATGCTGAATTAATGCTTAAAACACCTTACCAACAAATTGTTGTATTCTAAAGTTTCATAATTCATTTACTATATAATTATGATACTGTTTTATTCAAATTTGCTACTAACATAATTTTTAATAGATTTTATGGTACATTTAAGTTGATATAATTTATCTCAAATTTTATGGTAAATTTAAGTATATAAAAAACAGTACCATTAAAACTCCTATTTTTCAAAACAGTTTTTAAAAGGTATAACTATTCTAGATACAGAAATTAAAAGTAGTAAACTGATCATTTGTTAAATAAGTGTCTCATACCAAAATAACAATACTGTTGTTAAGGTCATCCAACTCAGTAACATATGCTAAAACTCAGTAACATTATTTATATATAGTTCTACTTTAAATTCAACTCCTTGCATTTTCTGATGTTATCTTTCTAGTGTCAGTTTGAATTGGGTGCAGACTTGATTCTAGCAGATCATTTTCATTAAGTATTTTATGAAAAATTGAGCTTATAAATATGAAATTTTATAAAATATGAGCTTTTTTATGAAATAGACAGAGTTAGATAAGATAAGCTATGCTCAGAAAAACAGATAGGTTTTATGGATCAAAGCTAGAATTATCGCAAATTGCAAGATCCTTACAGTCTTTCGATTTTTAAGCTTTTAAAAAACCTGTTTTTATCACTAAACTCAATAGCTGTTATTTGATAAAAATTTGATTTTAAATTATAAAAGAAATAACTTAATAAAAATTGTTGTTTTTGTAAATAAAAATTTAAGCAATTTGTTATTATTTGAAACCTTGTCTTTCCTGAAATTTCTATGAAATTCTGGTTCTCTTGGGACCCAGGTTGATTACTTTTGAAGACAAAAAAATTCACTGGGAGCCAGTGTGTAATCAAGGGTCATGGTGGATGACCTTTTTCAAAAATTAAATAATACCATTGACTTTTCAGTTACTTTCAAACCAAAGTTCATCTGTTTTTTATATTGGAAACTGGAGGTACCAAAAAGTTACCTCCTTAATATATACATACACACACACACATACATACACACATACATATATACATACATACATGCACACACACATACATGTGAATAAATTTAGTAAAGATAAAATCTTTACTAAAGATGTGCCACAGTTGTGAGAATTAAGATAGTTTTTCCAGATGCTTTTAGTGTTTTGCAACATGATCATCTCCTATCTGCATATGTTTCTAAAGGCTCATGGTTAATCTCTATCATTCTGCGGCATAGTATGGAAAAATCCATCTGGATGGATTTTCCACAGATCTTTTGGAAAAGATCTTTTAATTTCAGTCATAAAATGGTTTTGGTAGTATTGAAAAATATGATGAAGCTGGATTCAAGTTATAAACGACTAATAATATAAAGTATTACAAAAAAGTAAAATATGTGCTGCATGTTCTTGTTTGGTCTTATTTTTAATTTTTCTTACCATTTCACTAAAATATGTAGTTAAAATAAAATGTCGAAAGACTAAGTAGAATATTTATCAACAAAACTCAAAAAATTAATACAGTTGGTCCCATTTGTTTAGGAACATTTTGTCTTATCTTAAAGTGATATTTTAAAATTATTTTGACTTGATAGCATTACACTACGTTAAATCATAGATTGTCCACAAGCACAGAAGATAATTCTGATACCATAAGAAATAAATGAAACAAAGTTGACAGAAGCTTGTTATATTTTGAATTTTTTAATTGAGTTCTTACATGAAAAGTCTACATATAAGGTTGGACTGTTGATAATGTTGACCAAACAAAAACCTGGGTCAATTTATTTTTTAATGTCTTACATTTTGTTTGTTGACCAAAATTGATTAAAGGCTTAAAAAAAAACTTAAAAAGCTTCTTATTCTGCAACATGAGAGACACATGTGTTGATTTTATTACAAACATTTTTTTTTTACAAACATTTCAGTTAACTTGTTTCTGTTTTCTTGTTTGCTACAAAAAATAAAAATATCTTTAAAACAGATATATATTCAATAAATTTGAAATAGTTGGTTTTAATCTTTGATTTCAATAAAAAACAAAAAAAATTTTTTTTAGTAGTATTTTAATAATGTTAATGACTTAAACATTTTAATATTCAATTATAGTTGTTGTGTGTGTTCAAATCTTGCTTTCCTGACTCATTGTTTAAGATCTTTAGACACTCACTATTCACAAAGTCAAAGAATTTTTAAAAGCCCTTTTTAACAATGTCTTGAAACTCTTAAATATTTTAAAGGGCTTAAGCTTTAAAAGTTTATTTATTTTCTTAGTTACACTGCTTAGTTACACTGCTTAGTTACACTGCTTAGTTACACTGCTTAGTCATTTGACCATTATATTTTCTAGTTCATATTTAACTGAATTATCTGCTTTATTCCATGTTTTAAAGAATTATCTTTAACCCATATTTCACTGATTTTTTGTTTCATTGATTTGCTCTATTTACACAAATTTCCTTTAAAAATATTGTTTTTGGTGCTAGAAATAAATTCTCTAAATTCTGCTTGTAGATATCTTACTTTTGATGCTTCACAATTTAATCTATAAATAACAAAACTTACCAACAAATTTTATTGCAATTACCTTTAGGATAACCTGTTCATAAAATTTTTTCTAAATAGGCTCTAAAAAGTTCTAGATGTGATTATGAACCATAACTTTAGTTTAAGAAAACATAATGAAAAAGTTGTCCATCAAGTTAACTCCAGAATCACGTATTCTAGTTAAAGCTTTTCTTTACCTATATCAGGTCAATTTTAGAATATTATTTTCCAGTTTGTTCACCATACCAAATTAGATTGATTAAGACATTTAAAAAAGATCAAAGAAAGTTCACTAAGAAAATTAAGAAATTTTTATTTTATTTGTGTCTTATTATAATCGTTAAATATATTTAGATTGTCTAATAAACCTAAACAATCACTTGTGAAACTAAACAATCACTTGTGAAACTAAACAATCCTTTGTCAACCCATTGTTTATTAATTTTCTGAATATATTTTTTAAATATATTTAAAAACTTTTTTTTGAAACTTTAGATTGCTAAACGCACTAGTGAAATTTACAAGAAAAATGATATATCTCTTATGCAATTTATCATGTTACCATGGATCCAGATGCCTACATGGATAACACTCTCATTAGCTTTGAGAAACATATCTGGCTGTAGACTTCAAAATGGTGAGAAAGTGTAGTTTGTTTGAAGTTGTCTTGTTTGTATTTCCAAAAATGTCATAATAGTTTGTTTTTAAAAATTACCATATTGTACTGTAAAGATTTTGTTTAAACTTAGATTTCTAAATGCTTTTGATACCCATTCTGCTCTATTCTGCACATTATGCGTTCAAATCTTTCTCTATAAATTAATTTGGGTTTAATTAATTTGGGATAAAATGTTTGTTAATTTTTATTAATACTTGTTTTAAATAAATAATTCAGTATCAACAATCTGTGTAAACATCAACATTAAATAAAAATCAATATATTCAACTTCTTAATGAGTTGAATTGTATATTCATTTTCAACCAATAAGTTTAATATGTTCTGTATGTTCAATAAGTTATATTTTTCAATCAATACGACTTTGTGTTCAATAAGTTTCTTGTTTCAACTTATAAGACACTCTAATTTTTTTTTTTTTTTTTTTTTTTGCCTCCAAGAAAACATATCGTTACTCTCAAAACAAAATTCCAAAAATTTTGTTACAAAAAGGAAGAAAAATTAGAACAAGATATTTCTTTAGACATATTGAATAACAAAATAGAAACATTATTGTTTCAGAACTTCAAATTGCGATACAGTTTATTTAATTGTATTTTTAGTTATAAAATTTATATAAAACTTATATTGTTTTATGTGTTAGAAGCATACATACATGGATATGTATAGAAATCTCTCCGTCCGTGTGGGACTCCTTATAAAATAAGAAAACCTAATTTAGTCCCAAATTATAAGGTTGTAATAACTTATTAGCTTGGGTTACATAAGACAACTTTTGCTGTCACTCCTATTTTTTATTTTCATTTGTGTTCAAAAATTATACTTGTATTAAGTTAGTTTTTATTTTTCACTATTTATATTTAACCTAATAAATTTCTAGCCAACTATAAATAATTCTTTGTTTTTAAAATCTTATACTTATTTTTAATTTATAGTTTAACAAAATGTTATAATAAAAAAAATACAACAAAAGAAAAATGTTTTCTATTTTTAAATGTGAATGTGCATTTTTTCATTTTTGTTTTGAATCTACTTTCTTTTTGGTCATACTTCAACTATTTGTGGATAAAGTTGATATCTAATAATTTAGATGAGCTAATCATTTTTATTGTTTATAGAATCATTTGCATATTAGTTTTTTTTAAAACTATTAAAATATGTTCCTGACTGTACTGTCACTTTCATTTTTTTCAATAGGGTGAGGCTGTAATAATTTTTGTCGCCAAAATTCCTTACTGGATTGAATTGTTGCAGTTCCAATTTTATATTCTGTGTTTAGAAATTTGGTATCTTTTTGTGGAGGCATGGGTATGTAAGGTATTCTATCAGAATTGTGCATTTGTTGCCCAATTAATGTATTTTTTTGAGATATTTCAGGAATATTTACTTTTAATGTCTTATCAACTTCTAGTTGACTTGTTTGTGATAAAGTAGCACTTGAATCTTTACCATCAGTTGATTGGATCAAAGGGTTTCGTAAGTATTCTAATGGCTCGATGAATGTTGATGGTATTTCAGATGAATAGCATGAAGAACTACTTTGTTGATCTGATATTTTTAATAGTCCAAGTTTTTTATCCAACATGGTTTTATTTTGACACTCAATACCTTGTTTTGTTCTATTTTGTTTATGCTCCAGTTGTTGGTATATTTTTTCCTCTTCGTAATTTGGAATGTCAATGTGAAGGGGCAGGTTATGGTGTTTTATTTCTGTTTGGTTAATGATTCGGTTATTAGAAACAATATTGTATGACTCTGGCGTTTTATTTAAAATTTCATTCATTACAGCTTTTGAGATATCAGAATTTGTTTGTGACTCATTCTTTTTTTTGAGTATATTTTCAGTAAAGTATTTGTGAAAAAGTTGTTTTTGGTTGAGCACTTCACCATCAGCAAAATGATTTTTTCTTTGTTGTGCGATGCCTGCTTTCAGTATTGTGTTTTTATTGCTTTGTTGTGAAATTTCTGTTTTCAACTTTGTTTTATTATAGTCTTTATCATCTGCAAGTTTTATATAATTTCCAACAATATTCTTCATAAGCGCTTGAATTTCATTTTCAGCTTGGCTTTGAACCTAAATAATATGATATCAGATAATATTATCATGTTAAAAATATATTTTTATTACAATCTTTGTCCACCCAAAAAACTAATAACTAATAAACACCTAAAACTTAATTCCCTTTTGTTCAGTAATAGTTTAGCTACAACCAAAAAAGTATTTACCTCTTGTAGTTTGTGTTCGTGCTCCTTCCAATGTGTTTGATATTTGTTCTGTATATCATAAAGGATGTTGTGTATTTCTTCACGAAAACTAGTTCCTATTGTATGAATGTATGAAATAAATAAAGAATAAGTTAATTTTATTTATGATATAATTTTTATGTTTATATATCTTTTATATAAATTAAATACATATATATTTCTATATTTGATACAAAACATCATTTTTACTATGAATACCACATTATCAATGATGTTTTATATTAGTTTTAAGTTTTAACCTTAGTTTTAATTTTTGAAATAAATCGAGTTTAAAAAGTTTTCTTTTTTAAGCTTGAATAGAAATCTCTGTATAAAGAGTGCTTATTTGTGTTTCTAAAAAAATAAAGCGCACGTTTTAAAAATTAAGGGGAACAAAATTGCATCCTTAGATATTTATTATGTAAGGAAATTGTGTCCTTAGATACATATTCATTGTATATATAATAAAAATAATAGATAAAATCAACTAACCACTTGTAGTAACCTTCATTTCCTCTGCTAGTATTTCAAGTCGATCGCTGATATTTTTTTCTGGTATTAAAATTTTTTCTGTTGTTTTTTTTAATTCTTTTATTTGTTCATTTAACAAGTTTATTGTATGACACATTTCTTTTCGCTCTACTCGCAAAACTTCTGTTTCTTTTAGCAATTCTTTTACTCTTTGAAACAATACTCTAATTAGTTTGCATTTGACATTCGATTGTTCCTCTGCATCTAATCTAGATTTTGCTGAAGATTTTTTTTTAATAATGTTTGGGTCTGCTTTGAGTATAAGAGGACTTGTTTCTTGTCCCTTTAATTTTTTACGAATGGCTTCTTTTATGACACCACTTTCATTGTGCTCATTACTGTCTCTAAGGTTACAGAATACATAGATTACATAAACATAAATAACATATTGTAAAACAGTTTTTTGTATTAAATGTTATTTAATATAAACTATAATAATTATGTAAACAATCTTTTTGCAAAATCGCTAAAATTAGTTTAATTTTGCTGATTGGACTATACATTAATTTCCTAATTTTGGTCCATTACTCATAAGACTTTAGGAGAGGAGGGGGAAGGGGTGTTTTCTATTGCAACACATGTTGAAAATAGAAATTTTAAGTGAACATTTATTGATTAGGAGACTTCTTTCAGTATAGTATGTAAATTTTGAGTCAAAATTATTTGCTTAATCTAATCATTTTACCAAATAAAGCTTTAATCCTTACTTATGAGTTCTTGCTTAAAAAAATCCTAATCTCAAAGAAATTTTTTAATATGGTTCATTATAAGTTCAGATTAGTTTACTTGACCCGCAAAATTTAAAGAAATTTTTAATGAGAAAAATTTTTTTGCATTAAAACTATTTATTTTTTATTATAATATTTAAAATACAGGGTAAAAAATAACATTGTTTCTATCATCTGTTATCAGCTTGGGACCAAATGCTTTCAAACAACATTTCTGCTTTTCTTTCAAATATCTTAGCGGGCATTTATTTTTAAAAGTCACAATTTAAATGTATTTTAAATGTCTTTTAAACGTTTTCTAAACGTTCTTCTGTGAAGAACATTTAGAACGTAACTTTTAAAAACAAATGCCCGTAAGGATACTACTGATTTTGGAGGTTTTTGACATACTTGGGTATTTTATGATAAAATCGGATGACAATTAAAGTTTAATAAATTTATAATCTTTTAGAAAGTTATAAACTCATAAAGATTTATGAATTATAAAACATAATATTCTTTTTATTTTGGAAAAAAACCTATATACTTAGCTATCTTAAGTTGTCAAAATATTTTAATTTTGTACTGAGTACTAACTTGCTTTCAGTTAACATTAATAATTTTGTACTGAGTACTAACTTGCTTTCAGTTAGCATTAATAATTTTGTACCGAGTACTAACTTGCTTTCAGTTAGCATTATGTTTGTTAAGTTATTTACACAAAAAATTTATTGCATTAATGTTGACAATTACTCTACCTTTGTTATCTTTTACTTTTCTTAATTTTGATTCCCTGAATTCAAATCTGATATCAGATATATTTATGGCAAGCAACAGATTTTTTGCAATAAACAATTATTTTTTTTAATTGACTAAATTTTTAGATATTTATCTTAAGTTGATTTGAATTCATTTATAAATGCTAAGGTATAGTTTAAATGATTTATATTTATTAAAAATTTAAAAATAAAAATAGAAAACGACGACGACGATGATGATGATAAATTAAATTAGGACCTTACCTTAGTAGTGAGAGATATAAATATTTAAACTTATTTATAGTAACTTAATGAAAAAAAAATATTCATATCAATAGATTTTCTTTTATATACAATAGATTTTAAACATTTTGTTGATTTAGAAAAAAATTATGTAAATTTTAGTTTTGAAAGAGATATTGTTTAGTAAAGAATATATATTCGAGAAGAAACTTCTGTTTGTTGCTTTTTCTTTTATAAACTTTTCCTGAGTCATCTAAATTAATGCTTCTACAGTAGTCTGCCATCATGTGTTTGTCCCAACGTCCTTGGTAGTTAACTCCAATTGACTTCAGATCTTGATGGAATTGCTCTCCTTGTTCTTCACTCACATCTCCAAGATTTTCATGAAACTGGTCAAAATGACTATTGATAAAGTTTTATACTCATTTTACATCCAAGATCATAAGAGGCTTTTAACATTCTATCAATTAAATGTGCATATCTTTCAACTTTTTTATTTCCAAAAGACTTTTTTACAACATCCACAAACAAAAACCACGCAGTTATCTCCTTGTTATCCATAGTTTTAACAAGTTATTTATCATTTATAAGGTTGCAAATTTGTGACCAATTGAAAATTCTTTTTTTTTTTCTCTAATGACAAACCAGGTTATGTTTTAATTAAATACTGAAAACAAACTCAGTTTTCAGTGCTTTAACAAATTGTTTTGTGAAACCAAGTTTAAGATGTAGTCATTAAAAACTATTTATTCTGCTAAATTTATTCTGCTAAAAAACTATTTATTATTCTGTAGTCATTAAAAAATGAATGGGTTTATTCACATAATTTGGTATGCCTACAGTGAAAGTGTTGCGAATTGACAAAAGAACTTATTTTTGAAAATTTGAAAAATTGGAAATTGCAAAAAAGCTATAGCTTACCGACAAAAACAAAGTTCAGATTTGAAGTTAACAAAGTTTATATTCGAAGTTAACTAAGTTTAAATTTGAAATTAGCATTAAAAAATACTTAAAAATCAGCGGAATATCTCATACAACAGAAAATAAGTTTTTTTGTAGACCTGTGTTAAGTAAAAATAACTTGCGAGCTTTTAATAACTTGTATTGTTTTATCATTTTTAAAATAACCTTAGTGTGTAAGAAATTTATTATTTTGAAAGTATAAGGTTTTTAGTTTTTAGATGGCGCAAAATAGCCATCAAAAATAGAAAAAAATCTTAATGCGAAACTCTAAATGGCAATAATAATAATCAACAGTGCAATAAAAATGTAAATAAATAATTTCTTTCTTTTATTTTTTAATTATAAATTTTTTTATAAGTTAAAAATTGTTCTATAAGTTTAAAAATATATCTTTTATTAGTTAAAAATTGTTTTATAAATTTTTGTTTGTATCTATACCTGTAAAATAAGTTGTATAGTCCATCAACGTCAATTGGCACTGACGCCGTTGTACTTTTTTTTTTTCTATTTTTTACTTCAAGTTCTGAATCGGAATGATATAATCTATTACTATCTTTAGTTTTGTAGTCTTTATTTTTTATTTTTTCATTTTTCATTTTTTCTTCACTTTCATGACGTTTTTTCCGTTCTTTTTTTGTTCTCGGTGACCTAAATTCATAAATTTTTTTTATTTATTGTTTGCTTTATTAATACCTGTGAAATATGTGATTATTACCTGTGACATGTGTTAATATTACCTGTGAAATGTTATTACCTGTGACATGTGTGATCACTTGGTCTTGATCTTGTTCTACTGTCTAGTCTTTTTCTTTCTTCCTCGATACTGTTTTCATTGTTTCTAATACATTCTTCCCTTCTTCTATGGCGTTCTTTTAAACTTTTATCTCGATGCTTTTTTGTACAGCACCTTTCATCGTCAGAAGTTTCTGACTTAGATCTACGGGATCTGTTTTTAGTTCTTTCAGATGTTTTGCGTTCTTTATTTGTACTTTTATAGTGTTGGCAGTCAACTTGGTGTGAACTATGCTTATTTTTGTAGTCTTGTCTGTGTAAGTTTTTTTCTTCTTCGGTAGTTGCTTTATTATCATCGATAGGGTTCACAACTTGTTCTATTTTTTTATCTTTAATGTCCCGTTTTGATTTATGTCTTGAATGACGCTCTTTTGTTGACATTTCTACTTTGTGCATAGTTTTCATTTTTTCTTCTTCGTCCATCTTTTCTAATAAAAAATTGATTAGTTTGTAAGAATGAAAATATAAATTTTAAAGTTCTTGAAATTTTTTTTTATGAAAATAGTATGTAAGTATCAAATAAATAAATAAAAAAAAATCTAAATTTTAAAATATTTGCACTAAATTATAATTAGTAATCAATAAACTCTAAATTTTTGCTCAGTTTTGTAATTATTAATCAATGTTACAGAAACTATAGATGTTATCTACATGCCATCTGAAGGCATAACAACAGAAGGTTTACTTTGGTTTCAAGACTTATCTGTTCCTGACCCGTTTTACATTATTCCATTTATAATACTATTTGTTAACATTGCAAATATTGAGGTATATCTTTTTATATTTAATTGTTGAAATTAAAATAAAATGTTTTTTCATAATTCTTTTATTAACGCCTCTGTCTGTAAACATCAAATCTTGGAATCAATTTTTGAGTCACTTCCTGATGATAGATTTTCTTCAAATTTTGCATACATACTCTTGCTTGATGACAATACAATATTCAATAATTAGTTTTGCAATAAGTAAATTAATTTAGTTAATTTTAATTAAGTTTATTTTTTATATGGTAAGAAAATTAATAAATTTTAAAATAATTTTATTATTTGAATATTCATGTATGTGACTTCATAAACGGAATGTCTGTGGTTCGAGACCACGACATTCCGTTTATAAAAGCATTGAGTTTTAAAAATTCGTTTTTAACTTTACTTGTTTTTATTTTAGATTTGTTTTGTAGTCTTAAAAGGTTTTATTATTAGTTTGTTTTATTATTAGTATTTATTTATAAATACCATACGGTAGTGGTGTACTACGCGCTCGCTTCATAAGCGAGAAGTTCTGAGTTTGATCCACCACGATTCTGTTAGTACCGCGCTTAACTTGTTTCTCCCCGCAGCGACCTTGTTCATCAAGGTTCATGTTTTGGAGTTAAAGAGTTGAGAGAAGGTTGTAACCACAAAATATCCTCCTCGACTGTTGTAACCTCCTCGGTTTTAGGAAGGTAAATAACATTATTAAAAAAAAAATTTAAATAAATTATTTACGACGACAAAAACTAAAATGAATTATCAAAGAATGACTTTAAAGAATATTTGATTCAATTTAGACTAATTTTGCAACAGGTTTTGTGTATTTATAAATATAATTGAGCAAATTAGGCTGTAAAAATATATTTATAGAAATCTGTTCCGGTCAGAAAAAAATGTTAACAAGAGTAAAGTAAATCAGATTCCAGAGTTATCTAGCTAGCCTCCCCTCTATCCCTTATCCAGGGCCGCCGAGAGGGCCCTGGGCAAAAAGAGCATGCGTGCCCTGGGCCCCAAGATATTAGGGGCGCCAGAAGACAAAGACTTTAAAAAATTATAATGAGATTTTAAAAGAAATATAAAAAAAAAAGCGTGTATTCAATATTAATTTTAAAGAAATTTATTATTCCTAATCAGTGAATATGTTGGAATAGAGTTAAATAAAAACACAGTTATTAACTTGTATAATTGAACTTGCTTTAAATTTAAAGTCATGAAAGCTTTCGGCGGCCCTGGTCTTTCGGCGGCCCTGGTCTCCCTTTGTGCTTCTGATGAAGATATAAATGAGCTTTTTTTATACTTGAAAAAAAACTTGTATATTTCATCACACCTTTGCAAATTTTAACAGACATAAAAGACGGGATGGTTATGTGTAAACATTCAAAATCTTACCTTTAATTGATATATTGAAGGTTTATACTTTTTTTTTGACCAGAGATTGAGAGAAAACCAAATACTTCAGTATATTTCTTTGTTTGTAATATCCTCCTACTGTAATTTGCTAAAACATCGCTTTTTTTATTCGATTTGTTGCTATTTGTTGGCGAATGCGCATTCTGTCTGCATCTGCGCTATTTATATCATGCGCAACGATGAAATTATGTTATAGTTTAGTTCTTCACGAAGTTATTAAAGGAGCTTGGGGCAAATAGAGAACTCTGGTTATGAATGATTTGCTTTTCATCTATTTTTAATCTTTGGCATTCATCAAAGCGAAAAATAAAATTGAAAAACTACTATAATTTATTAGATTAACATAATTTTTTGTTATAATAAATCAAAAAAAAAAAAAAAAAAAATTTCAAACGATGTAAGAAATTAACAAAAGGTTTTTACAGTGGGGTTCAAATTAATCTTTATTTACTTGGAACGTAATCATTGCGCTGTTTATTATTTGTAAATTTAAATTAAAATAAAGTTTAATGTTTTTTATTAATATTATTTTTCGAAATTCTGTTACAAAAATTAAATTTAGAGTTCAATTAGTAATTCAACGACTAGACACTGCTAAACTTTAAAAAAAAAGTCGAATGGAAAGCACGGGTTAAGAATTTTTTATTGCGATAATTTTGCAATAAGAGTCAGTTATGATTTCATTCATTCCGGGTGTTATAGTTTGATTTTAATACACTTCATTCCGGGTGTTATAGTTTGGTTTTAATACACTTTATGTTCATTGCTTTTATTAAATGGTAAGAAGAATAATGAATTGTAATTAACTATAAAAGTTGTAGACTTCATACTTCTGTTATTAAGGTACTTTTTAAAATCAGTTTTAACCGCAGACGTATTGAGATGATTTGCCTAGCAAAACCTAATATTAAAGTCAATCCACACAATTGTTATTAAAATTATTTATTAGCAATAACGGCAAAGGTTATATGTTTATTGACATTGTTATGCGTTGCCATAGTAATAAAAATTTGATTTAGAAACAAACAAATTTAAATTCAAAAATATCTAAAAACATAGGTAAAAAAGCAAGACACAAACACTAAGAAAGTTCCAGCGATAAACTATTTAACAATCATTTAGGAAGACACCTACAGGAACGAAAGCCAAGATTATTAAAAATACGACTTGTTTTTCTATTAATAACTACCACAATATAACACATTTTTATATGTCAACTGGCTTCCAAGTAACAAAAACTGATTATTGCGTAGTGCACGTGTCATTAATCGGATGCTATTGTAAAGTCCAGTTTAAGATCTAAATTTCTATGAATTTATTGTTTCTGATACTTACTTTAAATATTTCCCATCTATTAATTACAATACCAATGAAATGATATAACTTTCAGCAAAATGCTGGTCTTTAAAGCAAGTTAAATTTTTTTATTTTTATTTTTTAAACATCTTTGCTTCCAACAAGGCTGCAAGCAACCACTAATTAGAGTTGGAAGTTACTGGAAGAGAAAAGATGAAGGTTGTAGAGCAAGATAACGATTGACAGACAACTTAAATGATTGCAAATTATATGAATCAGGAAAGCAAGATGAAGGAAGCGAATACCAAAGAACTGATGTTCGAAGAAAAAAACTAAATAAGAGTTTTTGGAGCACTTAGTAACAGTCGCAGAAAAAGGATGAGACTTAATTGAATGACGAGTAACAGGAAAATAAACCTTAGTAGATGGCATTAGAGAGGCCAGATACATAACAATAATAATAAAAAGTTATAATTAAAACTGAAAACGTACTTTAAATAATATCATCATGTATTAAGTTATTTTAAAAAATGGAAATTGTAAATAATATAACAATACAATTTTTAACCAAAATCAACAGCTTGTTTATATTTTATTGCGTAAATGCGTCCTAGTATTAAACTGTGGCTTTTAAATTAAAAGGAGTCGAACTCAGTACTGTCTCGCTAATGACAAATCTTTTTTAACAATATTTAACATCAAACTGTATGTTTACAATATTCTTATTTAAATGCCATGTTCTGGCGCTACCTATGTCAAGCAAAACAGTTAAAGTTATACTGTTTTGCTCTTTGTTCTAGAAATACCCACTATTGTACTTTTAACCCTAAACCATTTTTACACTAAACACGACCATTTTAATGCTAAACATGATCATTAGATAGTTTCACAAAAAATGTAATTTTGATACTACTAGGGCGAAGATAGGCTATAGCTTTTTTAGCTAAATTATCTCACTTGAGACCCAACCTCTACTACAATGCTGTCCTAAAAATTTAATAATTCTTTACAGATTAATACGATGCGTGCTCAAGGATTTTGGAAGTACCTAAAACCCATTTTACGACTCGTTGCAGTTTTAACTGCTTTTATTTCAAGTCAAGTCCCTTCCGTAAGTTGAACTGCATTTTCAATTTATTCGTTATTTTCGTTATTTTTTCCATTATAGTTATTAAATCAAGTTTAAAATAAGTTTTATTTTTTTTTTAATATTTTTAAATTAGGTTTTTTTTTCTGCATAGCAATAGAATTTAATTTTATTTGATAACCATAGGCCATGTCGTTTTACTGGTGCACTTCAAGTATCTGTGGGTTAATGCAAAATGTTATCTTGAAAATACCTTCGGTTAGAAGAAAATTAGATATACCAAAAACAAATAGTGAACAAGAAAGATCGATTCGTAACATTTTAGGTTTCAAGGAAAAATGAGGAAAATAAAACATTTGGTATTATTGTCTTTCAATAAAAATTTAAAAAGCAGTTACTCGCAAACAACAACAGCAACATAACACTTTTGGGATTAATTTTTTACATTGCTTATAATCGATTATTCTCAGTAATGTGTATATATCAAAATTATTTGGTTTAAGATATCGCTTTTAACGAATGTCTCAAAAAGAAGTTTTTATTTTTCAACTATCTCCCCAAATATTTGTGGTTTTAGTTTTTTTTTTCTAATAAGTCACTTTATTCTTTTTCAAAGAATACGCTTCTATTGATGCAAAAGGCTTCTATTATTTAAAGAAATACCGAGTGAAATTTAAAGCGTACGTACTTACAGGGCCGTCCCTTGAGGGGGACGACCGGGACAAGTTGCCTCGTGTGACGCAGTCTATGAGGGCGCTGCGGCAAGTTTATTTTTTCTTAATTGGTCTTCATAACCTCATAAAAGTATTTTACCATTTAAAATCTTTTGCGCATTTTCAGTCATTGAACTTTCAGGTTGTGTACACAGGGCCGTCGAGAACCGTTACGCCGCCTGGGACAGCAACCCTGATTAGCGTCCTATTTATCAAAATTTCCCTATATTATAGCTGAAATTTTTTTTTTTTAGGTACCTTATTATTTGACGCCCCTTGGATATCTGCCGCCCGGGACAAACTGTTCTTTTTTTTTTATTTACGTTTTTAGTCCATTTAAAAAATATTGTTTTGTTATGTTTTTCAAATATTTTTTTTACACTTAACTATAGTTTGTTTTGCAAAGTTTTTTTAACAATTTTTTTTTTTTTTTTTTTTGCGTTGTTTATTTTAATTACTTTTTTAATTAGTTTCAACTATTAAAGCTTAACTCATGTTCGTTTCGTACTAACAATGAAATAAATAAACCGACAAGAAAGTGTGAAGAGTCGACTGGTGAAGCACATACTAATTTTCTAATTGAAGAAATAAAGTCTTGTGTAGGCTAGATCTAAACAACTGTAGAAGTCAAAGCTAAAACAACAAGTCTAACATGTTGCAATTCGAAAAGGTGTCCAAGCTCGAATTTCAGCAGAATACCCACAAGCCTCATTTACAACCTGTGGTAGCCACAGCTTGATCGTTATTATATCAGACGGAATTAAATCATTGGTAAAATCTATATTGCTGTGTGGAGTTATTCAAAGAATCTATACAATTTGTTCTGCATCAATTAGGCGTTGGTCACTTCCTTAGCACAAATGAATCTTTTAACAATGATGTTTTCTTGCCCCTAATTGACATATTTGAATCATTATTTGAATCAAGACAGATTGGGCAAGTTCTCTAGAGAGTCAATGTGGGGATTTCTATTTGATCTGAAAAATCACCAAATGAAAAACTTAAAGAGGATTATAAAATGTTACAAAAACACCTGACTGTGAAAAACATTTCAGATATAAATGGTGAAGAACTTTACAAAGAAAATTCTACACGTCAGTTTGATAGCTACTAGAACAAATGGTGTGACCAGAAGCAGAAGGCGGCTAGTAAATCAATATCACCATTAGAAGCACTCAATATAATCAAAAACACCGACAGAAAAGAACTAATCTGCGGATAGCACTACGCATATTGCTGATAATTCCAGTGACAGTGGCCAGCAGTGAACGTAGTTTCAGCAAAATTATTGAACAGTTTTCGTTAGGAAAAACTCGAAGAAAACCGTTATAAATATACCTGTTTTTTAGTAATTTTTCATTTAGAATAACATTGTGTGAACTATTTTATTTTCTTAACTTATTACAATTCTCGACTCGAATGTATATATATTTATCTTTATGGTAGATTGGTAGGTAGTGTAAGTATTAAAATATTGGTGGCAGCACAAAAAGCTTATGTGCGCGACTATTATTGGAGGAAGAGGGCGCCGCAACTACGTTTGCCTCGGGCGCCACCAACCCTAAGGACGGCCCTGCGTACTTATAGATCAAAAATTGCAACCGATTTCATAAAAAGTTATTACAGAACAAACCTTTTGATCTGGGTAAGTGTTAGTTACAAAATAATCACAAATAATATGTAAACACTTCAAAACTATTTTATTTTTTAACTCATCCTTTACAACAATGTTGCAAAAAACATTCTGAACACCCAAGAGTTGTGGTCTTCTGTTTGTAAAGAAGAATTCATAGAAAGTTCAGCAATTGTTTTAGACAAAAGTTTTAACTTAAACATTGAAATTTGATACATGAATCGTCAATAACAATATTTGGAACTGTGCCATTTTTTCTGGTTGTTTTAAAATTCATTTTCTTGCTTATTTATTATTATGTAGACAAAATAAAAAGAAAAACTAGCTTACAAGTTAAAAATAAATTTTAAAATAATATACAATATAAGTGTTAGTGGTTGCTATGGCGTTGCTAAGATGAACAATATTGCTAAATCAGGTTTTTTTAAAACATTTTCAGAAATAAACTAATACATCAATGAAAAGAAATAAAAGTAAAATGAATTTTATAACAAGCTCAGTTAAAAAATAATATCTAAAAGCAATACACTTTGATCCAAAATTAGTATTTTAGTTTAAAACTTATTGTCGGAAAAAAAAAATTGTTAATGTTTTCTTTTTTCAAAAAGAATTTTGTACCTATTTGCAAACTTAATTCTTTTTGGTAAGTAACGGCTCTGTCTTTTGTTTGTATGCCCGACAATGTAAGTCAATTATACTTAAGTCAATACTTTCAGTAAATAGATTCCTTTAAAATTAAAAATACAAATTTTAATAGAATCTTAAATCTTAGTCAATTTGTGACATCTTTGGACATTACAAAGAGTAACTAAATTATTTAAATAATTGAAAATCTTTGAAATTGTATTACCCCTTTGTATCTCAAAAATATTCTTACATTTTTTTAAATCCATACTTTTTATTATCTAAAATAAAACAGAATAACTATAATAAATAGCTATGGTATATTAAATATGTTTGGCAAAATCAAAAAGAATTATTTGGGAAAATAATTAAATAATAAAAAAACAGGAATATCGATGGCTAAAATCTAAAAAATCAAAACTTTTCAGGAGAGCCAAAAAACGTGATATTTTTCAAAAAAGTCACAGAAAGAAAAAAAATGATTAAATTCTTTTGTTTGTTCTTTTAAAATGTTGATTTGATCAAAATAAGTTTTTACTTTTTGGCCCTAGTTTCTTATTCACTATTAAACTCAAAACAAACAAATACGTGGTGTTGGAGTTTAACCATCGGTGTTCTTTTTGAGACACCCGTCAGATAATAAATGTTTAATGTAAAAAATCCATCGTCTAATTTTGATTTTAAACACGCATATATAACTAATTTGAAAAATAATACAAAATTTCGTAAAAAAAAATTGAAAGTAATGAAAATAAATATGTTCGTTTTTACACATAAATATCTGCTTTTGTTAGGCTGGCTTTTTTCACTTTATGTAATGTATAAATTTATATTGCTTGTAATAAATAATTTCTTTGTTTAAGGAGTTCTGTTTTGTGTTAACAATGTTTATCGTTTACTTTATTTTTTCCTTAAATACACCAACATTCATCTACGATCATATTGGGCAAATCTTTTTTGATTATTCCTTCGCTACCAACATATAGTATTGCTAAAGAAGACATAGATTTCGGAACACAACATTTACCTTTATTGTTATTGCTTTTTAAAAGCTGGAAGTGAGGTAGATTTGTGTTGCTGTTTTCTTTGCAAGTTCCTGAGCAATAATATGACTCATAAGTTTTCGGTGCCAATATCCAAGATTCCCAACCTAAATCTTTAAAGTTTATAGTAATAGAACTTCGGCAACATTCTTCTGAACCTTTGCAAGCTTGAGTTGAACGAAGCTTTCGAGAACTTTTTTTCTTTTTTAATGAGACTACGATAAATGGTCGATCTTCTTCAGCAAGCGATATTTTGCAGTTCTTGCAATTCAACTTGAAATATTCATCAATATAAAATTGTCCTTCCTTATCGACTTTTATTGCATCTATCGCATTTAGTTCCGCGTTATGCCACGTTGGTTGCAATGAGTGGTTTGACACAGTTTGCTTCGAGTTTTTTTTGTTTGTCTTGAAATTAAAAACAGAAATTGATGATGGTTTTGAGATTGTGATTGGTTTGCTTTTAAGCCAAATATTTATTGATAAAACGTTGCTATCGTGAAACTTTTGTGCAAACCTTACGATTACGCAGTGACTGTGATGACAAAGCAGTTCTTTTGCTAAATAAATTTTTTTCAAATAAATAAATTTACCCAAGTTTTAAAAAAAAAACTCCAAATTTAACATACAACAAAAATCTGAGTGAATCAAAATAATGAGTGAAAATTGCGTATGAAAAACCCCAGAGTGAGAGAATCCTAGATCTGGATCTCAGAGTGAGAAAATGATCTTATTGTGTCCACCCAATCTCTCACCCAATCTCTCACCTTTTGCAATTTTAGTAATGTTTTTAATTATTTGTGTCGTGTTTTATTTGTTTAATTTTTTTTTTAATTCACTAAAAGTAGCATCCTCCTGTAAATTGACTCTTTAAACTGAATTGACCTTCAATTGATCTAAGTTTTTATAAGCTGCCTTTAAAATGTACAGACTCTGTGTCCAAAATAAAGTTAGATAGAGGTTTTATAAACATAGGTTTGTAAAAACGTTTTAAGATTTCATTTAATATACAAAAAAATACTCTTGTTTTAATTGCTTAAACACATTGACAAATTGTATTCAAATTCTAGACTTGTTTATAATAAGACTTAAAACTAGTTAACGCATGTTGCATAGTAGTTGGAGGTTTATTATTAAAGTTGTCCATTACAAGGTCAAACTTACTTTATATAATACTTGCATTATGTCACTGTGTTTAATTATGTATGTATTATATATACACGCTGTGTTTATGCTTTTTGCTTTATTATTCGTAAAAGTGACAACATTATACCAAAATGAAAACTCCGCCTAAAGTTATGGGCTTATTAAAAAAGGACTTAAATAGCAAAGGTTTTATTTACTGATAAAGTTTAACTACTGGGACCAAATTTCATAAAAACGTTTTAAAACATTTATTTACTTTTTTGAAAGATTTGTAAAATAAAAATTCAATTTAAAAAATTTCATATTTATCTGAACATAAGTGACTAAACTTTACATAATTAAATTTTTGAATAAATTAGTTATTCAAAAGTTTGAATTATTATTAATAATATCGAAGTAAGTTGTAATATTTAAAACATGAATGCAAAATAAAAAACAAACAAATAAAATGAACCATAAAATTAAAACGCAACGTAAAAATAAGTTAATAATCTAGTTTTATGACGACAATTGTTTGTAAGTTACATATTTTTCAGAAAGGTGTCCTAAGGCATTTTTTTAAGATTAATTTGTTTTGTTTTTGTATTATGTAAGTTGCTTGCTCAATTTGTTTAAATGTTTGTTGTTCGTATCTGCGTAATAATACTAATCGCTATTTAAAGTGAGGGTAATATGTTTTTTCGACATTTTATTCGTTCATTCTTTTTTAATCTTAATTGTAAATTAAGTCTAAACACTTTAGAAGTTTTTTTAAATGTCAAAATTGATAAATAATATAAGTATTTTAGCCCATACGAATAATTTACATTTTTAAATGGGTTAAAATGCTTTTATTATTATATTAATTTACATTTATATATATATATATATATATATATATATATATATATATATATATATATATATATATATATATATATATATATATATATATATATATATATATATATATATATATATCCTCCGTTAGCCTAATGTTTATGTTTGAAATTAAATATATATATATATATATATAGCCTACCGCTAGTCTTATGTTTATATTTGAAAGTTTACACTTTTGGATTAAAGTATTAGAAAAAGTTAAAAAAAATTGCGGATTAACACTTCCGATTTGAGTAAAACAGAAAATAATTTTGGACATACTTTTAACATTCTTTTTAGCTAAAACATTATTTCAAGTGAGAAACAATGCTAAGATAAGTCATCAAACGTCATAACATGTATTAAACCATAAAAATATATAAAAAAGTGTTAAGTCTTACCAACTTCTGTGACAACAAATTGTTCTTTACTGTCTAATTCGTTATAAATCGAGTTTTGAATATTTCCATAAAACATTTTTGAAATAACCGCTTCCGGTATAGATTGATTTGTTATAAATCGAGGGTTGGGTGGTGGTGTGTTGAATCCCAAGCCATTCAATATTTCTGATTTAATTGTTTCTATCTCGTCTGATATGTTTATTTCCTGTGACATAAACTTGTCACTTAACAGGTTTGATAGCATACATTGATATATCAGAATTATGTTTAGCTGCATTTTCATCATGTACATACAAATCATGTTTTGTATTGGTTATAAGTGACTTTAAGTTAAAGATGACTTTCTCCAAATATAATTTTCTACTGTAATCTGCACAAAAAAAATGAAGCAGTTATATACATACTTTTTTTGCATAATTTAGCATATATTACTTCAATATTCAACACAGACAAATAGTTGACTTGAATGTAAGAAAAGAGAAACAAGCTATTGGCGCCTCGGCATCCGATAATTCATTGTAATGGCTTTTACTGGATAACAATTAAACAATAAAACTTTAGTTTTATATTTCTCTATTCAAAATAAAAAGCTAAAAATGGAATTGACTCAAATTACAGAAATCACTAGTTTCTTGGCTAGGTAATGCCACTTCTCTATTAATAACTTACACAGCAACGGTATTAAAACCAAATATTTTAGAGCCGCGATTCAACGTTTATATTGTACGATCACAGCTATTTGCACAAGTACTAAATTTTCAGACTTAAATATATACTTAATTTTGTGAGAGAAAACAAAGTAGCTTAAAATGCTGCAGTTTGGGCGCCGTTGGAAAAAATCTTAGTCCTCACGTCCATCAATACTTTTAAATAGAAAAATGAATGAAAACCATTTATTATTGAAATTAAAAACATAACCGTATAAAGTAGTTTAATTTCACATAATTTACATCTTGTTCTCACGTTTTAAAAAGGACCTTGATTTTATCAAAAGTCTTTATTAAATATAGCCTTCAGCCTTAAATATTTGTGTATAATAATATGATTTAAAAAGGTGATGAAGCTAATACCTAAAACGTGACGCTCTAACTTAAAATATATGTTGCTAATATATCTTTTAAGTTAAAATAAATTTGTTTTCTTCAATTAATTTATTAATACTTTACATTAATTGTTTTTAAAACTCGAATTTTACTGGTATCAATGAATCAAGTTTAAAGGTATCAATGAATATTTACGCGCTCACGATAAGTACACAACTTATAGTACGAGGCATATAAACATTTGCGTAAGCAACTTATTGGGCAAAGGCAATTTTTGGAAAACTGTGTATTGCCCTGGAAGATTATCAGTTAATCTGGGACATTAAATAAACAGCTAAAATGTAAAAAAAAACAACGTATGAGTTTAGTAAAAACATATGTTAATTGAACTAATGACACAAATTTATTGATTGAATTTGAAGTATTATATATTTTTAGATGGTTGCGAAGTTTTTAAAATTACCTGCCTTTTTCTTATTGGCTAACTTTTTCCGCTCATTATTAAAAATGATTGTTCGATATTTTCAATATTTTAAACATAATATGCTTAGATTTTTTTTTTCACCTTTATTATTTTTAATAAACAAACATTTTTTTTCTTTTCCTTCGAAATGGTGAAGCAATTTTTTTGTGACCTATAATTCTAAAGCAGAGATGACCCCTTTTAAAAATGAATTATTCTGTGTTGACCTTGATATCCTACTATGAATTTTTGTTCTTTTTATTGAAACCAAATTTATTACATATTTCAAAAAATAACTCCATTCAAAGTTTCCTCTGATATACACCAACCCCTTTTCTTTTGGTTTCCGATATCGTCTCTCAGCAACTATCACGTGACTTTATTATCATAATTGTTTGAATTAATCGGGTTTTTTTTTTTTTTTGCTTTTTTGCTTTTTTTTCAAAACAAGTTGCAAGTAAAATTATTCTAACAATCCTCGAGGTTCGCAATTTTTATTGTAATAAATGTTGCTAACTATTCACTGACCATTTTTTTACCGACCAAGTAATATTATTTTAGTAAAATTGTTCCAACAAATTACGTTCTTTATCTATTGGATTTTAAAAACATATGCAAAATTTAAAGAACATGTCAAACTTTTGTCATTTAAAAAAAGGTTTGGAAGTTGGAAGTAGGAGGAGAGGATCGAAAATAATAATTTTAGAAAAAAGACTTTTGTCATTGAAATCTGTTTTCTTTAAAACCCAACCGACCACTCAACTCTCGTGTAATTTTTTTCTTCAAAATTTGCCCGTAGACGAGTCTGTAACTATATTATGTAAAAATCCATTATAAGCAGTAAAAAAATTTATATCACAAGATCATAAAATTTACAAAACTATGCGTACAGAGTTATGAAATATCTATTTTATTTATCCAATTAAACATTAATATATATATATATATTTATATATATATGTATATATATATATATATATATATATATATATATATATATATATTTATATATATATGTATATATATATATATATATATGTATATATATATATATATATATATATATATATATATATATATATATATATATATATATATATATATATATATATATATATATATATATATACGCGGCTGGTACATGTTACATATATATATACTATATATATATATATATATATATATATATATATATATATATATATATATATATATATATATATATATATATATTTATATATATATGTATATATATATATATATATATATATATATATATATATTTATATATATATGTATATATATATATATATATATATATATATATATATATATATATATATATATATATATATATATATATATATATATATATATATACGCGGCTGGTACATGTTACATATATATATACTATATATATATTTGACCATTTTTGACTAGTTAGTCGGCAAATGTCGACCCTTTTGATATAGGTTAGTCGGTAGTTTAGACAGTCGGCAAATGTCGTCATGGCAGCCGGCAAATTTTCGAAAATGAGGACCTTTTTTTTTTTAGTCGGGGCAAAAGTGATAATGGCACCCCCCACGTGACACCTACTCGCGCCGGCCCTGTATATACACATATATATATATATATATATATATATATATATATATATATATATATATATATATATATATATGTATATGTATATATATATATATATATATATATTATATGTATATGTATATATATATATATATATATATATATATATATATATATATATATATATATATATATATATATATATATATATATGTATGTATGTATGTATGTATGTATGTATGTATCAGCCGCAGCGCAGCTATTAGGTTTAATATTTGCTCAGAGTTTTAGCTCAGAACATAAAAGTCCGAGGTCCATGCCGGCTCGGGTCAGACAATAGTTAGGAAGTAAGTGTAAACTTCCTAGCTCTTACACGTGGCTTTGTGATAAATCTTCAAGGACATTTTGGACCTTAATAACTAAAAAAAAAAGATTACTTAAATCAAACAAATTTCTGAGTCACTTCAGAGTCAAATAGCCGTAATGAAGCGCTTTGAAGCGCTTGCTTTAAAAGCAAGAGATCCCGGGTTCGAAGCGAGCCAGGGTATATTTCGGCCATCGGTAAAGAAGGAGGCGTGAACTTTCTTGTTAAATGTTTTTCCGTGCTGCTTTGTGATAAGACCTTTAGATCTTATTAAGATTAAATTCCTATAATTCTAAGACTTTGTATAAAAGGTATTGCTGTTTATCCTCCTCAGGCTAACTGCCATACAGAGGTCACATTACCAAGGCCTGCGATGACGAGTTCTGCTTACTAAAGAGCATCATAACCCGCTTTGCAGACCAAGAGTAAGTGAGTTTAAGAAGAACAAAGGGCAATAGAGTGAAAGTCATATAGAAAGATTGCATAGAGAAAGCGGACAGATATTGCTCTGATGTAACTCTGATGTAAGGTTGTGTAACTAATTAATATCATATAATTAGTTATAAATATATAAATGCTAGATGTCAAACCAGTATACTTCAAACTTAGATAAGTAAAGAAGTAATATGAAATAGATATTATTCTGTATTGTGGGTCGCAATAGTTAATATGTTGCATTCAATGTGTTGCATTCTGAGTTCAATATAGATAATATTAGGTTAACACTGCAAATGCTCGAATCTGCCGAATTAAAAAATAAAGTTTTCAAAAAGCTCTTTTTATATTTAGTTTTATTTTGTTAAATTATCAAATTTTAAAAAAGAAAGTTTTCATTAACATTTTGTTATTTTTTTTTTGTCTCCTATTTATCTGTTTTAACCAAGAAAAATCTCGTTATTGCTTTGGTGGGGAAATGCTACCAATTTCCCTGTTTTAGAATTTAAATTGAATGTTTTAGCAATCGATATCCATGGAATAAAATATAAGTGTTTATCATATGTTATAATATATATATATATATATATATATATATATATATTATATATATATATATATATATATATATATATATATATATATATATATATATATATATATATATATATATATATATATATATATATATATATATATATATATATATATATATATATATATATATATATATAAGAAGATTATATTTTAAAATCATGAAGTTAAGTAATTAAGTTTGAAAGAAATTAAAATATACTAAAAGTTATTTTTTGAAAAAAATTTTGACGAAAATTTAGCAATAGACCAATGTAAATTAAACTTTGCATTGTAACTAATTCCTTTTAATTTAGCTTAAGTCAAGCGAGGTCAAGCTGTTGAGAAACATGCAAAACTTAAACACTCATAAAAAGCCAAGTACTTACTCTTTTGTTGCTTCGTAACGGATTTTGATAAAAAATGTGAGACATTAATGAATTAAATAATAAT
The DNA here is from genome assembly GCF_022113875.1 of Hydra vulgaris. Classification (NCBI taxonomy): domain Eukaryota; kingdom Metazoa; phylum Cnidaria; class Hydrozoa; order Anthoathecata; family Hydridae; genus Hydra; species Hydra vulgaris. The sequence goes on along the minus strand of NC_061170.1, from coordinate 18,931,102 downwards.
GGAAAAAAAAACAATTATACTGATAACAAATGATAAATTAAATATGTTATTGATATATTTTTTTACGTTAGTTTAAAATATACTTTATTATAATATATCATATCAAGTTTGGGATGCAATGAAAAAAAACTAAAGATTTTTTTTGATTCTTTTTTGACATAGCAGATCACTATTTGAAAAGTTTTTGACATAGCAGATCACTATTTGAAAAGTTTTTGACATAGCAGATCACTATTTGAAAAGTTTTTGACATAGCAGATCACTATTTGAAAAGTTTTTAAAGCTATCCCAATCGCACAAAACATTTCAAGAAGCGGTTATAATTCAAACAGAAATTGTAAATAACGAAGAAGATAATTATGACTGTTCTCAAAAGATGAAATTTTGTTTGTGAGAAACAACAAAGGTATGTCAAATA
>NC_061170.1:18826660-18929684 GCF_022113875.1 Hydra vulgaris | reverse complement strand
AATTTGAAGTATTATATATTTTAGATGGTTGCGAAGTTTTTAAAATTACCTGCCTTTTTCTTATTGGCTAACTTTTTCCGCTCATTATTAAAAATGATTGTTCGATATTTTCAATATTTTAAACATAATATGCTTAGATTTTTTTTTTCACCTTTATTATTTTTAATAAACAAACATTTTTTTTCTTTTCCTTCGAAATGGTGAAGCAATTTTTTTGTGACCTATAATTCTAAAGCAGAGATGACCCCTTTTAAAAATGAATTATTCTGTGTTGACCTTGATATCCTACTATGAATTTTTGTTCTTTTTATTGAAACCAAATTTATTACATATTTCAAAAAATAACTCCATTCAAAGTTTCCTCTGATATACACCAACCCCTTTTCTTTTGGTTTCCGATATCGTCTCTCAGCAACTATCACGTGACTTTATTATCATAATTGTTTGAATTAATCGGGTTTTTTTTTTTTTTTGCTTTTTTGCTTTTTTTTCAAAACAAGTTGCAAGTAAAATTATTCTAACAATCCTCGAGGTTCGCAATTTTTATTGTAATAAATGTTGCTAACTATTCACTGACCATTTTTTTACCGACCAAGTAATATTATTTTAGTAAAATTGTTCCAACAAATTACGTTCTTTATCTATTGGATTTTAAAAACATATGCAAAATTTAAAGAACATGTCAAACTTTTGTCATTTAAAAAAAGGTTTGGAAGTTGGAAGTAGGAGGAGAGGATCGAAAATAATAATTTTAGAAAAAAGACTTTTGTCATTGAAATCTGTTTTCTTTAAAACCCAACCGACCACTCAACTCTCGTGTAATTTTTTTCTTCAAAATTTGCCCGTAGACGAGTCTGTAACTATATTATGTAAAAATCCATTATAAGCAGTAAAAAAATTTATATCACAAGATCATAAAATTTACAAAACTATGCGTACAGAGTTATGAAATATCTATTTTATTTATCCAATTAAACATTAATATATATATATATATTTATATATATATGTATATATATATATATATATATATATATATATATATTATATATTTATATATATATGTATATATATATATATATATGTATATATAGTATATATATATATATATATATATATATATATATATAGTATATATATATATATATATATATATACGCGGCTGGTACATGTTACATATATATATATATCTAGTATATATATATATATATATATATATATATATATATATATTATATATATATATATATATTTATATATATATTATATATATATATATATATTATATATATATATATTATATATATATATATATATATATATATATATATATATATATATATATATATATATATATATATATATATATATATATATATATATACGCGGCTGGTACATGTTACATATATATATACTATATATATATTTGACCATTTTTGACTAGTTAGTCGGCAAATGTCGACCCTTTTGATATAGGTTAGTCGGTAGTTTAGACAGTCGGCAAATGTCGTCATGGCAGCCGGCAAATTTTCGAAAATGAGGACCTTTTTTTTTTTAGTCGGGGCAAAAGTGATAATGGCACCCCCCACGTGACACCTACTCGCGCCGGCCCTGTATATACACATATATATATATATATATATATATATATATATATATATATATATATATATATATATATATGTATATGTATATATATATATATATATATATATATATATGTATATGTATATATATATATATATATATATATATATATATATATATATATATATATATATATATATATATATATATATATGTATGTATGTATGTATGTATGTATGTATGTATCAGCCGCAGCGCAGCTATTAGGTTTAATATTTGCTCAGAGTTTTAGCTCAGAACATAAAAGTCCGAGGTCCATGCCGGCTCGGGTCAGACAATAGTTAGGAAGTAAGTGTAAACTTCCTAGCTCTTACACGTGGCTTTGTGATAAATCTTCAAGGACATTTTGGACCTTAATAACTAAAAAAAAAAAGATTACTTAAATCAAACAAATTTCTGAGTCACTTCAGAGTCAAATAGCCGTAATGAAGCGCTTTGAAGCGCTTGCTTTAAAAGCAAGAGATCCCGGGTTCGAAGCGAGCCAGGGTATATTTCGGCCATCGGTAAAGAAGGAGGCGTGAACTTTCTTGTTAAATGTTTTTCCGTGCTGCTTTGTGATAAGACCTTTAGATCTTATTAAGATTAAATTCCTATAATTCTAAGACTTTGTATAAAAGGTATTGCTGTTTATCCTCCTCAGGCTAACTGCCATACAGAGGTCACATTACCAAGGCCTGCGATGACGAGTTCTGCTTACTAAAGAGCATCATAACCCGCTTTGCAGACCAAGAGTAAGTGAGTTTAAGAAGAACAAAGGGCAATAGAGTGAAAGTCATATAGAAAGATTGCATAGAGAAAGCGGACAGATATTGCTCTGATGTAACTCTGATGTAAGGTTGTGTAACTAATTAATATCATATAATTAGTTATAAATATATAAATGCTAGATGTCAAACCAGTATACTTCAAACTTAGATAAGTAAAGAAGTAATATGAAATAGATATTATTCTGTATTGTGGGTCGCAATAGTTAATATGTTGCATTCAATGTGTTGCATTCTGAGTTCAATATAGATAATATTAGGTTAACACTGCAAATGCTCGAATCTGCCGAATTAAAAAATAAAGTTTTCAAAAAGCTCTTTTTATATTTAGTTTTATTTTGTTAAATTATCAAATTTTAAAAAAGAAAGTTTTCAATAACATTTTGTTATTTTTTTTTGTCTCCTATTTATCTGTTTTAACCAAGAAAAATCTCGTTATTGCTTTGGTGGGGAAATGCTACCAATTTCCCTGTTTTAGAATTTAAATTGAATGTTTTAGCAATCGATATCCATGGAATAAAATATAAGTGTTTATCATATGTTATAATATATATATATATATATATATATATATATATATATATATATATATATATATATATATATATATATATATATATATATATATATATATATATATATATATATATATATATATATATAATATATATATATATATATATATATATATATATATATATATATAAGAAGATTATATTTTAAAATCATGAAGTTAAGTAATTAAGTTTGAAAGAAATTAAAATATACTAAAAGTTATTTTTTGAAAAAAATTTTGACGAAAATTTAGCAATAGACCAATGTAAATTAAACTTTGCATTGTAACTAATTCCTTTTAATTTAGCTTAAGTCAAGCGAGGTCAAGCTGTTGAGAAACATGCAAAACTTAAACACTCATAAAAAGCCAAGTACTTACTCTTTTGTTGCTTCGTAACGGATTTTGATAAAAAATGTGAGACATTAATGAATTAAATAATAATGGAAAAAAAACAATTATACTGATAACAAATGATAAATTAAATATGTTATTGATATATTTTTTTACGTTAGTTTAAAATATACTTTATTATAATATATCATATCAAGTTTGGGATGCAATGAAAAAAAACTAAAGATTTTTTTTGATTCTTTTTTGACATAGCAGATCACTATTTGAAAAGTTTTTGACATAGCAGATCACTATTTGAAAAGTTTTTGACATAGCAGATCACTATTTGAAAAGTTTTTGACATAGCAGATCACTATTTGAAAAGTTTTTAAAGCTATCCCAATCGCACAAAACATTTCAAGAAGCGGTTATAATTCAAACAGAAATTGTAAATAACGAAGAAGATAATTATGACTGTTCTCAAAAGATGAAATTTTGTTTGTGAGAAACAACAAAGGTATGTCAAATAAAATTTGGCACCTAAAAATAACTTTATCTAAATATCGCACCTTTGTAACTTTATTAAAATTACTACAATATATTGCTAGCAATGATCGTAATAATGTAGCGAGCTACAACATAACAATAAATTTGTTACTAATCGATGTCATTTTTTGTTGCTAATTGGAGGTATGCGCATATCGCAGCTTTGTAGCTAATGATACCGTTACGATAAACCAATAGTTACAGATTGTAGGTATGTAGCTAGCTACAACATAATGACAAATCTATAGCTCGTCGATAGTGCTGTCACATCAATATATATATATATATATATATATATATATATATATATATATATATATATATATATATATATATATATATATATATATATATATATATATATATATATATATATATATATATATATATATATATATATATATATATATATATATATATATATATATGTAGTGGCGTAGCAAAGTCGCGAAAGTTTGAAAGAGGGGGGGGGGGTGGAAAACATAAAAAGTAAAAGGTTTGATACAGCAAATTAGATAAAAATAATCTATTTATTCAATTATTTATCACACGCAACGTGATTAAACATGTTTTGCCAGCACACATTCAATTGAAAAAGTAGTTACAGTATGCGATAGTATCCGCCCCTCCCTGTTTTAATTTGGAGGGGGGGGTCTAATACCCCCCATAATATATAATATATATATACATACATATATATATATATATATATATATATATATATATATATATATATATATATATATATATATATATATATATATATATATATATATATATATATATATATATATATATATATATATATATATATATATATATATATATATATATATATATATATATATATATATATATATATATATATATATATATATATATATATTATATATATATATATAGTCCTAATCAAAAAATATGTAGGGGGTATGTTTTCCTCTACAACCTCTAGGTTATAAACTTAGCACTTAGGATACGCCACAACTCCCAATTGGGGGTCCAAGCATTTTAGGGGTCTTTTTTCAAATTTAAGGAGATTTTGAATTAGGATTTCAATAGCGCATCATTTTATAAAAATAATGTACCACTATTAGTGCAAACGCTATGTGCACTAACAATGGTACATCATTTTTATAAAATGATGTTAAAAAAAAACACATGATTTAAAAAAAAATATGTATTTTTTTTAATTTATTAGATATTTTTTTGGAAAAAATTATATTTTTATACTAAAAAATTGACATTTCAATAAAGATTGGGCAACTGTGTTCCAATTCCTCGTTGATGATTGATTTTTTGAACACAACAAAATAGAAATTACGTGGTCTTTTTGCAATTCAAATGCAACAGCTTTATATATTGTTATTGAATGTAACTACGAATAAATATACGAGGCAACATTACCTGAAACTTATTGAGAATGATAATTTAAAGGTGTTTTCTTTTGTTAGTGTGTATACAAGTTATACAAGTTGTACTTTTAATTTTGATTATAGTTATATATTTTTTATTATAAATGTAAACGTAAGATTTTAATATATTGTTTTATTGATTAATATAAGGATAAAATAAGTAATATAAGAATAGAAAATTCTGTTTTTTTTTTATTTGTATTATGTTATGGTTATTTAAAGTGGACCCAAAAAAAAATTTTTTTTATTTTTTTTAAGATATGCATTTTTTTATCTTGTTTTTTTACTTAATAATTTATAAAATTAATTTTTTATTTTATGTATATTTTTTATATATTAGTTTTATATTGGTCTATAAAGACATGTATAAGTATTTGTATAAAACTGTATAATTGGCTAATTTAGGACCATTACATACTTTATATAATTGTAATTCCTGGATAATTCCTTGAGAAGTTTTACAGGAATTTTAATTCTATAAAGTATAAAAGAATTTTCATCAATTTTTTTTTTAAAATGCAACACAAAGTTTTGCCCAGTCAAGCACCTTGTTTACATTTTATTTTGTTTGTAGTTAAATTGTGCTAGGTTGTTTTGATTTAATTTTTTAAATAAACTTTTTTGTTTTTTGTGGAGTATATTGCTATTTCTTTAACAATATACTCCATTCTAAACTTTACATGGTCATTATTTTTAAACAGATTTAAAAAGATTAGTAGATGAAATTTATGGCCATATAAATTTATTAATTTCTATGAATTTAAATATCGTATATGATAATAAAATTAAATTCTTTATTAACCTACGTTTAGGCGAATGGGTTAAATGTTTTAGTGTACTTTTGATTCTAGACATCCGCCACTGCTATTTTTTGCAAAACATTTTATTTGACATAACCATGAACATTCTTAAGTTAGGAACTCTCATTTAAATAAAGTTTCCTTTCAAATTAATGATTATGTTTCATCTCATGTTTTAGATTCAGATGAAGAAACCCATGCGTCAGTACACATAGTTTGCAAAAATTATAATATAAGTAAAGACTGTTCACTAAACTTTGACAAAGTTAACGCTCTTTATTTCATCTAAACATATCATTTTTGCAAAAACACTTTGAGGTATTAAGCGTATTACTATCGTTAATGAGTTTTGAACTTTCCATTATTGGTATAACCGAAACACAATTAAAAAAAGAAACACCATCAATTAATCCAATCCTCATTGATAACTACAACATGAAGCACACACTAACTGAATCTTCTTGTGGAGGTACATTGTTATTCTTATCAAAAAAAATTAATATATAAACGAAGGGATGATTTAATGGTTTATACACCATATTGTTTAGAATCAACATTTGTTGAAATAATTTTTTCTAAAAAGTCTAATAATATTGTTGGTTACATTTATAAACACCCGTGGATATAAACGATAATATTGTTGATATGTGGATGTATAACGTGGATATAAACGATAATATTGTTGGTTACATTTATAAACACCCGTGGATATAAACGATTTTACAATTATCATATCTGTCCTACTTCAAAAATTAAATGCTGAAAATAAATCGGTTTTCTTATTAGCTGGTTATAATATTGATCTGATACAATCAAATAATAACACTGCAACATTTTTTAAACTTTCTTTTTATAATATTTGCCCTTTTATCACTTTGTCAACCAGAATTACTAACCACTACAATAATTGTCAGTATTTTTTCTAATTTAATAACTAATGAAATTAATTCAGGAAATTTGACAACTTCAGTTTCTGATCACTTACCTAAATTTTGTATTTGTCCTAATTTTAATAAGTTATTTATATCACGCAATCACAATTTATATCGCAGAAATTTTAAAAACTTTAATAAAACAAACTTCAAATCAAATTTGTTAAAAATTATTTGGGATAATCTTATAGAGAACAGTGATGTTAACTCTTGTTTCCAAACATTTATTTCTGAAACAACCTTGATTTTGAATCGCTACGCCCCACCTTAAAAAAATTAGTATTAAGAACTTCAAGTGTCGATTTAAACCTCGGATTACAAAGGGAGTTTTAAAATCGATTCAAACAGACAGTCTTTAATAAAAAATGTTAAGAGCAAAAGATATTAGAAACATAAACACATTTAAACATACTTTCAAACAATATAAATACATGATAATTACCTTAATTAAGCTCAGTAAAAAAATGCAAAAGTAATTTACAGAAAATGTAAAAAAATTTTCGCGGAAATTGGAAAAGAATTATTAATTTAATAAATGTCAAAAACTCTAATCACTCATCTCCCAACTGTTTCAAGATAATAAAACATAAATAACTGAACCAAATCTCAGAAACATTTAACACTTTTCTAAACTATTTAATATATCATTCATAAATGGAACTTTTCCGAATGTTTTCAAATTATCTTGTGTTATTCCGATATTTAAAAACGGTTCTAAACTTTTATGTACTAACTACAGACCTTTTTCTCTTTTATCTAACATTAGTAAACTTCTTAAAAAACTTATATATTCTAGAGTGTACTCTTTTCTTAACTCTTTTAACTGTTCAAATAAATTTCAATTTGATTTTCGTTCAAAACATTCTACCTGCCATGCATTGATTAGTATAACTAAAAAAATCAGGAAAGCTCTCGACACTGGTCATTTTGTTTGTGGTACTTTTATAGATTTACAAAAACTTTTGATACCGTTGATCATAACATTTTCATTTCTAAATTAAAACGCTATGGTATCCATGGTGTTATAAGTGACTGGTTTCAATCTTATCTTACAGATCGGAAACAATTTGTAAGTATTAATGGTTATAATTCTACTAACAAATCTGCGGTGTGCAGTGTTCCTCAAGGTTCTGTTCTTGGTCCTCTTTTGTTCTTAGTTTATGTTAATGACATAAACAATTCTATTCTATTTCTATTAAATTTTATTTCTTTTTGCTGATGACACAAACCTATTGCATATCAACAAATTGTATGATCTTCTGTGTAAAAGCATAAAATCGGATCTAAAAGGTATTGTTCACTGGTTAAATGCAAACCTAATGTTTTGAGGCAAAAAAAACTGAGCTAATCTTTTTTTCAACTTCTAGAAAAAATAAAACAATCTAAACAACAATGCAAAAATTAAAATTAAAATTAATAATAAACGGTTATATCCTACAAAAGTTATTAAATATCTAGGTTTTTTTATTGAGTGCAATCTCTCGTGGATTTTCATATTGATGAGCTACGCAAGAAACTAATACGAGCTAACGGCGCATTTTTAATAATTCGTCATTATGTCAATAAATTCACACTAAAGAATATTTGCTGTGCATTATTTTTAGTTACTGTTGTCTAATTTGAGGTCAAATGGCAACTATCACATCAAAAAATTGATGCCCTCTCAACGTCAATCCATAAGAATCATAAACTTCCAACCAATCAGAAACATTAGAATCTTTCAAAAAACTAAAAATTCCAACCTTTACAGCGCACAGTAAAATTTGCTAATCTTCTTTTTGTTTTTGACTCTCATAATAAAATTTTACCCTCTTCTATAACAGACTTTTTTAACAGAAAGTACAATATTACATACACACTCTTCTAGATATATATATAATGGAAAACTTAGTGTACCATCTTTTAAAACTCAGAAGTATGATAAACATTCTGTGGTCTATCAGTGCATTTGTGAATGGAACAAGTGAAGGAGTTAAAAAAACTGTAACTTCAAACACCTTTATCGTCTTTTCTTAATCTTAAATAAAATCAATTAAAAAAATTCTGAGAATAATTTTGTTCTAACTTATTGACATGATTTTGTTTAATATTTAAAGTATACTTTTATTTTTTTAATTATGATTACTACAACTATTATCATTAGCTTCTTGTTTGTGAATTTTTTATTATTATCATCAAAGTATGATTTTTAAACGTTTAGTTTATGTATGTTCTATGTGTGTATGCTTATTATCAATCATATTATATTTATAAACTGGTTTCCCTCCTTTGATCAGAATTCTGTTTGAGTGACACTATCCTTATCAATGATATAGTCATTATTATTAAATACTTATAATTAATTTACTCATTATTATGTTATTTTATTTATATTATTACTATTTTTTTATATATACATTTTTACTTACTGTAATCAATAGAATTATGATTTTTTTATTTTTATTTTTTATTATTTTTTTTTTAATTATTATTATTATTATTATTATATTATTGTATGATTTAAAAAGGAAAATAAATATATTGTTGTTGTTGTTGTTATTATTGTTGCTGTTGTTGTTATTATTGTTGTTGTTGTTGTTGTTGAATTTGCGCAATGCCTAAAAATTTCATATTTGAAAAATTGAAAAATCCTATGGGCGCCCATGGATATAGCCCAGTACACTTATCAAGCCTGCCCAGGAAACGGGTGCGGTTTTCCGTCTTGTATGTCCACGCATGAATATTTATTTTAGACAACTTGGTCACGGCCGTTTGCAAGTTTTTTTACATTATTCGTTATGAGAAAAAAAAGTTTCAAAAACAAATTTAGCAATTTTGTTGCTGAAAATAACAACCACTCCAAAGAAATAAAAACAGTACACAAATCATTTGAATTTTTATTAAATTTTTATATTTTGCCATGTATTTAAATAGAATAAATATTATTTGAATTTCCCATTTTTGTTGGCTCTGCTTTGTTTATTTTTAAAACTTAGTTTTTTACGCAACGCCTAATATAAAAAAACTTTCAAACGGCTGTGACTAAGTTGTCTAAAATAAAATACTTATGCGTGGACATACAAGACGAAAAACCGCATGCGTTTCCTGGGAAGGCTTGCTCATCAAATATATTACCTGGAAAATGAATAAACTTTTTTGCATATCAAACTATACTATTAAAATATAAAATTTTAATTATGACACCGCAATTTAAATATATTTTTTAAATTAATAAATTTAAGCCGGAAATTTTTGCATTTACCGCGATAACGTAAATTCGTTAGGTTTAAAATAAAGTGTGGCTTAACAAAGCATTTTAAGTTTAAAATAAAGTGTGGCTTAACGAAGCATGCCTTGACTGTTTATTCTTTTTTTTAACGAGTTACTTATTTTGTAGAGCAAGTTGGTATATATATAGGGATAGGAATAACGGAGTGTAAATAAATCAACTGACTTTAGTAGAAATAAGCGCATCGAGTGTACATACATTGGCTGATATGTTAGGGCAAGTGGTCTGATAATGAAAAGATTTTATTTTTATATTTTTGGTTTTAAAGGACTCTTTGGACTAGGAATTTGACGAAAGAGCCGACCTATTTATTCAACACTACATTAAGTATCTGTTAACTAACTCATGCGCATACGAACATTTTTTCTACATAATGATTTAATAAAAACATTTTAACAAATAAATGAAGCGCTTTGTGTTAAACGGGAAACAAACTCTTTAAATAAACAAACATTTGACAATATTATAAACTTTTCAGTTTAGTTAATTTCATTTTTATTATTTTTTCGTTTTCTTTTAGCTATTTACCGTGTCAAAACTTTTAATGTAATGTTTATTTGAAAATATTTTTGTTAGTTAATATTTTTTTCTAACGAAATTTTATATTCCGGAGTTTTAATTGCGAAATATGTCAAAAATTAAAAACATTTTGTTTTTCTTGCTAATGTGTTCAATATATAAATATATAAACATATAAATACATATATATATATATATATATATATATATATATATATATATATATATATATATATATATATATATATATATATATATATATATATATATATATATATATATATATATATATATATATATATATATGTATATGTATATGTATATATATATATATATATATATTTATATATATATAAGCATATATATATATATATATATATATATATATATATATATATATATATATATATATATATATATATATATATATATATATATATATATATATATATATATATCCAGGACCGGCGCGAGTCAAGGGGGTGTCAAGTGTCACAAGTGAAACTTGACACCCCCCACGTGTCCACGTGGGGGGTGTCACAATTGTAAAGTGGCAAAATTGTAAAGGCACCGTGTAATTGTAACGTGGCAAAATTATAAAGGCACCGCCCACGTGGGGAGTGCCTTTACAATTTTGCCGACAATTAAAAAAAAGGTACTCGTGTTTTGAAATTTGTCGACTGACTTGTCTAAAGGGTCAAAATTGCCGACTAAATGAACAAAAAAATCATTGATGGGAGGAAGGGGTTTTTTCCCTTTCTCTCCCCCCCCCCCCCCCCACACACACCATTGCGCTGGCCTTATATACATATTGAACATCACATTAGGAATAAATGAGCCTCTCAGTGCACTCTTTGACTAACTCCATAAAAGTGGAGAAAAGCGATGAAATAATATACATTAATTTTTAAAGTTTCCATTATGGTATAAAAAAAAGCAGTTTAATGAGCTTATTTAGGAAATTCGTTAAAAATGCAAAAAGTTATGAACAAACCGAATACGCCGACGCTTAAATTTAACTGAAATGTGCACAGAGAGACTTAAATGTGAAAATATTTTCAAGAAATTGTAGTAATTATGTAAATATTACTTGGTAAAGAGTACTCAATACGATAGTAAACCAATATATTGTAAAAACTAAATAATTATTATACTCGATTTATTTTAAACATAACTCGCAAACTTGCGATCATCAGATGTCGTCTGATGATCGCAATATATTATAGTAGTTATGTGATATTATAGTAGTAATATATATATATATATATATATATATATATATATATATATATATATATATATATATATATATATATATATATATATATATATATATATATCAATTCATACTTTAAATTTGTTAAAAAAAAAAATACTTCAAAATTAAATAAGATAAAGTATTTAAAAAAATAAGGTTTATTTTTTATTAAAAATAAGCACTTATTGAATTTTTATTTTTACCTGATGTTGGGATAAGGAACAATGTGTGCAAAATAATTCTATTAACCTTTAAATAAAAAATTAAAAATTGGTACCTTATTTTTTTTGTATGTATTTCAACAAAATTTGTTTTTGACTGTTGATGCGTCCAAAACAATTATGAATTGATACTTGAGAAATTAGAAAATATATTTAGCTAAGTGTTGACGATTGCCAACAAATTTAAAAAGTTACACCTAGAATTAAGTGTATTTCCTCAAAAAAAATGCCTAATTTATATAAAAAGCATAGATAAAAAACATAACAACTTTAATTTTATTTGTTTATTATTCATTAATGTTTAAATAAAGATAGTAATTGCTTTGAAATGCAATGTAATTAACATTAAATGTGTTTGTTGAACACAGAAAAAAGAAATTAAAATAAAAAAAACCTAAAAAATAAGGAAGTATTACTCTAAAAAAAATCAAAAATCATGTTAAATTACATTTGTAAATGTCAAATGCAAAAAAATACCGAAGATTTGCAGTATTATTAAAATCACCTGAATTTGTTAATTCTAAGGAACACAGAGACTTACAACTTTCGACTAACAACTTACAACCTACAACTTACTATTTACGACTTACATCTTGTGGCTTATGACTTACGACCTACGACTTACGGCTTACTACTCACGGCTTACGACATACGACTTATGACAAGCTATATTTACAACTTTACTTATATTGATATATATACATGATATTGGTCTAAAAGATTGGACTTCTTGGAGAACTTTAATAACAACACACACAATTGTTTCTTGAAATCAAAATTGTTTCTTTGATATACATTTGATATTTTAGTTACTCCGTAAGATAATTAAAAATTTCCGTATAATTAGTTGTAATTAAAATGAGTTGTTTTTTTAATTAGTTTTTAAGGAATTTACATTTTTTTGGAAGAGAAATTGAGGAATATTTCGGTGTTAATTAGTCTTGCAAGTAAGGACCACAATATACTATGAAGAGTTAGGATAGTTTTCTTTTTTTCAAGAGTACTATATAATTTCCAGTTGCTCTAGTGCTAAATTGATTAATGTTAATTTTAAAATTTTTATTTATAAATCGACTTGGAACAGTTACCATTTTATGTTTAAACATAAACAAAATGTTTGATATATATTGATTTGGTAAATAGTTACAGTATTCATCTGTTTTAGTAATGGGTTTGCGTGAGTAAGCTTTTCTTTATAAAATATAGCACTTAAAGCAAGTTTCTGCCGTCTAGAAAGAGATCTTAATTTAGTTTTATGGGTACTTGCCCATGCTATATTTGCGTATGGTAGATAGCTGTGTATAAAGAAAAAATAAAGAAGTTTTAAATTTTTAAACGATAGATAAGGTCTTGCTTTAGACCAACATTTTTTGAGATTTATGTGTTAATGGCATTTATGTGAGAGTTACATGATAAATTCTCATCAAGAAGCACACCAAGAAATTTAGATGATTGAGTTCGTTCGATAATTGTGTTATCTATACTAAGAGTTGGTAAAATTGATGGAAAGTTTCTTTTTTTTAGTTAAGTACAAATAAATCAATTTATTTTTGACAAATTTTTTAAAAAATACTTTCTTTCATTTTTTTTGGTTAGTATTTTTTTTTTTATATTTCATGTTATATTTTTATTGTTGTTTTTATTTGCTTCTTTTAGTTCTGTTTTAAAAAGTTAAATAAATAAATTTGAATATTCTGAATCTTTTTAAATTCTCAATTTTTATAAATTATAAAAATTCTTTTATTACGCATTTCAATTGTAAAGTTTCAGGACCTTCAGTTTGTTTTATACTTTTTTTTTCAAACTTATTTCACACTTCTTTCTAATATTTGTGTATTAATGAAGTTGTAAATTTTTATTTAATTTTTTAAATATTCACAAATATTTTGTTTACCCCTAAAATCTATGCCAAGGAGGTCTTATACATAACAATATCCGGATGCAGTTAACATCTGCCCAAGATGAATCGAAACACCATCTCAAGCCATCACTTAACCAAGAGCTCCAAAGAGATACTTTAAGTCCAAATTAACTTCTCCTTGACCCTGCCTAGCGAGTTTTTCAAGGCAGTAGGACATAAAACAGGTTTTATTAGATCCCGTGTTACCAGATGAGCAAAATGAACATTTGATCCTAATGACCTGACCTGGATTTATAAAATTTACAGCAACATATTACAATGTTGCTGTAACTTTTATAATTTATTGATACAAGTTATTAGAACAAGTTATTGAAACATAACCGAAACTTTCCCAAATTTGCACATTTTACACAAACGCGCGTGGTTTTGAAACAAGTTTAGTGTTTTAAGTTTATTTCAGTGCGTTTATAAAACTATAGTTAAAAATGAAGTAAATATTTACGACTATTTATACTGTTTTAATAAACTTAAGTGTAATGATAAATTAATTAGACAACAAAACCTATTATAAAGTGTTACTTACTATTAAATAAAAAAATTAGAAAATACTTTTTTAGATAATGTTGTAAGTTAACTTTATGGGAAAAGATAGAACAAAAACAAAAACTTGCGTTTAATGTAATTACTGCGTTCAAATAATGCTCAAACAGCCAATTACAAACTATATTCAGTAAAAAAAAAAAATCAAATTAAAAATAACGGATTAACAAATTACTTTTTTGTATAATGTCATTTAATTTACATTCAAACGTGTAACGAATCGATTAATGATACTAACGAAAATGATTAAAAAGAGTTAGTAGCATCCATGTACATTTCAACCGCTTCAATTATTTTAGCTGTGACTTCATCTTGATCTGTAAAAAAGAAAAAATGTTGATTACTAATATTTTTTTGGGAACAAATTAACACAAGTAAATTAAGCTTCACACAAATAAATTAAACTTTAAACAAATATGTTAAATATTAAAGTTTTATTATCGTTTTTTTCAATTTTTTTTCTATTACTTTTACTACTGTTTAATTCGTTTTTTATAATTTTTTTAAAATTTTTCTCATTATTGTTTTTACTGTGATTCCTCTTTTTTTTACTATTTCTTAACTTTTTATTAATCATATTACCTTTTTTTTTTCTTTATTATAGTTATTTCAATTATTACTATTATATAATAATGATTCTTTATATAATAATTATTACTTCACATTATTAATATAATTTTTGCTATTAATTTTATTTTTGTTAAATTAATAGATTTTTACTTTAGAATAGTATTTACTGATATTTATAAACATCGCATCACAACTTTTTAGATTATGTTTAAAAATAGATTTACCTATGCTTCTTTTGTATAAGTTATCTCCATTATTATTGTTCCATCGTTCCAAAATAAATTTAACAATTAGTTTGTAAAGATCAATTGCATTACTTATACCATTTGCAACAGCGTTGCGGATAAAGTTGTTAACCTGCACTAACGGAACCGTAAACCTATCGGCAAGTTTTTGGACTTTATCACAAAACTAAAATAAATTTGAAAAATCGTTTAATTTTGTTTATCACGCTAAACGAAGAATACAGAGATAGAATACAGAGAATAGAAAACACGTAAATAATTTCTAAAAACACTAAGATTTAGAGCATGTTTTTGAGAAAAATAGACCTTACTGTTTGTTGGAAGACTCGAACGCAAGAGAATTGTGCTTTAAGAAACTCGACGGATTTATCGTACAAATCCTTGGCGTTGCTTGCTCCTAAAGTTGAAAGAAAAGTATTAGTTTCGTTGTTTTCATATTCCAAATGACGATTATTTTTTAACTTTTTTTTATAAGTAATGTTTTTCTCTAGTTAACCACAATCAGTGTCTAAATCTAAACCTTCTATAATGGCTTCTTTTATTGCTTGAGTTGTATCTTTAACAGACATGTGAAGCTTTTTAGCATATTCTTCAACTTTATTGCAAATCTAATTGAAAGAAAAGTAAAACCAATGCAATATTTAGCGTAAATCCAGTTAAATCTTCTTATTTAAATAAATCACCACTTATATGTCAGATAAAAAAAATTTTAAACGAGCGCCGAATAAAAGCTGATTTTTCAAATATTAAAGGTTTTTAATTAAAATATATGTTATAGACTATAGTTTTTAATTAAAATATATGTTATAGACTATAGTTTTTAATTAAGATATATGTTATAGACTATAGTTTTTAAATAAAATATGTTATAAACTATAGTTTTTAATTAAAATATATGTTATAGACTATAGTTTTTAATTAAAATATATGTTATAGACTATAGTTTTTAATTAAAATTGTTATGGACTATCATTACAGTATAACTACAATGCTATATTTTTCACTAATCAGTTTTTTAATCGCGGGAAACGTAGCAAAATATCTAGTGCAGTGGCAAAAAGTATTTAAAGTAAACAATAATAAAAGACTGGTAACAGAGGAGTACCAAAAACATACTACAAGTTGTGAAAAGTAAATGAATAATTATTTTTCTTACGTTTGAGTCGACAAGGTCTTTGCAAGTTAAATTTTTTACATCGTTTAGTAAAAAACCAAGGGTTTGATGAAAGATGTCTTGCGCTTTAACTGCCCCGTTAACGATTGCATCTAATAGAGCCTCTTGAATTGCGTTTGTTGTGAGTTTTAAATTTTTACCGATAGAAAATATTTTGTCGCAAAACTATAAAAAAAATATAACTTTATGTTTAGACAATGAGACCATGAACCAGTCACAGAGTAAACAATCCATGCATGAACAGTTATTAATCAATTAGAAATCATTACTTACATCTTGGGTAATTACACTATTGCATGTAAAGTTGGTGGCTTTGCTGACAAGATAATCTTTGACATACTGAAGAATTTCATTTGTCTGTTTCAAATTGTTTTTAATTGCTAGGACAATGGCATCTTTCACCATATTTTTATTTTCGTGGAATGATTTAACCGCTCTGTCAAGTATATCGCAGGTCTACATTTTTTGAAAACATTTAAAAAACTAATAAGTTATTGTTTAAAAAATTCAAAAGACAAAATAAAATAAAAATGTATATAAAGCGTACATTTAAACAAAACCCTAACCCTGACAAAATTTAAAAAAAAAATAGAATTTCTAGATTTTAATGCAACCTACAAGCGCCCTAATTGGTCGTTTGTAGTCGTTATTTGTGGAATAAGACCTGTATAACCCTCAAATAGTTACTTACTTCACTGATGTACTTTTTTACAATGACCTTTGAATGAGTTTTCTAATAAAATGTTTGAAGATGTAATGAAAAATTCAAAAAAAGACACTCACCTTTACGTCAAACACATTTTCACAGGAGACAAGATTTGTCAAATAAGAAATGGCATTATTATACAAATCTGCGGCATTTTGAGCTCCATTAACGATTGCTTCACGAACAGCCCGGCTGACTTCAGACACTTGAAGATGTGCAGCAGTAACAAAATCACCAATCTTTTTGCAGCTCTATTAAAGACAAAGAGACACAAAATAAGTACCATGATACCATGGTGATTTATGATACCTTATTATTACATTCATTTTCATTTTACTATACTAATTTTAACTTATTCCTTTTTTTATGATATATATTTTTTTCTACGTCAGGTGACCTTATCAAAGAAGTAACTAAATATAGAATGTTTATAGATTTTAAAACTATTTTGTTCTTTATAAAAACATAAAGTTGGAGTCATTACACTTCACAATTTTAATATTAGCAAGCAATTTTTATGTTATATAATATTTTACAAATAATTTTTTTGAATGAATCTCAAATCCACTAATTTTTCTTAGATGTACAACCAAAATATTTTTAAACTTAAAAAAATTAGTGAATCATTTTAAACTTATTAAATACTTTAAGATTAAAAAGACTTACTTCTTCGGGGAGGACCTCTTTGCATACAAAGTCTTTAGCATTATCGACTAGATATTCTTTTACATAAGCTAATACTTCAGCAGTCTTAGTTATGTGGAGGTTGAAAGCGTCGACAACAGCTTGATTTACAATATCTACTTGTTCATGGAATTTTGTTGCAATACCTCTGAGTTTGTTGCAAGTCTAAAATAATGGAAGATCAAGTATATGTGTTAAACTATGTAAACTTTTTTTTTTTTTAATAATTTTTTAACACATATAGTGTTTTTTTTTAACACATATAGTGTATTTTTAAATAAAATTGTTCGTTGTTATGTAACGAGGAAAATAATCAATTATGTAATTATGCAAAAAAAAATATATTTTTGCTAATAATGTTAAAAATATCATAACTTACATCAGCTGGAAGCACGTCTTCACATACTTTAGGTATTTTAACTAGACCATCTGCTAAAGCAGTGTTCACCAAGAGTAGTGAAGCAAAAATAAAAATAATCGATTTCATCTAAAACGAAAAAATCATTCAATTTCAAGCTACTTTGTATGCGTTTTAAACCAATAGAGCAATTGAGCTTCTTGAACCAGCAACCTTACCTCAACCCGTTTGAAATAGATCCAAAAAATAAATGAAAGATTTAGTTGCTGGCAACTTTATATATACCTAAATATTATGCAAACATGTTTACTAAACAAAATAAAAAAATTACGCATCCATTTTTTGATGGGTTGAACGTTAAGCAGCTGAATAAATAGTATACCAACTGTACACACTACCGTAAATAATCATAATGGTCAAGTCTGTATATTTATTTCAACACATTTACGCAATACATCTTTCTACATTTATATATTTTCAAAAATGTTCAATGTTTCATTTTTTCAAAAAATCAATTAACAATATTTTATGATTGTAAAAAGAAATCGTAAAATAATTCCAAAAAAAAGTTCTCAACTTAAGTTTTTTCTACTGTTTTGTGTATTTTTTTTTCCCCAAATCGTTTCAAGCAATAACTTCTAAAAATAACGATTATAAATGGGTGTCAGGGTGTGAATATCTATCTTATGTTAAATATCAGATAAACTTTTATTTCGAAAAGTCCAAAACTTTTAGCAGTTAGTTTAAAAGTTTAAATTGAAAGTTTCTGATTTATGATAAGTTTATAATAAATAAAACTCACAAAGATTATATAAATATTAGGATGTGTCAAAAAAATTTTTTTCTTGTTACAGGCTCTAAACAATTCTAATAGTTATTAATATTGATACTATCATATATGAGAATGATTGTGATAGATTTAAAGGGCGCAACTTAATTGGGAAAATTACCGGTACCCTAATATTTTGGAGAAAAAAAGTTTTTCAAAAGTAGATCAACCTGGTACTCAAAAGAAGCGAAATTTTTTAAAAAATTCGAAAATAATAATCGTTTTATAAAAATCATATTGCTAAAAAATTGTTACTAAAAAACATGTAAAAAATGCACCTTTTTCACTTTTAGTTAAAAAACTATAGTTATTATGCAATAAAATCTAAAATAATAATTTTTATATGAAAAAATTATTATTTTTGAAATTATTATAATACTGCGCTTTATTTGAGTACCTTCATTACATAATTTTGAAAAACTTTTTTTTTTTGAATAATAATAGGCCTGCTAATTTTTGTAATTATAGTTGCGGGTGGAAGACATTGTTCAATCCATAAAAGTAAATACTTTTCTAAATAATAAAAAAAACAAAAAAAATACATAAAAAAAACAAAAAAAAAAAAAAATTTTCTCTTGTGTTTAGTTTTGTAACATCATAGACATTAAAAATTTTTTGTTGATTTTCAATAAATGGACTTGTGTCCTTTTTAAAATGACAAGTTCTAATGTCGTGTTTTATAATTATCATGTTGTATTTTCTTTTTCCGTTTTTCATAAAACAAATAAAACAAGTCAATATAAAAAAGAATTTTTTTAAACTTAGTTCTTTCCTGTTATTGAAACTCAATTTTAGCAATCTATTTAAAAAAAAGATTAAATTAATAATCATTAATAATATAATTTTAAAAATAATAATACAATATAATATAAATAATAATGAAAACATTGAATTCACGAGATAATTATTTTTTTTAACGCAAAATATTTTAAAATTTTGTAAGTAAAAAAACAGGTTACCAGTGTCTGAACTTGACTTTTGGATCTTGGGTATCCTAGGCAAACACATTAGGGTAAAACACTTGAGCTAGAATTAGTTTTGCAAACTGCATACATGTTAAATATGAAAAAAAACTTCAACTTTTTCATAGAGTCTCTTCAACCTCCTTTATAAAAAACTACATAAGGTATTATAATTTGGTCTATACTTTTCTCAAACTGTACTTAAACTTCTACTAAGTTATAATTTATTATATATTAACTAAAACTTCTATAATCTAACTTCTTCTCTCGTTCTTCTCATATCTCTGTAACTTTTCTCGTTTTTTGTCATATCTCTGTAAATTCTTCTTTTTTTTTTTTTCTTTGCACCATCTTCTCTCATTCTTCTCATATCTATGTAACTTCTCTTGTTTTTTGTCATATCTCTGTAAATTCTTTTCTCTTGCTTCTTATATCTCTGAAAATTTTTTTCTTTTTTTCCTCAATTCTCTGTAAATTATTATCTCTGTAAATTCTTCTCTTTTCTGTAGCTTCTTTTCTCTTTTTTCTCTTATCTCAGTAACTTCTTCTCTAATAAACTTACTTTGCAGAAATGCAAGTAATACAAAAAGGAAATTGAACTACCCAGTTGGCATTTGGTCCTAAAAAGACGTCTTTTAAACGTTCAAAAGACGTCTTTTTTTTGTTCAAAAGACGTTTAAAACGTCTTTTGAACAAAAAAAAACAAAAACTAATATTTTAATGAAAAAATAATCAAGAAGATTTGAGTTGATGACTTGATGATATTGAACAAAAGCTTGATAGTTTTGTTGAGTGATAATAAAATAATAATCAATTCTACTAAATATTTATTAGTTACTCATATTATCTTGTTTCTTGTGTTTTGTTCATCATTTATTTGCGTGATTGATTGTTTAGTTTAGCTACTTTTGCTACTGGAATCATTTCTGGTGATGTGTAATTTTTAGAAAGCTATGTGTTACCTCGGTGATGTCTACTTTTTAGAAATGTGTTTCCTTGAAATTAAAAATCTAAAATCTAAAGCATAAATCTATAAATTATTTTGTATAAATATTAAGGTTATTACTAAGGCCGAATTATAGGTCTTGGGAGCCTAGTGAAAAAGTTAATTGGGAGCCTCATTCCTAAAAAAATATGTTTAAAATAATAGCAGCAAAAAAAAAAACTTTTTTATTCACAGAGAAATTTTTCTTGCTTTCACATTGACAATGTCAATAACGACACCCAGGGGCGGATCCAAGAGTTTTTGGTATTTGTGTTATATAACTTTTAGGTAAGTTCTAAATTCCAAATTTTTGTATTTTTATACTTTAATCATTTAAGGTTAATTTTCCAAAAATTGCGTTGAATAGAGCCTGGGAACAAAAAAACCCTAAAAAGTAGGCATCGCTCGCCCAAGTGTGTGAGGGGGGGGGGGTGAGAAAATCGGTTTTTCTAAATATAAATTCTAATATCCTAAATTGGGTGGTAATATCGTTAAGGTTCTAAATTTTTTTGAATTTTATTATGTTGTTTAGAAATTATACTCAGTTTAAATTTACAAGCCCCTCATTTTGAGGGGGCTCTAAACTTTTTATAGTTATATCTTTTAAACGCTAGATGATTTTTTGATCAAACTTTAAATATAGATACACATTTAAATTTTATTAAAGGAAGTAAGTTTTTTTTTTTCGAAAAATCATTTCTCCTCTCATTTGGGCGAGTGATGCCAATTATTTAGGGTATTTTTGTTCCCAGGCTCTAATCAGCAAAGCATTCTTAAATGACATAAGTGTGAGTATAAAAAAGTTTAAAGTTTCGAACTTGCCTGAAAGTTATTTAACTCAAGCACCAAAAAATCCTGGATCCACCCCTGACACCTTTAAAACTTATATTTTGCAACGGAGTTGTACTTTTTAGCATAAAATAAGAGCACTTAAATGACTATTTAACATTGAGAAACAGAGATTATTCTTAGCTCTTGCCGTTTTTAAAAATGCTCTTTACTATTGGTAATGGGAAGAATCAGAATCATTGGTTAAATAAGGATTCTAATTTATTCTTTTGAATTTCTTGCAAACATCTTGATGCTGATATGTTCTTCTATTTGCCATGAATTTGAAAAACTGGGCAATTTCATCATTAGATGATATATAAAGGATCCGTGGTTCAAACCCCATTTCTAGGCAAGTTTTGCGATATTGGTTAGGAAAGAGGTGTGCACTTTCAACTAATTTCTCATCCGCGATGCTCTGTGAAAAGGTCGTAAGAACTTCTTGGAGCACCTAAATAAAATTAAAAAAATAAAAAAATAAAAAAAGGAGAAATAGTGCACAAGGATTTGGCAGCAGCAACAATGACAGGAACGGTCATGGTCGGAAAACTAGTTAGAAAACCAAACTTCTTCTCTAAAAACTCGTAAGCAGAAAGTAATTCATTTTTTCAAGCACATTTTCAACTTGTCTAAGATTTTGTACTTTGATGCTTGCACTGTTTAGGAAATATACTAAAAAAAGTAATGCCTAATAATTTAAGGTATTAGCTGTAATGAGTTAATCGGTAATCTTAATAAGTAAGATATAATGAGTTTGGCACAGTAGAAGACAAAAGTCTTGTCGTCCTAAAAAAATGTCAGAAAGCGACAAAAATAAAGCAATTATGCTTGTTAAATGCAATTCAAACATGAGCATAGCTGAAAATGTCTCAGACCTGAATACAACAATAGATGCACGTCAAGTTAGCCGATCAACAATAAGGAAGCAAAAAATTAGAAAAAACAACTCAATTAGTACCTTGCAACAAAGAAGTTACTACTAATCATTAAAGAGCATATCAAGCCAAGAAAATGGTGCAAAGAAAGACCTGCACGAAAAGTAGAGCAATGGAGAAAAGTAATTTTTTGTCAAGTTGAACTTTGAACTTATCAATTGCAAAGAAAAGATTTTAGTGAGGAGATACAAAAACGAAAAATACAAACTTTTATCTTTAAAAAGAAAGACTTTAAGTAGGAGAAGACTCAATTGGCATTTGGGTCTGCACTGTTGGATCTATCACTGGCCTGGTGCACCTTTACACTGATTATCTCAATCAATACTGGTATAGAGAGGTATTAGAAGATTATTTACAGCCTTTAATGGACGTTTTCGGAACTGACTCCACTTGGCAATTTCAACAAGATAACATTATTTGCCTCACAACATGCTCAATCAAGTAATACGTGAAGAAAAAACAATTGAATATGATGCCTTAGCCAACCAACTCACTTGATTTGAATCCTATTGAGAATCATTTCAGTTGGAAGGATTGTAAATTGTAAAAGAGCAAACTTATTTACTTAAAGCAGCTTGAGACTTAAAACACGGTATTCCAAGACGCAAGCGTTTTGGAATTCCGTACCACAAGTTCTAATTAAAAAACTTATAGATTCCATACCACGTAGAGTCTTGACATGTCTTAAAAACAAAGGTCATATAATACATTAAATTTTATCAGAATCCTTGGAAGATTGTAAGTGAGCTAAAAATTTTGCACACCTTTTTTTTTCGAATAACACTTGTTCAAAGTTGACAAAGATAAGAAAATTTTCCACGCTCTTATACTTTTTGGAACCACTGTATATTTTTCATTTACAGCACTGATATTTTTCATTCCTCTTTCTGATTGTTACCTTTTTGTGTGTTTATATATATATATATATATATATATATATATATATATATATATATATATATATATATATATATATATATATATATATATAAACACACAAAAAGGTAACAATCAGAAAGAGGAATGAAAAATATCAGTGCTGTAAAGGAAAAATATACAGTGGTTCCAATATATATATATATATATATATATATATATATATATATATATATATATATATATATATATATATATATATATATATATATATATATATATATATATATATATATATATATATATATATATATATATATATATATATATATATAAACACACAAAAAGTTAACAATCAGAAAGAGGAATGAAAAATATCAGTGCTGTAAATGAAAAATATACAGTGGTTCCAATATATATATATATATATATATATATATATATATATATATATATATATATATATATATATATATATATATATATATATATATATATATATATATATATATATATATATATATATATATATATATGTATATATAAGTGTGTGTTTATATATATTTTGTACCATAACTTTTATATTATGTTTGCTTATTCACCTAACTTTTTGTATGTATGTACATATATATTTACACACTTGTTTTGTCTTTATACTTTCATATATATGCGTCATTTGATTTCAGTTTTTCTTATATAAACTAATTTTTTGATTGACAACATAACATGTTGTCAATCAAATAACTATGTTTCTTAATTAAGAAATTTATTTTTTACTTATTTTGTAAGAGGTAAATTTTAAAGTTTAAAAGCATATAGCAAACTTTTCGATTTTAATTATTAATTATTAAAAACTTTACTGACCTAAAGAGATAAGAGAAAAGAAATGTGCTCTAATCGACAGACTATTAGGCAAAGACATATCAAAATATATATTGACTGACAGATAAGTGGGTAGGTGGTAATAAAGTTATTTTTAAATAATTTTACTACCACCTACCAAGTAAAATTATTTTTAAATAATCTTACTATCACTTTTTTTTTGTTTGCCAAAAAAAATTTGGAAAAAATTGTTTGGTTGGTTGGTTTTTTTGCTCGCTAAATATTCCTAGGCTTGTTTTCTTCATTTTAATAAATTTCATTTCCAGGCTTATTTCCTTCATTTTAATAAATGCGGTTAAATAAAGTATGCATTTTTAGAGTGACATAATATATGAAAAGTAATTTATTTTTTTAAATCCAACGTTCTTTATTTCAAAATCAAATCGAACTTGTTTTCAGAGCATAATGTGACTATATTCTTAAACAGTTTAATTATTTAAATAAATAAGCTTGACTGTTGCTTTTCATTTCCGAGAGAAATTGAAGATTCTCTAATCGTCAAAAGGATTCATGCAACCGTTTTCATTAAAGTTTCTATAAAATGTTTTCATTAAAGTTTAATAAAATGTTTTCATTAAAGTTTCTATAAAATGTTTGCATTAAAGTTTCTATAAAATGTTTTCATTAAAGTTTCTATAAAATGTTTTCATTAAAGTTTCTATAAAATGTTTTCATTAAAGCTTCTATAAAATGTTTTCATTAAAGTTTCTATAAAATGTTTGAACAAAGAGTGTAGTGCTACTGGCTGGTGCTTTTTTTTGAACAAAAAACAGTTATTAGTTTGAACCAATGATTTATCTAAAAAAAAAGGGCCAAAGTGATTGAAAATAGGTTTTTTTAATGAAAATTGCTTGCTGTTAGTTTATTTTATCAAAGTTTAGGATGTTTTGTTGTCTACTATTTAAAAGAACTGCTTGAACTGATAAGAACGTAGATCATCAAAATTTGTTAACATTTGATTAAACAGCGAATATTTCATTTAATTTCCATATTTTAAAACACATACAAAGATAAAAATGGTAAAAAAAAAAAAAATCTTTTTATTTCGTCAGCTATTTGAGCACGTGGTACGCCAGCTATTTGAGCGCGTTTACGTCAGCTATTTGAGCCCAATGTATTTTATTTAGGTAACAAAATCCTAAAACCATCTAGTGATTGTTCTCCACTTCCAGCAAGCAATGTCTTAGTCGTAAGTTTAGCAATATTTATCTCTCCTTTTTTTTTCTATGAAAATTGCCCCACCCATATATATCTCTCCACCCATATGAAACTAAAAGTTTTTATGAATAATTTTTACAGTTTTTCGAAAATATTCAATAACATTAGTAGACATCTAAATTAGCTTGTTTTGTCAATAAGTCAAATTTGATTTTTTTTTTTACCTTATGGCGTTTTTAAAAACGGCAGTTTTGCTCTCATATTTCTCCTTTAAAATTTAGTTCAAATTTAAATTCATAAATTTTTGCAATGTTTGAATTTATATTCACTATTAACAATAAGTCAATAAATATTAACTCTATTGAAACAAATACACCGCCTTATTTATTTTAGTTGAAAATGTAAACGAATAATTTTTCATTAGTTTACAAAATCTAACTGAACAAACTTAATAAATATTTTTGTTTTTTGCGTAAGCTTTGCATAAGTTTTTTGCTAAACCTTAACTTTATCCAAATGCTGTTTGTGAATATCAAATATTTTAAAACAGAGTAAATTCTTACTGTTTCTATTGACCTTGCATGTGGGGTAAATAAAGACGCCAACTGTTTTAGATTTTTGTCTCTATTCTTCCTCTGATAGAGTATATTAGGGACACTGATAAAGTTTAAAAAAAAGTGTATGCAATGGTAACATTTAACATTAACCAGGATGCACAATAAACACACAGCTGGACATAACATTCATCTACTAAGAAACAACAAAATTACAGATTTTCAGTATAGAATAACAATGTTAAACATAAACGAGCTACAGTAGCATTAATGGCATATAACTTGTGTTCATTATGTGCCATTAGTGGCACATAAGGAACAAAAATTAACAATAAATACTCTTAATTATTTTACAAAATAAATTGCAAGTTTACAAAACTGAGCACCTTTTACGTAATACATTATTATTTGGAATGAAACTAAAATAAAATTTAAGTGAATTATATTCTTAATTGATAATAAAAAAAGTGGTCTATGATATTAACAAAATAGAAATTTCCCCAATTTTCAGAGTCTACTCTATTTCAAAATATTTCTACGTTCAAGAGTACATCCGTACATCCTATTATTTAAGAATAGCTGTGTAGTAATTTGTATCCGCACCGAGGAATATAATAATGCGAAAATCTTCAACCAAAAATTGGTAATCATAAGTTTTGTAGATTGTCTGAATGTCCAGATTTTGTGACACATTTATTTTCCAGTAAAATTTTTTAATAAAACTTGACACGTAGCTAAGTAGTTTTTCAGGGAATTAAAATAGTAAAAGGTTGTGTGATAATATAAATAATAAAGAAAAAAAATCTTCAACATTAAACAAGTTTAGTATCTAAATCTTCAACATTAAACAAGTTTAGTATCAATAAATTTAACCCTTTCAACGTTTGTCAGTGTATTTAAAAGCTACACATTAATAATGTGTAACAATTTAGTTTTAAATAAAATATAAGTTAATATAAAATTCTAAAATTTAAGAGAACAAAATACGTCCTTTTCTTACACTGATATTTTAATTGCTAGTTTTATATTTATTCTTTTAAACACCCAATAATTACATAAACTATAGGTAAAAGTATTAAAAAAAAACAAAGCACATTTAAGTATTTTCTTGCATCGTTCTTGGAATGTTTTCCTCCATCAGCGTTCTAAATACTTCTCTTTGTTCCTTTAAATTCCAGTGTTGGAACGATTGTTTTAAGATCGCCGCAACATTGGCCTCCAATGCTTCCTGAGGGCGTGCAATTATAATTTTCTTACCCTCGATCATAAATTGGAGCATGTTTATATCAGCTTTCTTACACATTATCATTACCTCACCTACAAATGATCGTTGATTCATTAAAGGCATCTGAGTCCGTATAATCGAGTAACATATGGGGTTGTTTAAAAGCCTGATAAATAGATTTAACTTGTTGCGAAAAAGAATGTCTGACATAGCGTCTACTTTGAAATAAGAATGTAGATAATTTCTACTTTGCTTTGAAATATTAAAGAAGGATTTTAAGACAGATCGTCCAGCTATATCAATGCTATTTAGAAACTTATTGCTGCTTCCACACAGTTCTAATCCGTATAACAACGTTGGAACAGCTAAAGAATTAAATAAATGAACTATGGTAGCAGGCTGGCAAAAGCGAAGTCCATTTCTTATAAGACCTTTTGCAACAGATAAAAATTGCGTTACACGTTCAGTTATATTTTGTTTTTGGAGTGTTGCTGTCATTTTTTTGTTCTTATTATCCCAAAGGAAACCAAGATGTTTTAGATTGTTTTGAGGCTTGATAGGATCACCGTTAATATAAATAACGTTAATTAAAATCGAACTTATTCCAGATATTAGAAATTCAGTTTTTTCTGTATTCAGTTTAATAAAGTTCGATAGTCCATACTTTTGAACAATGTTAATAAGGCTCTGAAGACCAGATATAGTGGAACTTTGTAAAACTATATCATCAGCATATGCAATGATACCTGTGTATATACCATTTATTGAAGTTCCAACTTTTGATTCTGAAACAATTTTCTCTAGAAGGTTCTCTGTGTAGATATTGTAGAGATGAGGCGACAGTATGGATCCTTGACGCACTCCCTGAGACAGCCTAAATTTGTTTGATGTACATCCAAGATATGATATATTAGAAGTTCCTGTTTGATATAGTGATAATATTGTATGAACTATAGATAATGGGATTTTTTTCTGGTAATAGAGTTTCTCGAATAGTAATTCCCAATTACAACTGTCAAAAGCTTTGTTGGCGTCTAGACTGCATATATATAGCGGTGAGTTATTATGATTATAGTGCTTTATTGTTTCACTCAGAAGAAATTCTGCGTGGAGGGTAGAGCTGTTTTCTTTAAAGCCGAATTGATGGGAATGACTTTCTGTTATATCTGGACATATGTGTATGATAAGATATTCGAGAAGTTTTGTAAAAATTGGTATAATGCTGATTCCTCGATAGTTATTTGGATTTTCTAGTGATGTTTTATAAGACTTGACTAATGGGATAATTTTGGCGGTTGATAAACCGTGTGGAACCTTTCCATTTGTTAACATATTGTTATAAAACGACGAAAGTAAAATAAGAAGATTCTTGTTGTGAGAGTTTTTAAGATGTTCAGCACTGATTTCATAGCAATCGTAAGATTTATTATTTTTAAGCTTTAAAATACATTTTTCAATATCAGCTGTCGAGATAACTTTTGAATTAGGCTCTTTACTTAAATGTGGAATTTGGAGAGGATTGAACTCGTTATTTGTATATTGCGGTGTATTAAGTAGTTTTTGGAAATGATGACTAAATTCTTCGACGATTTCGTTTTTGTTCTGCAATTTATTAATTGTAAAGAGTCGATTGTTAGTATTTTTTTTGATTTTTCGAATATTACCCCAAAACCTTTGAGGATTTGTATTGCGTAAGTGTTCTATATTTTTAGTTTTTTCGTGAATTTTTTTGTTATGTGCCGCTTTTACAGCTTTACGAAAGTTTTTTCGGGAATAAATAAATCTTTTGTAGGATATACATTCTGTTGACTTATTATAACCTGATTTTTGCCATTGTCTAAAGTGAAAGGAGAGATTATCTTTAATTTTTTTAAGCTCAGGTGTCCACCAAGGTTTCGAGTACTTATAAAATTCTTTTTGTCCGAAACATTGTTTAACTGCCAAGAGAGCTGCATTTTTTATATATAAGCATGTTTTTTGAATTTCTTCTTCTATTTTATCTTCCTTAAATGCGTAACTAGTAAATGCTTTTGATAGATTGAGATTATAAAAGTCAATAAACCTTTCGTTATTCCATGCATGTTTTGGTATTGAATTATATTTTTGCATTATATTATTTATTTCGTGTGATAAGCCGGTACCTTCAAAGTTAATATTCGTAGACACCGGAAGGTGATCACTAAGGTTAAGCGGTGAAGATTGCATAACTTGACAGTTTGTAAAACATAGTTCTGTCTGTTTATAGGATGCAATATGGTCAATGTAAGAAGAATTAGAAAGAGTTTTATGTTGATAGGTATAAGTAGGCCCAGCACCGTTGATTATATCGACAAAAGCGAGCTGATTTGATTCAATAAAATTAGTGAGATGTTTTGAGAAATTGTTCCTAGTTTTGTTTTTACGAAGCTCTGAATCATATATTTTATATGGAAATGACTGAAAGTCTCCGGAAATAATACATTCTCCTTCATCCTCATAGTTGTTCATTATTGAAGTGATTGTTTGTAACTGAGAAGAGTATTTTGCGTATGATTCGTTATTATTACGACAAGATGAAAGGTAAACACCAATAAAAATTAAGTTACGATTGTTAAGTGTGCCTTTAATAGCAAGAATGTTTTCATCTTCATGTATTATGTAAAAAGACGACAGTTTTTTTCGTACCATAAAAGCATTTCCTCCATATGGTCTACCGTGTGTATTTTTTTCTGCCGCATGAAAAAAAACTTTGTGTGTTAGTAATGCAATGTTATTTAACAAAAAACTCTCAATATTTAAAAGCCAATGTTCTGATATAAAAATAATATCGAAAGACTTTAACAACTTAGAAATATAATATGAATTCGATTTAAAGCTTTGACAGTTATATGCACATAGCGTAATATTTGTGTTAGTTACATTTAATTCTTTTTCTCCCATTATGATTTCAATTTTTATTGTTGCATAAATGCTGAAGAGTGGTGTAAGAATTGTGGCAAATGATTTTCGGTATTTTGATGTGGTTTTTCGATTGTTAGTGCTTCTCGCCGCATTCTAAACGGTTTAACAATAATGTTGTTATCCCAAACATCGGGTTTAAGTACCATTCCTTTTTCAGTACTATTAATTTTTACTTTGAAAGAGCGGTTGTACATGTTTTCTCTATTAAGCTTTATGTCTAAAGGAGTAATACCTATTTCTTTATTCATGTAGTTTGATAGATCTTCTTCGGATATGGAGTTACAAACTCCGCCTACAAATATATATGATTCTCGAATAATACGTTTGCCCGCAATCGAGCTTCTGTTGCTAGCGACTTTGTTTCCGAAAACGGGTTCTTTTTTTTGCTTATCCATATGGCTCTTATTAACTTTATTATTTTTTCCTACCACTTTGAATTCTTGATAGTCTGTTACACAGTCTTTTTCTTTTTCTGGTTTCCGGTTATTTTGTTCCGGGTTTTGCATTTTAACCACGGTAGCGTAGGAATCTCTAATTTTATTTTTTCTATCGGTATATAAACTTGAAATCTCTGTGCTGGAGTGTGCAGTAACTTCTTCCAGCGTATTTCTTTGATTTGGGGAATGATATTTTATTGAATTTGAAACAATAGATTTTATATTTTCTTGCGATTTATGAGGTTCACAATTACTTGTGTTGTTAAATTGTGACGCACATTGATTTTTCACGATTTCGTTATTTGTTTTTTGTAGTTCGTCGTATTTTACCTGTAATAAATGCAAATCTGCCATAATTTTTTTATTTTCTAATTGTAATGCTTTTAACCGATCAATAACTTCTTTTAAAATCAATGCCATATTTATATCTGGCGGTTGATACATTTGTTGACTAGCTTGTTTGGAGTTAGAAATCAATTTAATAAAGTCTTTATGAAGTTGATTTTCCGCTAAAGAAATCGACATCAGATAAATATCATCAAGACATGTTAATATCTTATACCGTTTTCTCAGATTTTTTTTAACGGGATCTTCCGCGTCTAGAATAATGTTTAGCAGTGAGAACTGCTCTATGTCAAAACGTTCCAATATTTCTTGAAATAATTCCACTCTTAATTTGAAAACTTCCGCCTCCTTAAATTGAGAAGACCCATAGATGATTACATCCCTTGGATGTGAGCAGATTTCCTCTACATTTATAATATAGTTCTCTAAAATATTGTTACTTGACTGTATTGTTAAAAACAACTCACCAATTTCTCTTGGCGCCATATAGCATAAATAGTGAATGTTGAGTTTGTATTTTGTTCATAATTGTATGAATGTTTAACCTATGTTAATAATGTTTCAATCTGTAATGGTAATATTGTAAAACAAGAAGAACTTTTATTTTAAACAGTTTTAGTTTTAAGATTTTAGTTTATAATTAGTGTTTTATGTAATTAAGTGCAATATTGTTATCCTTTATTTTTTATTGTTATTATTTTTGTTTTGTTAAAAAAAATGTAGCTAAAAGGTGACAGGATGTCTCTTAATAATTAAATAGAAAATAATTGATAATTATAATGGCAGAACGGCAAATATAAGTCAATTAGACAATAAGTAGAGGAAAGCAAGGCAAATTAAGACTACTTCAGCTTTTGTATTGTTTGTCAAAAAGTTAAACTTCGTTAAAAAAAGTATAAAACTTGAAACGACTAATGAAAACTACTATACGAACAGATTGTAATATTATTTGGTCAGGAAAAATAGGGAAAGATTTTTTCTATAAAACAACTTAACAAAAAGTTAAAAAACGAGTTAAAGGAAACCATATATATAGTTTGTATTTTAAAAAACCAATTTGTTTTTCTAAATATTTTTATCGTGATTTTAGATTTATTTTTAGAGTTATGTT
Organism: Hydra vulgaris; assembly: GCF_022113875.1. Taxonomy (NCBI): domain Eukaryota; kingdom Metazoa; phylum Cnidaria; class Hydrozoa; order Anthoathecata; family Hydridae; genus Hydra; species Hydra vulgaris. The sequence continues at coordinate 18,897,166 of NC_061170.1, read as the reverse complement.
TAGTTATTTTTAGAATTCTCGCTCAGAACTTAAAGGACCGACGTTTAACACTGGCTCTAGCCCAATAATGACATTTGTTGGGCTAGAGCCTAAGATCATGCCTTCTTTGGTAAGGAAGATCATACCTTTTTTGGTAAGGAAGAAGGCATGAACTTCCTTTTAAATGCTCTTCCACAGTGCTCTGTGATAAGACCGTAAGGACTTCTGGAAGTATTTTAATAGCTACACAAAAAAAAAAAAAAAAAAAAAAAAAAAACTAAATATGTTCACTGATATTCCTTCTACTAGCATGTTTGCTGGGTAGCGTAATGCTTTTTGCTTATGGATGGTACCTTACGGGTGGAACTATTTTTCAGGGATAGTTTTTACGACGCGTATTTATTTAGAAAAAGTATTTGTTACTAAATTTTCAAAAAAAACTAAAAAACTTCTCTCAAATATTACGGGCTAGGTTACAAACTTGTGCATTTTGCATTTTAAGTTTTGTTACAAACTTTTTTATTTGGAAAGTTAAACTTATGCAACTAATAAACCATTACGATAAAATATTGTGTCAAAATATTGTTGTCCAATGCCTGATAGTTTTGCAAAAAAAAAAAAAGAAAAAAAGAAAGAATATTTAAAACGTTCGTTACCTTGCGCCGTCTTTTGAAAATACTACCTCTGTTTAAGAAAGTACTGAGCTTAAAGAAAGCAGAACTCTAGCTACCGTGTAGCAAAAAAGACATTTGTTTTAGCAAACTCCAAACATTTATATGTTTATACTTATGTCAAATAAAGATGCTATGAAAAAAATTGCAATGATTGAAGTCAAAAAAGTTCCAACATTTTTTATTCTTGTTATAATTTTTATTATTCTTCATGTTATTTTCCCCAGAAAGTAAACATGTCTTTAAAGTAAACTTTTAAATAGAACAATGATCCCAAACAATCAGCAAAACTTGGTAAAGCATGTTTTAAGGCAAGTAAAGCCAATATAATGCCGTGGCATTATATTGGCTTGTGTAATTTCCTGACTTAATTCCTATTGAACATTTATGGAAACATAATTTTTTATTAGGAATTAAAAAACAAAAACAAATTTTTGAGGCCGTAGATTTTTATGCGTTCCGGATGATGTTTCTATGGGTGTTTTTAATTATTTCATTAAACGGTTTTGTCACAACTAATCTTGCATGAAAATAAAATTTGCACTATCTATAAAACTTTAACAAATATTTTAAGTTTAATCATTAGGGATGTAGAAAATAGATTTGGTTTTGCATTTATTAAGGGTCTGCGTCTCAGAACGGTACAAGACGAAACGAAACAAAACGATGAAAAATATCGTTTCGATAAAACCGTTACGAAACGAAACAATTTTTATCTTTTTTCGCAAAATACGGTACGAAAAGAAATACAATTTTCTGGTTTCGTGATAAATACGGGACACATTTTTTGTTTTGAAAAAACCGGTACGAAACGAAATAAGATTAAACTTTTTCCGAAATAAAACGGTAAAAACGAAACAAACAAACAAGAAATTTCTGAGTTTTACGAGAAATACTAATGTTTTTACGACAGATAGGGCTAGCATAAAATAAAAAAGTAATTTACTTTTATATTGTACCAATTTAAGCACACATTTGCGATTTTTACGAAAAATCAGTTTTTATTTAGACAATTATATTTCATGATTTTAAAATTTCACAATAAAAAGTAAAACATTTTTATTTTAATACTTGTTGAGTGTCACTTTCGGATGTTTTTTCGGATGATGTTGTTTCGGATTCTTCTGGAATTTCCATTGTTTTTCTTTTGATTTTTTCAGTTCAAACTGACTATTGATATAGTGAAGCGTAAGAGTCATATATGGATCCTGTGACCTAGAGGTCCAACCATCAGTGGTGATAGCCACCTGTTGACAAGTGGAAACTTCTTTTTCAATAAGGTTTTGCACAGTATCCATAACGCTTTCATAAAGCAATGGCAGCTTGTACCTTGAAAAAGTCGAGGAATGTTTCACAATTACTTTTGGATTTAAATGTTCCACCATTTCTTTGAAGCATGGTTCATCTACTAGAGTGAATGGACTACTTGACCTGGCAATGTATGACATGATTACCATGTCTGTCTCCAATTGCCTGCCTGATTGGGAAGAATATTTCCCAATAGTTCCCCCATTAACACATTTAGATAAGCCTTTTTGTGATCGTTGATCTAAAAAAACGAAATAAAAATTAAAGTTAAACATGAAAATTATCTTTATACAAGGAAAAACATTATTTTATGAAAAATAATTAGAAACTTACTGTATGCGTCATTCAGTTCGAAGGCAGCTTTTGTAATTTCTTTAATATCTTCTTCTCTTTGGCGCTCAAGTTCAATTTGGGCTCTTAACATCGTAGCGTAGTCAGTGGGATGCTTTGTTTTCAGATGGTACCTGATACCACTAGTGGATCCATCAGTTAACTTGACTTGGATTTGACACTTTTTACATTCCCCACACTTAACACCTGACACAGTAACTTTATTGAAATAATTCCATAAAATTGTAGCTTTTATAGGCATGATTATATGATTGAGAATTACTATGGTTTTTACACAATAAATTAATTAGGTTTGCAAAATATTTCAAGTTAACACAACAATATCGCATTTAAAATGTTATATAATATAATTTGAAGTATTTAATTCAAACAATGATTTCAAACTCTTCATGCGAGTTTATAAACAAATACATAATTTATGTCTGATGAACTTAAAGTTAAAATTTTATTACAGTAAAACGGTTTTACTGTAATAAAATTTTAACTTTAAGTTCATCAGTTTTACTAAAACCTACCTACAGAAGACAATATCTTTTTTTAACTTCGTTAGATGCGCTAAGCCTTATGAAAATGATGCTATTGCATTGCTTTGTTAGTACACTTTTTTAGTTAAACTTTGATTTACGAAACATTAAGTTAGTAAGTATTAAACGTAAAAGTTTATGTATTGCTTGAGGGCATGGGAATCGTGAAATATCTGTTTGGGCGGGGAGTTATGAAATATTCCGTAAAAACCGATAAGAAACAAAACAATTTTATTGTGTTTCGTAAATAACGGTACAAATCGAAAAAATAATTTCACGTTTCGTAACAACATGATACGAAACGAAACAAGATTTACGTGTTTCGTATAAATGCGATACAAAACAAAATGATATTTTTTGTTTCGTAAAAACGGAACGAAACGAATACTCACATTTTTTACCGTTTCATACCGAACTTCCGAGAGAATACGAGCAGACGCAGACCCTTAGCATTTATCTACTTTTTAAATGTTTTTGGATATCGTCAAGTAATGAGTCCCAATAATTTTTTCCACTCCGTTACCGTAACATCAATGTAACTATATCTGTTAATTATTATTATTTTTGTAACGAATTCTATTTTTGTAATGAAATATATTTGGTACTATAACTACAACATACATGTTAAGTATATTAACCAAATTTATTGACATAAAAAGTCTATTTTATATGACAATGTCTGCTTCGTTACTAACATTTGCTAATTATTTATTATTTAAAAGCAAAATTGTCCAAGTTATATTTCAGATTAAAGGGTAATTCTTAGTATACATAAAAAGTCAGTACATTGTCTTTATAAAAAAGATAAAGCGTCTTTATTTTTAAAAAAAAAACTCGACAGAAATTCTTTTCGTTTTTAAATTGTACAAATACTGTCCGCTCCGTTACTGGAATACCAATCATTACCATACATCATTAAAGTGAAGAAATTCATTTGAACATCATTTACTTCAATCAACAAAATATTCAAATTTTCATCGAAATTAACCAGATCAATGATATTGCTGCTTAAATGTTGAAATTGGTAATCATTGACCTTTGTATTAGCCGAGGTAGTACTTTCACCACTGTTCAAATTCTGCATTATTAAAAAGAAATTTTGCATCATGGAAGTCCTTAATTTAAATTTAATTACTATAGAAACAAATAAATTACAAAAATAGTAAAATACACAAATATTTGTTTACCATGCTAGTGCTTTTGGAAAACATATATCGCTTTAAATTGTAGCATGTGCAAACAATAGTTCTCTTACAGAAGCAGCATCTGGTGCTCCCTTGCCATGTCCATTTTCAAAAAAATTCCAACTTGCTAACTGAAATTTTAATTCGTATAGCACTGCTGAGAATAAGAAGAAGTTTTGCGTATTCCTATATTGTGTGGTTGGTCCTTCAGAAAATAATTGAAGATCTGTTATTTGTAGATTATCTACCTTGAGTTTAATTAGCACGGGTTCCAGATGTGCCCATATAGAAGAAGAATTGTGTCTCAAAGAGTCGGATATAGTTGTAAATGACTAATGCCTATCCATTTTATAAATTACTTCAGTATGCAATGTAACTTGTTTTTTACTTGCTCCAAAATGTGAAGATTGAATTGCAGCAAAACTCTTGCGCACATAGTTCTCAGAAAAATCTATATGTATAATAGCTTCGTTCACAATTACTTTTTCTTTTAAATATTTGTACATTCTGAACTGGTGTCTTATCATAAAAACATGCTTGCATAGCTCGTTTCGAATTTATAATATAATATATATTTCGCCATAAAGAAAATATTTACAAAATTAGACTTTAAAAACAGTATATACACGGCTGGGGCAAGAAGAAGACAAACTCAGTCTTATCGCCAAGCCCCTTCAAACAAGAGTATAAGTAACAAACAAAACAAAAAACCAAAAAGCCAAAAAAATCCGTTATCACAATATAATATATGCGTAAGGTACATATATAAATACAAATATCTAAATATTTTTCATTAAAATTTAATATTTTTTTTTAGTTTTTTTTTTTATTAGGATTTCAAATTTTAATATTAAATAAAAATGAGATAAAACATGATAATTTAAGAAGGTAAAGATTCAAATTAAAATCAAAAATTAATATGTTAAAAATAAATTAAATAACAAGTAAAAAACAAGTGATTACTCCTATTTAAAAGTTTCAGAAGAAGTCAAGTTCATTGTCAATTATCAAAAGTTTACTTTTCATTTTTTTTTTTAAATTGATCAAGGGAAGAAATTTTTTTAAACTCATTATCCAATAGGGTATCCAATTGATTCACAGAATTTTACTATAAGATCTTTAAGTGTTCCACGCTTATCACTTTTCCTGATAACTTTTGCTATTTTCTTTTCTTCCTTCTTTTTACATTCCTGTTTCTCTTTTTCCCACTGGAACCAAACTATAATACTTTCATCTTTTAGCAATCCTTTTGCTTAAAATTGAACACGATAGTCCAAACAAATGTTACATTATCTGAACATGCATTCTCTTCTATCAGTACAACAACAAACTTGTTTCACTACTTCTTCAATATTTTTTTCTTTCAAAACACTCAGGTTAATAATTTTATCACAAAGTAATTGTATGTTCTCGTGTTTTTTGCACAGACATGTGTCTCTATCTTTAGAAGACGGTTTGCGGACAAAAAATTGACGGTAACGAGCAAATGTCGTATATGAAATATTGTTTCTCGTATATATATATATATTTTTTTCAGTTTACAGTTATTAATCGTAATATAACAATATAACAATATATAAACTTGGTATCTGAAAGAAGATCCAAATGATCTTGTCGCCATATAAAATATATCATACGTGTATATATAATAAAATAAAAATGCAATTGATCAAATAACTATTAACAATGTAGAAGAAACAAAAACTGAAAATAATTTTACAAATTATCCAGAGTAAAAAAAAAGAATTTTACATTTCAAAAATATTTATATATATTGCCAGTAGAAAGAATATAGTTTTTTAATTTAGTTTTAAAAACGGAAAACGAAATTGACAAATCAAAATTTGGAACAACAATTTTGTTCCATAAATACGGTGCTCTATAGTTTATGCAAAATTGATTAAACTTTGTTTGACAAAAGGGTTCAATTAATAAATTATTATTTCGTAAAGCATATTTGTTTATAGCTTTATAAGTAAAAAGATCTTTGAAATTGGACAATGGTCATTCACTTTTACAACGAAACATAAAACATAAAATATTATAGACATTGAGTTCGTAAACGTTAAGTGCTTTAACGTTTTTAAATAAAATATTTGAATGAGAAAAACGATTTTCGAAACATATTAAACGCATTGCGTGTTTCTGACAATGGTAAATACTTCGTAACTTACTTTTAGAGGTACTTCCCCAAACAATATTTGCATAATTTATATAGCTATGAATAAACAAGTAGTAGAGTTGAATTAAATTTTGTTTACTTAGATAGTATCTGACCTTATATAGAATTCCAATACTTTTAGCCAATTTAGTAGAAATATAGTCGATATGATACTTCCATGTAATATTTTCATCAATGTAAATGCCTAAAAATCTAGTGACCGACTCCTTTTTTATTTCAATTTTATCAATAAAAAGTTTAGGCAATTTATTTGGTAAAAAACGCTTTTTTGCAAGAGAGTGGAAAAAGATCCACTTTGTTTTGTCAATGTTTAAAGTTAACTTGTTGCACTTAAACCAGTTGGAGATCTGATTGAGTTCTTTATTCATATTTGAAAAAAGCTCATAAATGCCACTGTTTGACAGAAATAAATTAGTATCGTCCGCAAAAATTATACTCATAAGGTTAGAAGCTTTATTTAAATCATTTATATAAACTAAAAACAAAAGTGGGCCTAGAATAGAACCCTGTGGAACACCACATTTTATGTCAATTAATTTTTCATTTTGAAAATAATCTCCATAGAAAACAAATTGTTTTCTATTTTCCAAGTAACTTTTATACCATTTTATTAATTTGCCATTAATTCCGTAAAATTTGAGCTTTTTAAGTAGAATTTTGTGATCGACCGTGTCGAATACTTTTGATAGGTCAATGAAAATACCTAATGTATATTGTGATCTACCAAATGAATTGGAGATTTCACGAATGAACTGTGTAATGGCTTGTTCAGTTGAACAATTTTTTTTTAAAACCGAATTGATTTTTATATAGAAGTTTATTTAGATTAAGGTAATTGTATGTTCTATTGTATATAATTCTTTCTAAAATTTTTGAGAAAGTTGAAAAAACTGAGATAGGGTGATAATTACTAATATTTGATTTTTTTCCGTTTTTGTATATAGGATTTACTTTAGCTATTTTTAATTGGTCGGGGAATACACCTTGCTGTATAGATGCCCTAAAGACTTTATAAAGAATACATTTTAAGTTTTCAAAGCAATCTATGACTATGTTGCCATTTATTTAGTCCGCACCCGTAGCTTTGTTTCTTTTGAGAGATTTGTAAGCTCTCTCAAACTCATCAAAAGATAAGTCAGAATGTAAATTATTATTCCGCGCTGAATATTTCATAAAGGTTTATTAATGAATCGAGTGGTAGTCGCTTTTGTTTTTATCTTTATTTTTTGTTACAGTCTGTTTCTTTCCAGTTGTTATTTTAGAATTGTCATCACGTTTAAGAAACTCTTTGATTAAGTTCTGTGTTTCAACATCAAGCGATACATTACCGCGATGAACCCCGCTGTTTGGAGTTGTACTTTTTGATGACAGAGAAGAGTTAGGGGTTTTAGGTGATTCAGTGGTTGTAGGTGAATTTGCTTGTAAACCAGGCAGGGAACATTTAAGCCTTAACCTACGTTTTTTGTATTTTTCAGTTGAACAATTAAACGTTTCCAACTCCCTCGTCAATGCTTTTATTTGTCTATAAGCCTTTGTTTTTCGGTAAGCAACCTTTGCTCTACCTTCTTTGTTTGCATTCGTATTTGCTACTCAACTCGCTTACCGGTGACTCTGATGACGTTTCAATCTTCCCTTTTACAGCTCTAGATTTTGCTTTCTGATTGCACCAACGATGACAAACAATTCGTTTTTTTTCTTTCTGATAACTCTGAAATCACTTTAACCTTCTTTTGCTCACGCTGCTTATGCCAACGTTTGCGTTCCTTTTTCACGAACAGTGTCTGAATTTTTTTCTAATTGTCTGTCCCGAAACGCTTTCTGAATTTCAGCCCGAGATTTCATGTTATATGAGTAGATGTATTTCTTCATGTTATATGAATAGATGTATTTTTTCATGTTATATGAATTTCTTTTGGGAAAATAGTATAATAATTGTAGTTGTAATACACCAGAAGGTTATTTATAATTATTATCAAAATGATTCAGGATATACATTTATTTTAAAAGCCAAACTTATAAGAGTCAAACATAAATATAAACTAAACAATAAATGAAATCCTAATACTAAAATACTTACAATTAAACAAATTACTCTATTTCTTACAATCGCTTGAAAGTAAAAGAATGCAGTGTATATATTTACGCTGCAAGGTAATCATATTTCATTGCTGCAGTTTGTCCCTAATGGTTGACGTGTTTATTCAATGCAGAAAATGGCTTAGTTTAAATCCATGTATTATACGATTATAAATATCATCGTGAAGTCAGTTCCATAATGTTGTTGTTAACTCCGTTATTAAGGGGAAATCACGGAGTTAACCGTAACGGAGTAGACATATGTATACATAATCAAAAATATCTCATTATTGCTAATTTGAAAACGTATTTAAAATCTTTTATTGTTATATTGTCCAAAAGATTTAAAAATTTACACGTCCTATAATATAATTTGATATTTTACGGAATAAAAAAGCGTAACGGAGTAGACTTCGAATAAGTATATCATTATAAAAATAAGGTATTTTTAATCTCTGATTTTTATATTAAAAATGCTTGCACAGCGATATAACTTTAAATGTAAATAAATTCCATAGAACTGGACTTTTTTCATTACTTTGATTTGTAAATAAGTAAAAACTACAAACCAGTGACTATTTTATAATGTAATAACGGAGTGGACAAAAAATTTAGGGATAGCAATTTTTTGACAAGAGCTACAACAGGATAAAATGTAAATTATTACATTTATTAAAATACCGTATATTGGCATGTCTAAAGCACAAAATTGTAGCCCCTATTAGCTATAATACAAAAGAAAAATTTTTTTAAGTATAACAATATAGTCCTAGATGCAGGACATTTGTGTTAACAATTTTGCACACAAAATTTTAAATTTTATTTGAGAATATCAGATAAAATGCTAGTTTACATTAATCATAAGTATTAATACCCGTAGGGCGGCTTTTTATGTTAATTGTACAAGAATTACATTTTTATATTTATTATGTAGGATAAAATTTCAGTAACGGAGTTGACGGAATTAGAAAATAAATCTTACATCTCTTTGTACTGGAATAAAAATTTTTTTTTGTTCTAACGCAGAAAATAAATCTAATTAAACTATAATACTCGCATCGCAGCAATGTTCACAGAATGTAATAAGGGTGACATGAATAGTGTCAAAAAATGAACTTTAGAATAGTGTCATATATTTTAAAAAGACCTAATGTCGCAAAAAAAAAAAAAAGGAATAATGTCGCAAATGAATTTGATGAACAGTGTCAAAAACAAAAACAAAAAAAAGAAATAGTGTCGCAAATGAATTTAATGAATAGTGTCGAAAACAAAAAAAAAAGGAATAGAGTCGCAAATAGTAAAAGCGAAATAGTGTCGCAAATAGTTAATATTAGTAATTACTTACTCGTTTTGTTTATCTTTATAGCATACGACTTTTATAGAGAGAAAAAAAAAGAAAAAAAAACAAGAATAATGAAGGAAAGATTGCTATAAAACCCCAAACCCTCAGTCGATGTAGCGGAACTCTTCGGCGGCAACAGGCTATAAGATAGTGTATGAGCTGAAGCACCTGGCAGCAGGGTATTTTAGTATGACATCAGACATTTTATCTAAACACACATTTAAAGTTATTATTATTTTTTTATTTTTGTTACTATTCATTAAACTCCTTAAGGACATTATTCCTTTTTTCTATTTTCGACACTATTCATTAAATTCAGTGCGACACTATTCCTTTTTTTTATGTTTTCGACACTATTCATTAAACTCTTTTGCGACATTTTTCCTTTTTTATTTTCGACACTATTCATTAAATTCATTTGCGACATTATTCCTTATTCTGTTAATCAATAATGGGCCATTATTCCTTATTCGACAATCAATAATGGGACAGTTTGCGACATTGTTCCTTTTTTACATTTTCGACAATCAAATTTGCGACAATAAAAATTTACGACAACCAAAATTTTGCGACACAATTCCGCCACACCTGTGTTATTCCTATTGGCGTGGCATGGTTTAAATGATTAAGAAAATCAAATTATTTTCTGTGTATTGTTTACTTTGCCAGACGTACTATTACATGTTTGAAATCATACATACATAAATATCATTTATATGTTTTCTTTTACAATCATCGTCACTACTATAGACACGGCTTTCTAAATTTGTTCTTTTTTTTTTTTGTTCAAATTTATTGTAACTTCTAACAAAATAAATTTGTAATTAAGTAAAATTGTTTAGAAAACAAATAAAAGAGCTATATGAACCAATAAACAAAACCAATAACGGACAATATAACCGACCGTATTTAAATGTTTTTTAATCAAACCGGATTTAAATGTTTTTTAATCATGTGTTGTTACCGCTCTTTCATTCAATTTTTGCACAATTTTACTTGCTAAAGTGTTTATAGAATGTTGTTAGGTACTGACCAAAATTTTATAATTAAAACAGTTTCAAACCATTTGTTAATATTAATAGCGAAAACTGAAGTCTAAAAATAATGTATAAATTATAATTTCTAAAAGTAATTCATTTTGAATTGCCGACTAAGGTAACTCAACTCATTTTACCGATTAGGATTTAGTGTTTGGGAGGTGTCACACCTCCCATGCATCCGGCCCTGCTGATGTCAAATGAACTTGCGTGATAAATTCCAAAATGGAGAAGAGTTATGTTTGCAATTTCAAATAGTCTGGACATAAACAAAAAAAAGTTGAAAATGACAAACTTATTAAATGTATGCTTTATTGATGAACTGAGATGATTAAAAACAATTAATTATTGATGTTATATGCTTTTGATTGTTTATCATACTATATTTATTACTATATATTTATCTAGTGATATACTCTTTGTTGATTAATAACTTGGTGTATTCTCAAATGTCTTTTTTTTAGTTTTGGATTTAAAATAATAAAATATATTTACTTTCTGTAGTTTTTTATGGTATATTGATGCATCAATACATGTTTAGTTTTTCTACTGGAACGTTATTGTGTCAACATATGTTTAGTTTTTTTATTGATTGGTCAGTGTGTCAATGTACATAGAATATGTGATGTACACATACATACATTACATAGAATAGTAACACAAAATTTTACCTAAATCAACACTTATTTGTATTAAAACTGATGTGTTAAAGAGAGTAATGTAATGTTTTTTTAAATTTTAACATATGTTCCGATAGTTTTGGAGGACAGTGTGTATGTTATTACAAAATATAAAAGCTTTATTAAAATCAGCCACGTTGTCAAAAGGGTGCTAAAGATGGTGGGGTTGTATCTCTTGTAAAATCTGAAATTCGTCATTTTTAAATTTCACATATACTAAAGAAAATGATGTTTTACTGTGACTTTGATCATTTTTACAAAATATAATGAAAAAAATACTCTTAAGCAAATAAGAAAATTATTTCATATATTCCATGTATTATTGAAAGTAGTGTTTTTGTTAGATGTGTTTTTACAAAGTAGTGTTACTGTTGGATGTGCTTCCGCAAAGTAGTGTTTCTGTTGGATGTGCTTTCGCATTGTATAGTTCAGAGCAGTATTGAGGTCATTGTTTTTATTATCTGTTTTGTTATAATGTGCTGTAAAGTGGACTCTAAGAGTCAAGTTCATTGAATATTATTCAATAGATAACAAAAAAAAAAAAATGATAACGAGTGTATAAAAAATGATGTAAGACATTAAAAACGTGTGACATCATGGGACGTGTGACATTACATGACATGTGACATCACATGACGTGTGACATCGCGTGATGTGTGAAAAATCCTTTTTTTTTTAATTTTTAATTTTTTTTTTTAATTTAATCAACAATTTTTTACACAGCGCGTTTAAACTTTGATTAAACTTTTCTAGGATAAAACTTTTCTTTATTTTTCTACACACTTTTAAAGTATTTGGGCTTATTGCTATTTTTTAAGACTATTGATTAACAAATCTTTTTGATTTAGAAAAAAAATCTGGGTTTGAATTTTTACAGATAAATGGGTATTTACGGGTAACATAAAGTTATTTAAAAAAGCTTATATCAAATTTAATGAAAGTTCACACTTTAAAGCAACGTCTCAAGTATTTTCTACGAACGTGGAAAATACTTGGGAATAACGTGAAATGTTATATTAAATTAGTTTTTAAAACTAGAATTTAAAACAACATTTTCAAGTTTGTGGAGCGTTGTTTTAAAAATTAGAGAACTTGTTCTTAAAACTATTATTTAAAACAACGCTATAAGCAAGGAGGTTTAATAAACCTCCTTGGCTATAAGTATTTTTAAGGTTTATGGAACGTTGTTTTAAAAAATAGAAAATTTGTTCTTAAAACTATTATTTAAAACAACCTTTCAATATTTTTTCACAAATGTTTATAAAAAAACTTGTTCTTTAAACTATTACTTAAACAAATTGTTTTTTTTATTTTCAGATTAGTACGTGTTGTTATTTTTTTTATTTATTAAAAAAAAAAAAAAGGTTGCATTTGCCGTTTTGTGATTTTCCGTTCAATTATAAATATAAATACTCATTTCATATACACACGTACATATATATAGTGTTATTATATTATATATTGTATATATGTATAATGACGTATTAAATAATTAATTATAAAAAGAAAAAAAAGAAAAAAAAATACGTTTTTCATGATCTCTTTTGTTATCATTCATTATCTCGCACAAAATACAAGCGTATTAAATCCATATTTCTAATTTTAGTAAATTTAACGTAAAAACAACTTGGTGCGTAATAATTTTAATGGATGAATTTAAGTGTAATTTTTGTGCAAAAATCTTTAATGACCCGGTGCTTTTACCTTGTGGTGATGCAGTATGCAGAAAGTGTCTTAAAAGCCATTTAAAGCTGAACCATGTTACAAAACACTTTAGCTCAAATAATATTTACTCTGATGAAGAAAACAAATATTTCTGTCCTCTATGCAATGCAAAGTTTCGTCTTGCAGAAGGCGTGGACAGTCTTCCAAAGTATGGAGTGATATCTAAAATGATTAATGAGTCGCATCCACCAAACGAGGGTGAGTACAAATAATGTTCAATAAAAAATGTGAGATAATCTGTACATATTTATAATATGTTCCACAATAAAATTTTTTCAGTAAATCAAAATGTTAGAGTTTTTATGTTTTTTTCTATTTTCTTGAGTTGATTTTGCTCTAACAAATTTAATAGAGCAATCCAAATTTTTGATAATATGTTTATTTTTGATAATATGTTTCTTTTTGATAATATGTTTATTTTTGATAATATGTTTATTTTTGATAATATGTTTATTTTTGATAATATGTTTATTTTTGATAATATGTTTATTCCCCCTAAATATACTCTGATTAATTAAGAAATAAATGGTAGTAATGTCTTGTTTTCGAAAGACTTGGTTTAACAAAAAACCTCGAACTACATGAGGTATATTTATCAAAAATTTATATCAAACATGATTAGGATTAGTCTTGAAAATTATTCATCTGCATTACAGTCATGCACATGTATCAGTCAAGTGCGTACCTTACTGTTTTGGAAACGTTGCATTGTGTTTTTGTCTGAATATCAATCCCAAGATGACTTGCGTTGTTTAATAATTATATTGCATGTGAAAAAAACGGTGCCAACTTTTTTAGTTAATGCTCATCTGCAACGTTTTCAAACAAAACTATTGGATCTTTTTGGAGCACCTTAATAATCTCAACAGCAAAAACATATACTTTGCATTCAGAAATACAAACACGCGCGTACATACACTCACATGCAAATACCCGTTATAAAATCGACTAGCGACTAGCAAGCGAATAATAATAATATATTATATGGCATTTATGCCATATAATATACTATTATTAATTATTAATATTGACATTTCTATTTACTCAAGTTGTAGATAGCCTTCCAAACTAACTTGACACAAATTTCTAAGAAACTTTTATTTTTTTCATTGAAATGAGACATCTTTAAAACTTTATTTTTTTTTTAAAAAAAAATAGGAACTTTTAGGAAAAAAAACAACACGTATTTTAGGAACTCTCCTAAAAATATATATTTCCAGTAAATAAAAGAAACATTTTGATTTGTTTCTTTGTCAAGTCTTTCTATAGTTTCTTTATGTTCTCATTAGCTACGAGCATGATATTCTGTTTCAAATTATCCAACTTGTATTCTCCAACAAAGTCCTAAATATGTCTAGTATTTTTTTCCACGCATTCATCGACACATACAATCGACTTCAAAAACTTACAAATTCATCAAAATCCTCCGTGACATCTCCTTTGATTCAATTCTCTACCTCTCCAAAAAGGACCTTAGCTACCAGTAGATTTTATTTTCCCCATATGAAACTGCTCGGGAATATCATACTTAACCAATATCTCCAACATCTTCTTCTTAACCTTCTTGTCAACATCATTATCAGCTAGAACCAGTAAAAGTGTTGTTAAGTACCACGCATACCGCTGCATGCTAGCAAAAAGGGTCTGTCTTATTTTTGGGTAGTAGTCCCTTATTTCAAATGATGTAAAGTTAACTATTTCCCCGTATAGGCTTTTATTAATCAGGGTCCATAGTATATAGAAACAAATAATGCTGCTGTTTTTATTATCTTCTTTTCTTCTTCATTCATCGCATGGGCTACATGAGGATCTGCCATGAACCTGAAGAATAAATCATCATTATTAAATATATATAAAAATAAAGAAAATGCACTCACCACTAAAAATAAAAGTTATTGACAATATACTTTAACTATAACTGGTTTTATGACAGGCCCCAGGTTAATAAAAATAAAACCTTTGAATATCTTTTCCAAAATAGAAGACAACTAGTTCACAAATATACATACATACATATATATATATATATATATATATATATATATATATATATATATATATATATATATATATATATATATATATATATATATATATATATATATATATATATATCGTGGATGCCCGCAAGGGGGGGCAAGAGGGGGCACTTGCCCCCCCCCCCTCCTTCCTGGTATTTTCTAAATATAGAAAAAAATTTTCTTGTTTGTAACGTTCTTTATGCCATAAAGTTTGTTACAAAATTTTTCTGTAAAAAATATCTTTTAGTGATACTTCGTTACAGTTTCGGAAAAAACCTTATTAAGTTTTTTCCGAATTAATTAACAAAAAATGTTTTGCCCCCCCCTTAGAAAATTTTCTGCGGGCGCCTATGATATATATATATATATATATTTATATATATGTGTGTGTGTGTGTGTGTGTGTGTGTGTGTGTGTGTGTGTGTGTGTGTGTGTGTGTGTGTGTGTGTATAAACATGCACACACGTCAAAATCATCGACGAATAAATCTAACAAGTTATTAACAGGGCTTTTTCTTTCTTCACAAATCTACTTTACCATTAGAGATTTCTGCAATTTTTAACAAAAGCCAATTTTCTGGACCATCCAGTTTTCAAAGCTCAGTGGACTTTAATGAGATAGGTAGCTAATGTTTTTCAATCTTGAATTTATCAGGAAAATCACACTAAACTAATCTATCCAACATCTTTATCTTCACTTCCTGCTTTACATCAACCAGAGATAGCAGCACCAACTGCTCAGTCAAGCACTAGTTATACCTTTGCATACTAGCAAGCAATACCAAACCAAAATTGGAACATTTATCTTTGATGCAAAAAAAAGCATTTTTGAAAGCGGTAAGATCATTTGACGGTGAATTTGATATCAAATACGACTTTAGAAACCAAGATGTATACCAGAAAGATTTAAAGAAAGCTGCTGCCTCTATCATCTTTTTTTACCGATTTGCTCATAATCATGGTGATCTATGGTGAGTAAGATTTATTAAGTGTTTTTTTTTAATTTTTATGTTATTTTTTATACTTACACATTTATTTTTTCAATATACTGTATCTAGCTTCATCGCAGGTTTCCAGGTTGATGGAAACAAAATACAAGTACTTCTCCTCTCAAATAGAAAACAAAAAGTTGGCATAGTTTCCTGTAATCAATCCTGACAAATATTTTTAAAGTAAGAGCCTTTATTCCAAACTCCAAAGTTTTCTTACCAATTTCATAAAGAGGCGACACAGTCTGAAACTGAACCTAATCAAACCTAACTAGGTTTATCATTTTTTTCCACTCTTTTTTTGACTAAACATCGATTTTTCTGGAGTTTGACATACAGCTTGAGCCTTAGGCTCTTTGTCTTTTCTCCAGTCAAAGCCTCCATAAAGAGTGAAATGTCTAGCATACATCTTGTACAGAGAAACCAAGTGAAATATTAAAAATGGAATTAAGCAACAGCTCTAGAGTGTATTCCAGTATTTGATGCCGTAGCGTCACAACAAACAGCAAGTATTTGACCTACAATGTCGAAGTATTTTAGCAAATTCAATTGCTTCAGCCTGCTCAATACCTTAAAAACTTGGTGTTTGAATAACGCATAGCAGTATTTATCTGTATAATCCATATTGGGGATGTAACACTACCACTATTTTCTACAGAAACAGTTATTTTTGATCTTCAATCTGTTTCACCTTCTTTCCATCAAAATGAACACATAGTTTTTTTCTCTTCAGAGTAGTTATAATTTCTTGTCTGAGCTTATCTCCTTATAATTCAATCTTCTTAAATCTCTATGGACTGTACTTCTTGATA
This sequence comes from Hydra vulgaris, assembly GCF_022113875.1. Taxonomy (NCBI): domain Eukaryota; kingdom Metazoa; phylum Cnidaria; class Hydrozoa; order Anthoathecata; family Hydridae; genus Hydra; species Hydra vulgaris. The sequence goes on along the minus strand of NC_061170.1, from coordinate 18,880,286 downwards.
GATTAATATTTTTTAGATTCACACAAGCTTTATTGCAAATAACAACTACCACTGAAGTTTTTTTGCGTGTATCTACTCTGTATTGGGCAGAAACTGCAGCAGTACAGTCAACCAGATCTTCAACAATTATCCTCATCATTAGCTTAGATTTAGTAGAACGACTGAATCTATTAGGTAAACCTTTATCATCTGAAAAATCTAAACTAATTTCTAATTCAGAATTATTTCTAGATAAATGAAAAGAAATCTCAAGTTCTTTGAATTTTTCTGCATTCATTATGATTTTACCTTTACCTCTTGCCTCCTCCATCTTCTTGAACCAAGTATTTTCAACTGAATTTTGTAATACTTCATCCAATTCTTATGTTATATACATGTTTCGCTCTCCTTTTTGATCTAATAGAACTGAATATCCTCCTCTTTGACATCTTCAGAACAAAAAAGTTTCTGATTTACTTTTTGTTCAAAATTTGCAAATGAAATATTAAAGAGTGTTAAAAAAAATTAATTCTGTATTTTAAAAAAGTTGTCAATGCTAGAGTTCCAGTACATTTATTTGAGATGATGCAGATATATGTACTTATTATGGAACTTCAGTATCTTATCCCTGACACTGGATTTACTGATAATAAAAACCCTTGAAACCCTGCTTTCTTCTAAGCGTCTATTACAGCAGAGACAACACATCTTTGTTCTAAATTCTTGCTGAAACTATCTTTGCATATCAGATCCCTGTTCTCATACTTCTGAGGGCAGGCTACTATCAACTTAGTAGATTGAAATCTTATTGATGTAAAATAAAAATTGACAAGTATTTATCATTATGGTTTTTTTGTTCTTACATAATTTTTTGCTTCATTTTGTTCTATATTTAACACTGAAAGGGGGCGGGGGGGGGGCGAAGTGGAGATATGTTAAATTAAATATGTATTGCATAAAATTGACCATTTTTAGATTTTATTTTTTTTGTATCATTTTTGTACTTATATATATATATATATATATATATATATATATATATATATATATATATATATATATATATATATATATATATATGTATATATATATATATATATATATATATATATATATATATATTTATATATATATATATATATATATATATATATATATATATATATATATATATATATATATATATATATATATATATATATATATATATATATATATATAAAATAATTATTTGTTCTACTCGGGAGATTTTAGAAACTGGATGTATCATAGAGCATTTCCAATAGTTTCCAGCTGGTTTATTGGAAAGACAGCAGCCTCCTTAATTTTGTTGAAACGCTGTACTTTCAATTTTCACCCTTCTTCTTCTTATTTCTGACTAGAAATAAGAAGAAAAAGGGTGAAAAGAGAAAGTACAGCGTTAATTCTAAAATCTCCCGAGTAGTAGTTTCAAAAATAAATATGCTTAGAAAAACATGCATTAGACTAATAATATTATTATTAATGCATTAGAATAATAATGCATTACACTAATAATATTATTCAACTTATTTATTCAAAAACAACAAAAAAAAAAAAGATATGAAAAAATTTCTTTACTAATCAATACAAAATTCAGGCAGTTTTTTTCAAAAAATTGAATTTTGTTAAGTTTTACAGATATCACTATTTGACTACTGTTTTTTTTTTACCATTGATTTTTAACCTCAAGGGACTTCAGAGAATGGGAAAAACTAACTTAAGAAAAAAAAAGTATGTTTCTGAGACACCTTAGTAAATAGCGCACAATAATAAATAACATACAAAAGTACAGGACAATTTAAACGATACACAAAAATACATTACAAAGTAAACAATGTTCAAAAATAATTTAAAAAAATCAAATAGTTAAAAAAATTATTTTTTTTCTGACTTTTTATGCTTATGGCAAAATTCTTAGTTTATTATTATTATTATTATTATTATTATTATTATTATTATTATTATTATTATTGCTATTATTATTATTATTATCCAATTTATTACTTTTTTTTAACTTTTAACTTAGTATTTTGTTTATGAGGGGAAAGCGGGGCAACATGGCGAACGCTTTGAAAGCCCTGAGTTATTGCAAAACTATCAGTCGTGAAGCAATAATACTTTCTTAGTATGTTTATGTTATTAAAATGATTGATTGCCTGCATGATTTGTCAGTTTGCAAATATAAAAATTTAAAACAAATATTAAAATAAAAAGTTTAAAAATTTGTCATCTGGTCACGTGACATGGGCAAGATGTTTTATTATGCAATTTTTACCTCCACTTTTATAAAATTTTAAAAACTATCAATAAATCTAACTAAAGTAACACAAAATAAACACAAATCGGAAAAAACTACTTCTAAAGAAATTAAACTTAAATTTAACTTAAAAATTAAAATTAACTTATCCATTATGAAAAACCGAAACTGAGGAATTTTTTTTTAAGCGCAAAAAGTAACCTTATGCGTATAAATTTTTTTTTTTTTTACTTTCAGATTTTCCTTTTCTTCATTTATCTCTTTTTTTTTCCCTTTCCACCATTGAAAAACACCTCTGTCATGCGATTGCATTGCAAACCAGTTGCCTTCAGTTATCGCCATGTTTATACTATTTTAGATACTACTCATTGGACGCAAGGCGTTTTATAAACGTATTAATCACGTCTTGTGTACACTAGGTAAGCCTAGTAAATACAAGGACGTGTTTTAATCCACTAAAAAACGTATTAAAATGTATTTTAGACATTAAATACGTTTTGTTTTTACTTGCAGCTATTTATCGAATAAATAAATATGTACATCACTAACGTTTATATAACAACACATCATGGCAGACATAATGTTCAACATTATTGCCGAAAAACCTTAGTTATAAGGTAAAAAAAACCATTTTAAATGATATTTTTCTTTGTTTTTTTAAAGGCACATTAAATTTTGGGATAAAATTGACTGGAATGTCAGAGTTATTCACGAGTCTGTCAAGCATATATACATAAAAGTCCTAATGTCTTATTAAATTAACAAGACATTAGGACTTTTACTTTGTTAGATTTATTTCATTAGACTAACTATCGTCATAACTTATGAAAATATTATGACAATATATAAATTATGTATTGTATTGTAATATGAAAATAACTTATGGCATTAGTACGTTTTAAGTATGAGTAAATAAACAATTAATTTTTTATTTTTTGTAGAGCATGGTTTCCGCACATAAAAGTTTGAATAAGCCATTAATTGATTTTTTTAATGCAGATAATATCATTTCTTGCAAGTACATAAAAAAAACCAAGTTCAACATATAGATTTTATGATAAAAAGCCATAAAAAAGATATCAATGATGTGAATAAAAATGATATGCATAGTTGAAGCTGAATTTGGAAAAACATTAATGAATCTAAAAAAAGTGTACTGTAAACGGTTTGGACGGAAGAACCTGTGAGGTGGAGTGTAATTATCAACACAAGTAATAATAAAACTCAAAACAAGAATACACTATTTATATGGTAAACTCTTGTTTTAGAATATTCATGATATGATCAAAATGAGATCAGTACGAGTGCACAAATCCAGCTCAAAATAAGCAACTAAAAGTATTATTTTTAAAAAATCTTCAACAAACACAACCTGAGAAAATTAATGAAAAAAGAACCTAGAGAAATTTGGTGGCATGCATTACATCTGATGAATCTAGTGCACAATTTAATGAAATGTTATCAACCAAAAGAAGTAAACCTAAAAACTGAAATAGTTTACAAAAACCTACCATTAAATTGCTGATGAACAGCTTCAAGAACCAACTTTTGTTGCAGACAGAGAAAATCCATCAGTGATCAATGTTGGATAATGCTAGTGAGGAATTCACTTATTGTTTCAGAAGTTATACAAAACACCAAAATAAAAATGCAAAGAAATCTAGCAAAAAATGACAGATAATAAGTAATAATGCTAATAAATAATTAGTGCTTATACATTAAACAGCTACGTAGTGAAGTTAAATTGTTAAATGCCAGCCTAAATCAAAAAGATGAATACTACTACACTATAAGAAATTTTAAAGTTGTGAAACTCATAAAAAAACCAAAGCAATAGCAATCCTCAATTAATTTGTATCAACCTGCAGTAATGGCTGTCCTTTCTACACATAATCCTGTATCTAATTATGTTAAATCAGAAGTATTATTATGCAAATCAATACCCAAATACCATCTATGTTGTAGATATACAAATGCGACTTCACTTAACAATAAGTTCGATTTGTTTTTGTTAGAAATAGCAGTGTATAATCCTGACATATTTATTGTAACTGAAACTTGGTTTAACTCATCAAGTGCCATAAATGTAAGCGGGTATAATGTTATTTACAACAATCGATCTAAATCTAATTCAACTAAATCTCATGGCGGAGGTGTAGCTATTTATGTTAAAAATAAATACATTGCTTTTACTCCATATGACCTAGCATCTGAAGAAATGACAGTTGAACAAGTCTGGTGTGTAATTAAAACAGAAAATGAGAATATCTTAATTGGTAGCATATATCGTCCACCAGATGCTACAGAATTGACAAATCAAAAAATAAATAAAATAATAAATATAGCTAAAAAAAGTGTTGATTGCAACAAATATTCAGGTCTACTCTTAGCCGGAGACCTAAATTACCCAAATATAAAATGGAATGAGAATGATGAGAATATCCAAACAGTGTTAAAAAATGATAGACAAGCACAAATTTTTTTAGACAATTTAAATGATAACTTTTTGACTCAAAACGTCACAAAACCAACCTTTAATTCAGGGACACTGTCAGAAGGCAATACCTTAGATTTGATTTTAACCGATGCACCAGAGCGTATTTCGATCATAGGCTATAATCCTCCGTTAAGCAATTTAAATAATGCACATCAGATATTGTATTGGAATTACATCTTAAAAAAACCAACAACATCAAAATCCTCCTATGGGAAATCAAAGTTTAACTACAAAGCCGGAAATTATCAAGAAATGAACAATTCATTCCATAGTATAAGATGGTCACATATTTTTTCTAATAAAAACGTTGATGAATGCTACAAAATTTTTGTAAATAAATATCAAGAATTATCTGACTGTTATATACCTAAAAAAGTGCATAAACACATAGCTTTAAAACCATATATTGACAAACAAATTAAGACTGAAATCAGACATAAAACAACCTTATGGAACAAATTAATATCAAATAAATCCAAATCACCCATTTTGGTTCAGCAATACAAAATACAAAGTAAATTAGTTAAAAAAATGGTGAGGCTAAAACGTATTGAATATGAAAAAAAAATCAGTGAAGCATCAAAAATAAATCCCAAGTTATTTTATAGTTATGTAAATTCTAACAAAAAAATTAAAGGAGGAATAGCTTCAATGTCTAATGAATATAATAACATTGTAACAAATAGAGAATCTATAGCAAATATTTTAAACAATAGTTTCAATTCAGTTTGTGTTAACGAAGATAAACATAACATACCAAATATACCGCAGAAGACTGAAATTATTCTAGAAGAAGATATAAATAATAAAATAACTTGCCATACTATTGAAAAAAAATTAAAAATGTTTACAAAGCTATCGGAGTATATGGGATAAGCCCATATGTTTTAAATAAATGTCATAGTACTCTCTGTGAACCATTACATTTAATATATATAAAATCGTTGACTGAGAAAAAATTACCTGAACTCTGGAAATTAGCAAATATAACACCAATTTTTAAAAAATGTAATACGAACATTGCATCTAATTACAGGCCAATCTCATTGACTTCTATCCCATGTAAAGTTTTGGAATCACTCATTAGAGATGAAATTATGGATTATCTAATAAATAACAGCTTATTAAATGAAAATCAGCATGGGTTCAGAAAAAATAAAAGCTGCACAACAAACCTATTGGAAACTCTTGATATCATAACAGATGCACTAGAAAATGGCCACTCAGTTGATATGTTGTATCTAGACTTTGAAAAGGCTTTCGATAAAGTACCACACTCGCGTTTGATCACTAAACTTCAATCATATGGTATTGTGAGAAATTATCTGGGATGGATAGAGAACTTTTTAACTAACAGAAAACAGAGAGTGGTCCTTGGCGACACAGTCTCAGATTGGCTACCAGTTATTAGTGGTGTACCACAGGGGTCAGTTTTAGGACCACTGCTGTTTTTGATTTTTATTAATGATTTGCCAGATCAAGTCAAAAACCCTATTAAACTTTACGCTGATGATAGTAAAATAATAAATATTATAAAAAATTCTAATGATTCAATAAGCCTTCAAAATAATATAAATAACATAATGGCATGGTCATCTATTTGGCTCACAAAATTTAATTATGAAAAATGCAAAGTTATGCATATTGGGAAAAAAAATCCAAATGCTACATTTATAATGACTGATATTGATTGCAATTACAATTATACATTGTGTAACACAAAAGCTGAACGTGATTTGGGTATAATGGTTCAATCCGATTCAAAATGGCACTCACAAGTTGATTCAGCAACCAGCAAAGCAAACAGAATGTTAGGTACCATAAAGAGAAGCTTTAAATATTTAGATGTAAACATGGTAAAAATGCTCTATACAACGTTCATACGTCCACATCTTGAGTTTGCGGTCCAGGCATGGTCTCCATTTTTAAAACAAGACAGAGACAAGATTGAGAAAATCCAAAAAAGAGCAACCAAACTAGCACCTACAATTAGGAAATTATCATATGAGGCTAGGTTGAATATTATGCAATTAACGTCACTGGAAGAATGTAGACTACGTAGAGATCTGATTCAACAATATAAAATTCAGCATAGCCACGATAAAATAAATTGGGTTGCTAACGATTGTGGAAATGCATTGGAGGAGGGTCCATGTCTGCGACAACACAAATTCAAAATGAGGAAGCCTTTTAGCAGAAATACCTTCAGGTATCATTTTTTCCAAAATCGAGTTGTAAATGCGTGGAACAGCTTACCATCCAAAATAATAGAAGCTACTTCAATAAATAACTTCAAAAACAAACTAGACAGAGCTGGATTTTGCAGAAACTATTTGTTAAAACACAAACAAAAGACAAAATGAGCTGTTACAGTGCAATATCTTATGTTATTGCACTTCACAACTGTTTAAAACAGTTGTTACAGTTATACCTTATTATTATATTATTATTATTATATTTAAAAAGTTTTCTCTATTTTATTTTTCAAAATGTTTATGATAATGTCAATTCTCATAGTGTAACTTACATTTATAGCATAAAACATAGTACTGCCAATCTTACCTAATAAAGGGGTAAAATTGACAGTTCACTAGAATACCAAAGTTAATAGTCTATCAAGAATTTTGCATATCGAATTGTTTATTATTTATGACAGCAATACCAGAATTAAACACTTAGTAATGTTGCATACTAATCTGTTTTCGCCCAGCTAATAAAAACAACTTTTTTCACTTCTTTTTTTTATTTTACCATTATTTCTTTTTTTTAACGTGTCAATATTATTCTTTTTACTCCCTCTTTTTCAACATAAAAGGCTCTCTTTTTTACGAAAAAATAAAATTATTTGTAAACAAATTTATTTAATTTAAAATAGTTAAATAGTTAATTTTGTTTAAATTTTAAGGATGCAATTATAACTACTGTTGTGGTTCTCTTCATTTTCAAAATGGAACAAAAAATAATCACAGGATTACACCAGTTCAAGAGAATAGTTTTGATTGCTATCATTTTTGCAGATATCATTCAGATGAAAAAAAGAAATTGCTATGTTTAGATTGTGGAGTGTGCATTTGTTTTTTGTGTAAAGAAATTGGTAACCATAAGAATCATGCCACTGTGCTTGCCACCAATAGATGCGATACAGATGTGGTATATATTTACAAATGTTATATATATATATATATATATATATACATATATATATATATATATATATATATATATATATATATATATATATATATATATATATATATATATATATATATATATATATATATATATATATATATATATATATAAATTAGAATTTTTTAAGTAAAAAAGTAATTTTTTAAATGTTCTATAGATATTTTTTTTTAGAATAAACTGTTCAAAAACAAGCAGAGTTGTCAATACAAATCTGCAGAAGTCACAATGAACCTTCAAAAGATGGAACAGTTTGTATTTGACATAAAAGTTTGTAAATTATTTAAATCTGGAATATGTTGTCTTTAAAAGGACTTCGGATTTAAAAGGTACAAAAAGATTATTTCTTCCTGGTTTTTGGTATCCGTAAACTACTTTGAGGAAAAAAAATAAAGACAAATGTTTGAGAATTTTAGGTTAGAGAAACAATCACTTGTTGAACAAGGAGACCTTATGCATAATGGTGACTCCGCGGCTCAAGACTCATGGCTAAAAAATAATAAGTTCCAAATCATTAAATCTCATTAATTTTTTTTTATTGCAAATTATAAGTCATGTAACATTTTTAAAGCTCCTCGACACCAGATTCCAGGAAGAAAAAAAAAAGATTTAAAGCCGTAGTCCTTTTAGGTCTCCCTGTATGTTTTTAGGTCTCCCTGTATTTTAGTGCATTTTTTTTTACATAATTTTTTTTTTTAAAGATTATAAAATATTTAAGACATCAACAAGTACATGCTATATATATATATATATATATATATATATATATATATATATATATATATATATATATATATATATATATATATATATATATATATTTTTTAAATAGAAATACCTAAATATTGTATGTGTATATTAGGGTGGGTCAAAAATTTTTTTTTTTCTTGTTACAGGCTCTAAAAATTGCTAATAGTTATTAATATTGATACTATCAAATATGAGAATGATTGTGATAGATTTAAATTTTCTTTACCTAAAAAAGAAATAAAAATAAGATGAATTTAAAAAAGTTAAAATAACGAAGGGTCTGTTACATAGTGTGAAATATAAATATTTTATAAATAAGTTCTTCTCTCCTTAATATTATATATGTTTTACTCAGTGTAATGCTTACATATGTTACCAGAATGTTCAAAGATCTCTGTATATTATCTCTAACACTTAGCTAGAGCAGGTATGTGAAAATAAAGTTTATAAAAAATTAGTTTAAATTTCTTTTTATATATATATATATATATATATATATATATATATATATATATATATATATATATATATATATATATATATATATATATATATATATATATATATATATTTTAAATAGAAATACCTAAATATTGTATGTGTATATTAGGGTGGGTCAAAAATTTTTTTTTTTCTTGTTACAGGCTCTAAAAATTGCTAATAGTTATTAATATTGATACTATCAAATATGAGAATGATTGTGATAGATTTAAAGGGCGCAACTTTATTGGGAAAATTACCGGTACCCTAATATTTTAGAAAAAAAAAGTTTTTTAAAAGTAGGTCAACCTGGTACTCAAAAGAAGCAAAATTTTATAAAAAATTCGAAAATAATAATGGTTTTATAAAAATCATATTGCTGATAAAAACTGTTTTGAAAAAGCATGTAAAAATGCACCTTTTTCACTCTTAGTTAAAAAAACTATAGTTATTATGCAATCAAATCTAAAATAATAATTTTTATATAAAAAAATTATTATTTTGGAATTTTTATAAAATTTCGCTTTATTTGAGTACCTACATCAAATTTTGAAAAACTTTTTTTTTGAATAATAATAGGGCCTGCTAATTTTTGAAATTATAGTTGCGGGTGGAAGACATTGTTCAATCAATAAAAGTAAATACTTTCCTAAATTAGTACATAAAAAAACAACTTTCTAGCAATGTTTAGAGCCTGTAACAAGGAAAAAAAATTTTATGACTCACCCTAATATATATATATACACTTACTAAAGCGTGTTTTGATAAGCATTTGCTCATTTTTCTGCTTACCTTAAGCTATACCCTTTTTTTCGAAAAAGAAGAAGAAAAAACAAAGAATGATGAATGAAACGATTGCTTTCCCATCCCAAACCCTCGGTCAATGTAGCAGCACTCCACTGTAAGTCAGGCTATTTGTCAGTCGATGTATGTACCGAAGCCCCCAGCAGCAGACTATATCAGTATGACATCAGATTGCTTACAATAGTACGCAATGCTATTTGTATATATATATATATATATATATATATATATATATATATATATATATATATATATATATATATATATATATATATATATATATATATATATATAGAATAGAATAGAATAGAATAGAAAAGGTGCTGTACACACTTGAGGTGTGTAGAGTCTTAATTACGTAGAATTAAGACTATGACAGCCGATTACAAAAATTAGTGTTCAGAAACCGAAATAATTATCGATACTGTTTTTAAAAATGTTCAAATTATCTTTATCTAATATCCATTGTGGAAGAGAATTCCAATCATTTATAACTCTGTTTGTAAAGAAATGGTGACGAATTCTTGATTTTGTAAATTGTCTGCGTATTCTACAATTGTTACTTCTACTAGATCGCTCCAGCTCAAAATTTAAAGGAGGATGGTGAAAATTAACAATATCTTTTCCTTTTGAGATCTTATACATTTGAATCAGATCACCTCTTCTTCTTCTATCAAACAAAGTTGGCAATTCAAGTATCTTTAATCTTTCTTCATACGACTTCCCCCTTAAAGATTCAATTCTCGTAGCCCTGTGTTGCACGATTTCAAGATTGTCAATGTCCTTTTTCCAAAATGGACTCCAAACTGTTGCTCCATATTCCAAATGGGGACGTACTAACGATTTGTATAGTAACTTTAATGAAAGTTCATCCAAATACTCAAAAGAGTTTTTGATCATGCCTAATTTTCTGTTTGCTTTACCTATAGCTGAATTAACATGATATTTCCACTTTAGATTATTTGAAATGAAAATCCCAAGATCATTTTCTATCATTGTTTCTGTTAAAACAGAGTTGTTCAATTTATATTCATATCTTGGATTCTTTTTGCCAATATACATGACTTTACATTTTGATTCATTAAATGTAATTAACCAATCTTCAGACCATTTAACTAACCTGTTAATATCCTCTTGTAATATTTTATTATCATCATAACAATAATTGATTGAAATAACTTTGGTATCGTCTGCATATAATTTAGTGTCTTTAATAATCCCTCTATATATATATATATATATATGTATATATATATATATATATATATATATATATATATATATATATATATATATATATATATATATATATATATATATATATATACACATACATTTTCAGATGATCTAAGAGTTTATTAAACATATGTTATCATTAGTTAAAATATTATTGTCTAACGAAGTTTTAAATCTGTAAATAATTTTATTTTTAGCAATCTGGTTTGATCACAGAGGCTAATGTTAACCGTGAGTGTGATCAGCTGATTAACCTTATTGAAGTGAACCGTGCAAGAATGCTTGAGGAACTAGATAAAAAATACTGTAGCGTGTTAAAAATGTTAAACACTAATTTAGATGCGTTACTTATAGACTATAATAATCTTTTGAAAATACAAGACATTATTTCATATGCAATCAGTTGCAAAGACCCTGTCGCAATTCTTGAAGTAATATGTTTTTAAATTAGTTTTTTTTACTGAGTTTGGGTGATGTTTTGATGTTTGTGGGATTTTTTTTAATTAAAAAATAATTTAAATAAAAATATCTTTTTTAAATTAGTTTTGAATACTTTTTTTAAAACTAATTTAAAATTTAACTATTTATTCAACTGGAAAAAAAACTTAAAATATAGCTTTTTTCTTTAGTCTATGCCTGCAATTGATAAAAGGTTAGTTTGTGTATTTATATTTATTATTTCTGCAGTTATATTTATGTCACTTTGTTATTGTGCTAGCATTAAATCAAAATAAAAATTTATTTGTAAAATTCAAAACAATCATTTGTTAGAGATTTGCAATTAAACATTTTTTTAATTTTAATTACTTTTTTTTTTTTTTTGACCAACAAGAAAACAAGTTTTTGCTTAACTAAAAGAGGTAAGTGTTGTTCCACCAAAAAATTCAGAAAATCTTTCCAAACAACTCATTTCTGAACAACTCATTATTTTTTAACATTTATAAAAATTTATGTTTTATTTGCTTTTTATTTTTGTTTAATTGTTTGGTTCTCTTGTTTTCTTTAATTTAATCTCTTAAAAAAAAAAATTTTTTTTTGACTGGAAGCAAGGGTGAGTGTACGCAGCTCAACAGAAAATTTCAAAAAGCTATTAGTTAACGGTTTTTTAGTTGCAGTAGAGCTTTTATGCTAACTTTAGGTCAAGGTACCTTTGATATGAAATTATAATTTTAAGTTCAACTTATTTTTGTTACTCAACATGCTTTAAAGTAACTTTACTTAAGTTATTTATGGTACGTTGAGTTTTGTTGTGGCAATAGTTTTCAGAAATTAGTGGCACTATTTAGGAGTCATCATTTCAAAGTTCAACATTCTGAGAGAGTAAAACAATTTTAAGTAGTGATTGCTTTTTTTAATGCTTTTTAGCAGTTATATTGAGAGTAAACTCTAAAAAATAAAAGAAATATTTTAGTAATAATTTTCACATTGAATAATAAACAAAATGGTAATAATTAAAACCTTTAATGATTTGGTTTACCAACAATGATACCCAAGTTTACTTGGGCTTTTTACAAGTTTTTTCAATTCTTACAATAGTTTAAAGCTGTGGCATTTAAAACAGTGTAAGAAAAAAGATTTGTAGAAGTGGAAAATGGAATCAGTAAGATAATAGTGAGCGTGATAAAAAGAAGCAATTATAACAGATGTTCACTTTGCAATAGATTTCACTTTGCAATAGATTGTATATATAGTTTCCATGAGAGGTCAGAAGTAAATGGTAATCTAAAAAGACATAATGAAGAGGACTCAGTAGAGTCCCCATTCATTAGTATAGGAATGTCAACAATATTGTGATAGTTGTTTACAGTAAATATCTAAGTTTTGTTGGATTTTAAATTCACAAGCCACTGCAAGCTTCAAGCTGTTACAATAGATCAGATTTAAGATAGGCTGCCTTTTCTAAGCGATCTAAAAATAAAGAGATTGTCATGAAAGAAGTATAAAAATGAGTGGCCAGCAAATAGTGTCACTTTAGATGTAATATTGTCAGGAGGATCAATAATAAAGTAACAACACAGGAGGATAAAGTAACAACACAGGAGGACAACACAGGATCAAAGATATCTTGAGATACCCCAGAAATTACTGGAAATGAAGAAGAGTGTTGACATTCAAAGATGAATTTAATACTGCGGTTAAAAATAAATAATCTTAACAATTTTTCAAGATACACCATATGAAGCAAGCTTTTAAAGAAGACCAGCATGCCAAATGTTATTGTAAATCTTTCATATATCAAGAGGATTGGTTCACCACTGCTTTTAATACATTTTTGGCAACTTATTTTTTATTGATTATTTGTTTCTAGACAAACAGAATGCATATTGACTTTAACTCAGTATATTTTTACAGAAATGCTATAATTTTGTACAAATATTTATAAGTAATTATATTTTGATATCTTTTATTTTATTTTCTTTTTCCATGGTGAGCATTTAGTTAACTAAGATTTAAAAAAAAACTTATATCAGATATACAAAATCCATTCCATTAGGTACATTACCACTATGCCACTACCATTTTGACCATAAAGATAATTTGGTCAACAAATTTATTTATAAAATCGCACATATCAATAAGGTTTTATTTTTTAGATTTTATATTTTATGACTATATATTTTATAATTTTTTTTAGATATAAAGAACTTACCAGTAAAACTAATGAAGATATTTTACTATGCAAGAAGTTAAGAAAAGTCATTCCATTTAAAGGGATGGTTGTGGATTCTCAATCTTCTAGGAAGACTTTGAAGCGCTTCTATTGGCTAGCTCCTCCAAGTAAAACATTTTCAGTTTTTTGTTGTTTTAATTATGTTGAATGGCAATTAGAATGTTTAAAAAAATATGAATACTTTTAATTTGCTAAGCTGTCTGATTCATTTGTTTTTTATTATTTTTTTAAATAAATAGGTTTGTTGTTCATTATTTGTCATTTTTTAAATTTTTTTACTTTGATGGTTAAAATTGAGAAAAAAATTAGAACATTATCTCCTTCATTTGGAATTAACCTTCAGTATGGTATGAACAGATCCCTTCTTGTGTCTTGTCTTTCTTCATTTTGGGATTAAATTGATTCCCCAACCTTGGCCTTAACATACCATTTAAACACACTGTTTTTTGATTAAAATTTTTCTTATTGAAAATATGTATATTTGTTAAAACTTTAAATATAGCTTTAACTTAAAGCCTATAGTAATAAATAACAAAATAATACAAGTGTCTTATATCAAAATCATAAATATCATAAATATCAACGTGTTTTTATATTTTAGATTGTTGTTAATTTCTAGGTTTTTCAGCTCCCAGTGTGTTATCTGGCACAGATAATATTTAACATAACAGGATTAAGTAGGTTGTCATCCTTAAGTTTTTTATAAGCTTTACATAAAATTAAATTTAAAATATATAATAATATGAATTTTTTTTTTAATTTTTAAAATTTTTTAAATAATTTTTTTTTAATTAAAAAGTAGTGACCACCTAATAGTGACTTTTAATTTAAATATTATTTATGTTAAAAAATGTCTGAAGCTTAAACTGTGATGTTTTTTAATTAGTTTCCTATACTTTTGTTTAAGTTCTGTGTACTTAATGACCAGTAAAGAATGTTTTTTTACATTTAAAAATTTTTTTGTTGTAAAGTATTTTATTAAGTAATGTAAAAATTTTCTATTATGTTATTTCAATTTTGGTTGCATTTATTTATTTTATATATCAATTGTCGGATCTTACTATATTATTTATACTAATTAGTTTTATTGCCCACTAATATTTATATATTTAATATATAATATTTATAATACAGGTTATTAGCCAACATTTTATATTACATACTTAATGATTTTATTGATAGGAGCTCCACACTTTCAGATTGATGCGTGTATTATGGAGAACAACAAAATACTGCTTGTTTGGAAGCAGTCTGTTGATAGAATAAATAAGTTTTATTTAGAGAAAAGTAATGATGGTATTGAATTTGAGCTTATCTATGAAGGAGAGAAGCATTTTTTTGAATGTGTAAATTTAAAGTATAATGAACAAGTTTATTTTTCTGTATATGCAAGCAACCAAGCTGGAATTGGAAGTCGTTCAAAGATGATATCATTTAAAACATGTGAAGGTTTGGTTCATTATTTTTTTCATTTTTTAATAATTTTATTTAGCAATTGCATTAAAAAAATTTAAAATTTTTTGTATATTCTGGCATGGTGTTAAATTACCTGTAAGTTGCTATTTGCATGTTTGTGTTCTTTCTGAACCTCTGGCGCATTGTTCCCTCACTGAAAAGTTACTATATGTACGTTTATGTTCTGTCTAAACAATTGGCACAATGTTTATTCACTTGTAAGTCATTATATGTATGTTTGTATTATGTCTGAACCTCTGGCATAGTGTTTATTTGCCCGTAAGTTACTATATGTATGTTTTTGTTCTGTCCAAACCTCTGGTGCACTGTTTATGCACCTGTAAGTTACTATATTTATGTTTGTGTTTTGATTAAATCTCTAATGCAGTGTGAGCTCAGTTTATTACTAGTGACTCCAACTATAAAACTTATGCTCACCTTAATCTCTAGTATTCTGTTAGATGTAATGTTTTTCGTGATGCATTTCCAAAATATCCCCATCAATGTTTTAAAGTACTTCTTTCATGAAATAACCTCTTTTAACTCTTTTAGGTCAGGTTTGGTTTATCACGAACACCCTGCACTGATATTATGTAACCTAGTACTGCCTTCCCTATACCCTGCTGCCTTGTAAGGTTTGCTTTTTTAAGGCAAAGGCTAGGAGAAAAAAACTCTGACTTAAAATTCCCCTGCTTGAGGCTCTTGGTTGAGTAAAAGCTAGAGCTAGTGTTGTGATAAAAATACTCATCTTGAGCAGATGTTAACTACATCCAGCTATTGTATTATAGAAGGCCTTCTAGGCAAACACTTAAGGGGTAAGCATAATAATTTTGTTGACAAACCTCTTCTTCATCCATCAGGCTGTTGCAAATGTAAACCTGTGTCATATTGTTTCCTGTCTAGGATGATAAATGCTGGATCTTGTTGATTCTATATTTTTGCTTGATAACTCTTTCTGTTATCTCCTAATGAGGGTACAGCTCTAAATCTCAGTTTAATGGTTCTGAAGCCAGCTGGTAGTAAGGTTTCCCGAACTCTGCAGTAGCTCTTCATTCCATCTACATCTGTAAAATATCAGAGTATTAAAGACGTCATGTTGGGCATCGATGGTTTTCCTGCTAATGCCTTTGATGTGCATTGTTGAAGCCACATAACGAGCTCTAAGTTATGAATTTAAGTTAATTAGCAAGACTGAGACAATTGCATAGCTCATTGCTTGGGATGTTGTGCTTTATCTATGAATGAGTCAAGTTCTCTTTAAACTTAAACCATGATAAAAGTAATCAAAATATTAAAAAAAAAAAACCATTCCCACACCTAACTGGGCAGTATATCTTTCACAAATATTTGTGGTCTTTGAAGTAACTTTCCATTGGTTGAATCTTTTTTTTTTTTTTTTATTTGCATTCACTCCCATTAAGGCTGCAAGCAGCAACTATTAAGTTGGGAGTTACTAGGAAAAAAAAGAACAGAGTTATAGAGCAAGGAAACGGTTGATAGAAGACTTGAAAAACTGAAGGTTGTATGAGTCAGGAAAACCTGAAGATGGGAGAGAGTTCCAAAGGATTGAAGTGCGGGGAAAAAAACTAGATGAATAAAAGTTTTTAGAGCATGCAGGGACAGATACAGTACACAAATGAGACTTAGCTGAATGACGAGTAAAACAAGAATGAATTTTAGTTGATGGAACTAGAGATGATAACTCCTTTGAGCAGTGACCATGGTAGTATTTGTAGAAAAGAGAAAGAAAAAATTTTACGACGATGGGAAAGAGGTTCAAGCTTAGCAGATAGTCCAGGTCCAACAACATTTACAATGGGTATTTGGACCTTGTCAAGAAGAGAAAGTGGATCGTTAGAAGAACCAGCCCAAATATGGCAACAGTATTCCATACAGGGACAAATAAGAGATTTGTAGAGGTAGAGAATGGAATCAGAAGTAAGGAAATGGCGAGCACAATAAAAAGAAGCAACCTTAGCAGAAGCTAATTTAGAAATCGATTGTATATATGGTTTCCATGAAAGGTCAGTAGTAAGCGATAATCCAAGAAGACGTAATAAGGAGGACTCAGTAAGAGGATTGCCATTCATTAATATAGGAATGTTGACGATATTACGGTAGTTGTTTGCAGTAAACAACTAGGTTTGGTTAGAGTTGAAATTCACAAGCCACTGTGAACCCCAATTTGTTACTGAAGTGAGATCGGATTCAAGATCAGCTGCTTGTTCTAGGCGATCGAAAAGAGAAGACTTTTTGTCAAGACAGGAGTATAAAGTTGAGTCATCAGCAAAAAGAGCTACTTTAGATGAAAGGTTGTCAGGAAGATTGTTTATGTAGATAAGAAACAAAACAGGGCCCAGGAACTTTGGGGAACCCCAGAAGTTACTGGAAATAAAGAATGTGTTGGCCTGAGTGTTGGCCTTCAAGGATGACTTTAATAAACCGGTTAGAAAGAAATGATTTGATAATCTCAAAAACTTTCCCAGAAACACCATATGAAGCAAGCTTATGGAGAAGACCAGCATGCCAAACTTTGTCGAAAGCTTTAGATATGTCGAGAGCAATAGCCCTAGCCTCACCACCTCCATCTAATGCACGATAAAATCTTTCAGTTACAGCAGTTAGCAAGTCGGCCGTAGAGCGAGAGGATTGAAAACCGTATTGATTGTCTGACAGTAGTTTATTTGACTTAAGATGAGATGTGAGAAATTTGTTGATCAAAGACTCAAAGACCTTGTTAATAATAGAAAGAAGACTGATCAGACGATAATTGGAGGGTCAGAATTTTCTCTAGAGTTTTTGAATATCGGAACCACAGATGCCATTTTCCAACAAGCAGGAAAACAAGACTCAGTCAAACACTTGTTAAATAGTTTAGAGAGAATTGAAGAAAGTTCTGGAGAACAATTCTGCAAGACTGTGACAGGAATGTTGTCTGGACCACAAGCTGTAGACGAGTTTAATTGAGATATGACTTGAGCAACAGAAGCCGGAGTGATTTGAATGTCTAACAATGGGTCTAAATTATTGGGTCAAACTTGTTATTTATTGGGTCTTCTTACATAGAAACAGGTCATGGATCCTAGTTATGTCATATAAGTTAGTTCTATTTGTTTGACATTTCTTATAGAAACTTTTCTGCAACTCATAACATATTCTTTCAATTAAGCTATTTTTGATACCGGTTTTTGCGAATAATTAAATTATAGCTATTAATGGTACCAAATCTCACAAGTGTACAAAAACATATTTACATAATAAATGGGAATAGAAGTATCTAGATCCGTAATCATCGAAGTGATAAAAGTATAAATGTTTCAGTATATGACATTGTTGAATAATTACTTGTTTTAAGATGTCGAAGTATTTTTGCATACATAATATGTGTAGTATAATTAAAAATAAAATATTATGTTCTAAATTTTTATTGAGCAACTTTTTTTTTTAACAAACAAATTTTATGCAAGTATTATAGTATGTAATATTTACAGGGAATATCTTTTTCCGGATATTGTGTCAGTCAGGAGTACGGTCTAGTGTCAGGTCAGGAGTATGGTCTTCATAATCATCCTGCTAGTGGTAACATGTAACCCAGTGCAACCTGTTCCATGTTCTGCTGCCTTGCAGGATTTGCTTTCTAAGCAAAGGCTGGAAGGAGTGTTCTTCCTGTCATCAGTACTATCTTATATCAGTCATGCCTATAGTAATTTTTTTTTTTTTTTTTTTTTTTCATATAGTTGGAGATGCCTTAGTTACTGTATTAGCTCACCTGTAATCTACTTTATATGTATGTTTGTGTTCTGTCTGAACCTCTGGCGCGGTGTTCGCTCACCCGTAAGTTACTTTATGTTTATGTTTATGTTTTTTATGTTTTTTTATGTATGTTTGTGTTCTGTCTGAACCTCTGGTGCGGTGTTGACTCACCTGTAAGTTGATTTATGTTTGTTTGTGTTCTGTTTATACTCTAATGAAGTGTGAGCTCAGTAACTAACTACTTACTCCAACTACAAAACCTACACTCTCCTTAGACTCCTGTATTTTGTTAGATGCAGTGTTTTTCCTAATGCACTTCCAAAATGTCATGCCTGGTTTTCTCAAAGTACTGTTGCGGGAAGTAACTCCTTTTAACTACTCCAGGTCAGGTCAGGATAATCGAGATCAATCTTGCTACTGGTATCACGTAACCCTGTACCACCTGCCACAAGCCCTGCTGCCTTGCAGCTCTTCTTAGGCAAAGGCTAGGAGAAATAAACTCCGACTAAAAATTCCCCTGCCTTGGGGCTCTTGGTTGAGTAAAGGCTAGAGATGGTGTCTCGATAAAAATACTCATCTTGGGCAGATGTTAACTGCATCCAGCTAAACATCCCCTGCCTTGGGGCTCTTGGTTGAGTAAAGGCTAGAGATTGTGTCTCGATAAAAATACTCATCTTGGGCAGATGTTAACTGCATCCAGCTACTGTCTTGTAGAAGGCCTCCTAGGCAAAGACTTCAGGGGTAAGCCGAAAAATTCTGCTAACCAGCCTCAAACCCCTTCTTCATCTATTAGGCTGGCATAGATGTAACTTGCGTTACATTGTTTCCTGCCTAGGATGATGAATGCTGGATCTCCTTGACTCTACTCATAGAATTTTTCTTATGCCTCCTTGATAATGGCCATGCAACTCTTCCTGTTATCTCCATATGAGGGTACAGCTCTAAAACTCAGTTTAATGGTTCTGAGGCCGGCTGGTAGTAAGGTTTCCCGAACTCTGTGGTAGCTCTCAGAGAGGCTGATTCCATCAACAGCTGCAAAATATCAGAGTATTAATAGTGCCATGTTGCGCATGGGTGGTGTCCCTGTTAATGCTTTTAGTGTGCATTGTCAAGGCCACATAAGGAGCCCGATGTCATGGCTTAGGGTTAATTAACAGGACTGAGACAACTGCATAGCTCATTGATTAGAAGGCTGTGCTCTATCTATGAATGAGTCAAGTTCTCTTTAAACCCAAGTCATGACCAAAGTAACCAAAAATTTAAAACCTAAAAAACCATCCCCACCACCTAAATATTTTAATATATCTTTTACAAATATTCGCGGTCTACAAAACAACTTTCCATCAGTTGAGTCTTACCTCCTGCAAAATTCACCAGACTTGCTTGCACTCAGTGAAACAAATTTAAGTTCTGCAATTCCTTCTTCAGATGTCAGTGTTGATGGGTACTATCCTTTGATTCGTTAAGACTCCAATAGTCACATGCTAGGTTTAGGGGTATACATACGCATTAATTCCCCTATTTGTTGTGAAATCAGGTTCGAATCCTTTGACCATTCTTTTATGTGCTTTCGCCTAGCACCTCTTCACTCTATCACCTTTCTCTTTGTTCTTTATCGTTCTCCTTCTTCCCATGATTGCACTCTTTTAGATGTTATCTCTGATCAAATTGACCATGCCCTCTCTCTTTACCCCTCTGCCAATATTATTGTTGTTGGTGATTTTAATGCCCATCACACTGAATGGCTTGGCTCTAACACCACTGATCCTGCTGGCACCAAAGCCTTTAACTTCTGCGTTTCTCAATCTCTTACTCAGATAGTTAAGTTTGTGACTCGTTTTCCTGACAACCCTAATCATTTACCTTCACTCCTTGACTTATGTCTTGTCTCTGACCCTAGCTTATGTTCAGTTTCTCCCTTTTCTCCCTTAGGTGGTTCTGACCATGCAATGATCTCTATAAATCTTTCTTCTCATACTTCTTTTTTGGGCTCACCTTATCATCGCACTACCTACAACTACCCTAAAGCTGACTGGGATTCCTTTCGTGATTTTCTTCGTGATGGTCCTTGGGCTGATGTTTTTTCTCTCTCAGCTGACAAATGCGCTTCCTATGTAACCTCCTGGATTCAGGCTGGAATGGAAGCTTTTATTCCTTCGCGTTGGTTTCAATTCAAGCCTCATTTTACTCCATGGTTTTCTCCTTCTTGTGCGGCTGCTATATCCAATCGTAATCATTTTTTTCATCTTTTTCAAAAGAACAAGTCTCTTGAGAAAAAACAGCTATTTATTATTGCAAGAAATTGATGTAAAAAGGTGCTTTCTGATGCTAAACTCCATTATTCTCAGTTCACTAAATCTTGCATCTTATCGCAGAAGTTAGGCTCTAAAGACTTTTGGAAAATCTTCAACAGCATTATTAACAAGGGTAGATCTAACATTCCATCTCTCATTCATGGGACTAATCTTATTACCTCCCCCAAGGATAAGGTAGAACTATTTCCAAAGAACTTTTCTTCTAATTCCACTCTTGAATCTTATGGACATTCTCTTCCTTCCATTCCAGTCAAACAGGTTGACCCATTGTCAGACTTGTTATTTATTGGGTCTTACCTCTTTTCACAAAATTCACCAAAATCTTACCTCTTTTCACAAAATTCACCAGACTTGCTTGATTTTTGTGAGATATAACCTAGGCTGATCGTTCTTCAGATCTCAGTATTGATAGGTACAATCCTTTGATTGACAAAGACACCAATACTGCCGTGCTAAGCGAAAAAGCAGTATCTCCATCTAAGCAAATTGTCGGGAAATTGACTAAACAAGTTTAGCACATTACTGATCCGTGTACCAAGCATAATTAACATACAATCCTAAAATAAACGTTTATATACTAATTTTATATCATAGAATTGATTTTATGAGTTTTTAATTATTTTTAAAAACTCATAAAATCAATTCTATTTCTCAACACTAATACTTTGTAATGAAGACCTATCCTATTTTTAAGACTTACTGTTTATTTTCTTAATTTCAAATGCTCATTTTCAATGTTAAATATTAGATATACTGCTTTTTTGTTGCAAAAATTGGTATAAAACCACATTGTTAACCATTGGTAGCAATATCTCAATTTTGACAAAAATTGGAGATACTGCTTTTTCGCTTAGCACGGCAGTATAGTCACATGCCTGGCTTAAATGTATATTTATGCATCAATTCACCTATTTTTAGAGAAATCAGGCTTCTGTTTAGCACGGAAATGACTTTAATGCTCATCACACTGAATGGTTTGGTTCTAACACCACTGATCCTGCAAGTACTAAAGCCTATAACTTCTGTATTTCTCAATTTCTTACTCAGATAGTCAACTTTGTGTCTCATTTTTTCTGACAACCATAGTCACTTACCTTCACTCCTTGATTTGTGTCTTTTCTCCAACCCTAGCTTGTGTTTAATTTCTTTCTGTTCTTCCTTAAGTGGTTCATCTTATATCTAAAGTGATTATATTTCCTGATGACTCAACTTTATACTCCTGTCTTGATAAAAAGTCATTTCTTTTTGATTGCTTAGAACAGGTAACCAATTTTGAATTTGATTTCACTTCTGTAACAGAATGGGGCTTGCAGTGGCTTGTGAATTTCAACTTCAACAAAACAACTTGCATTAAATAACAAAAGCTAATTAATGAAAACAATTATCAACTGTCGACATTTCTATATTAACGAGTAGCAACCTTCTCACTGAGTCATCTTCCTTATGTCTTCTTGGATTATTGTTCACAACCGGCCTTTCATAGAAACCATATATACAATTGATTGCAAAGTTAGCATCTGCTACGGTTTTCTCTTTTTAAACTTTTTTTTCTCTTTCTAAAGTTTACTTCTCTTTAAAGTAAGCTTTAGCTCAGAAAATTAAATTTGTATAAATTTAATAATAGTAATGACATGTTTGACCATTATTGGGTGGGAAAGGGTTAGGAATGAATGGGAGGCGGGTGTAATATCTAAGACTTTTAATTTTTTTATTTTGCTTTAAGCACTTTATAATTATTAAATTTCTGTTATATTCTTTCTATTATAGTAAAAAAGTATAAAAATATTACTTAAGAAGATGGCTGCTTCAAACAAAGCAACACGCTTAACTACAATTGTTTGGCTAGTTGGACATATTCTCTCCACAATAGATTGACCGAGTCAGTTGCTAACAAGTGGTGTTGCACTATGTAGAGTTTTTTTATGAAATGATAATCAAAAAGTCAACTCTTTCAATATTCTGCAACACAGTTGCAGATGAAGTTATGATTTTTTGCCTTAAGGCTAATATTCCAACTATAGCAAAGCGGAAGACTTAATGTATAAGAAAGCAGTTGTAAAATACAGAAAACGCAAGCTTGAAGAAAAAAGACACTATGAACAACATAAAGAAAGTAAAGTTAAATTTACAGAAACATTAATGGATGACAATTCAGATTACTCTTTGGATGAAAATTCTGACTGTGATGCGTCAATTCAAATACAAAAAGTTTTTAATCTTCGAAAAATTTCAAAACATTCTACTATGAGCACTAGTCAACTCTCAATTTCAGTATCCAAACATTGAATTCTTGACAATCAATTCTTTCATGCAACGTTAGACCAAACAAAAATAACACCACGACAAGCAATGATGGTTGTCATACCAGCCCTAGCTGCAATCGGTATTGATGTAAATAAAGTTAAGATTATCACGTTCCACTCTAATAGAAGCTTGAACTACATCTCGGGAATCTCTTTCAATAGCAGTAAGAAAAGATTTTCAACCCTTGGTTCTGCTAGTTGCTCATTTTGATGGTAAAATGTTGTCGTATGTTGATAGAACCAGACGCAAATATTTGCCAATTGTTGTATCTGGCTTGGATATTGAGAAATTACTAGGGATCCCTGAGATACCTGCTGGTATTGGTGCTCTGATGGGACAGAAGGTATTTGAGTTCATTCATTCATGAATGGCCTGGCGTTGAAGAGCATCTTGCAGGTGTTTGCTTTGACATGACTGCAAGTAATAGAGGAAGTTATAATGGGGCAATAACTATCATACAGAAGTTAATGAACCAAAGAGCTTTGTTTTTTAGCCTGTCGACATCATATTCTTGAAATCTGTGCAAATGCAGTGTTTGATACGTTTTTTGTTTTAAAAGGACCAAACATTGAACTTTTTGGTAGAATAAAGTCCCAGTGGGAGTTAATAGAAAAATCAAAGTTTGAACCACTTGAAAGTGATACAAGCGGAACGAGATGCCTTAAAAAGCTCGAAAAAGAGTGTCTTGCATCTCGAAAATTTGATGTGGTGGAAAATTAAAAAAAAAACTTAAAAGACACTCAACCACATGATGACTATAAAGAGTTGGGGCGACTAGCTTTTCTCCTTTTGGGAGAAAATAATGATATAACAAGTATTTGCACTCCTGGTGCTTACCATCGTGCAAGATGGATGGCTAAAGGAATATACTGTTTAAAAATTTTTGGCTTTCGTCATCAATTAAATGTTACAGATAAAGAAATAGGGATTTTAAGAGGAATTTGTCTCTTCATAACCACAATTTATGTATGTTTCTAATTTTCAGCACCTCTCACAACAGAAGCACTGTTGTGAGAGGTGCTGAAAGGTGTTGTCAAGTTGACAGCAAAGTTGCAAATGTTGCAAAAAATATAATTAAACTTTAATTATGGTATTTAAGTGAAGATCTAGCTGCTCTCCCATTATTCAGTGAAGAAATTTATGTTGAAAAGAAAATAGAAATTGTAAATGTCTTACAAAAAGAACCATTACCAGGTGACAATAGAAGGCTTGCTTCAAACAAGATTTATACATTCTCTAAACTTTCTATAGCTAACTTTGTTACACGACGCTCAATGAATTTGTTTGACCCTCTCAATCTACCAAAAGAGTCCTTGACATCGTCTTCTAAAACTTGGGCTAATCGTGATGACTACAAGGCTGCTTGTAAGAATGTTTGTGCCATGAAAGTGGTTAATGACTGTGCAGAACGGGCAGTTAAATTAGCCACTGACTTTGATGAAGTTTTGACAAAAAATAACAATCAGTATCAGCTTCTTTACCAAGTAGTTGAGTATCATTAAAAAAAATTTCAACTAAAGCTACAAAGAGACAAACTACAAAGTTAAACCATAATCATTCTAAATAACAGCAGTTTAATCTATTTAAATATGCATACATATAATATGAACTAAATATATAATTAAGTACATATATGGCTATTATTTTTCTGTAGTATTTTAATTTAGTTATATGTCAAGGTTGGATTAAATTATGTATGTTGTTTTATTAAAATAATTTTAAATGTTGTTGTTTGTAATATGTTTTCTTGAACGCATAAAATCATTTTTTTTCATTCTTTTAAAATTTTTGTTCAAGTACATTATTTTTTGTTATTTTTTAATTTAAAAATTTGGATTATGGCTGAGTTAGAAATGACTGGTAGAGGGGCATATGGGCATCTAGTTTAGGGCATATGGGCCACTAGTACTTACAATTAAAAAAACTGAAGAAATGTTAAAAAATAAGAATCTTTTTTAAGTTGTTATAACAGTTTTTTGTATTTTCATCCCCCCCTCCTTCCCCTTGCCCCAGGTTACCCCTGCTACATACATTCATACACTTGTCTTCACCCTAATAAATAAAATTATTGCATGTTGCACTGGCAATAGTTTATTCTAATACATTTCAGAAAATTATCATTTTCAACAAAAAAGGGCCTCAAAAGGGCTTAAAAAACATGTCCGGGTCCTGTTCCCTGAGGGTGGGGTCTGGGAATTTGTCACTGCTAGATACATTCTTTTTATTGTTATCATTTATTATTGTTATTTTATTGTTTTATTTGTTATCACCCTAATAAATAAAACTGATGTATGTAACACTAATACAAGCTGATTTTAATAGATTTCAAAAATATATTATTTTAGACAAAAATGGATCTCAAAAGAGCTTTAAAAACAGGTCTGGGACCTCGCGTTCCTAGGGTGGAGTCTGGGAATAAGTCATTGCTATATACATTCTTATAATTTTTTTAACCCTAATAAATGAAACTGATGCATGTAACACTGATACTTATTGATTTTAATACATTTTAGAAATATATCATTTTGGACAAAAACAGGGTTCTAAAGGGCTCGCAAAGCAGGTGTGGGGGACCACTTCCATCATCAGTTTAGAAAAAATTTTATCAGTGAACTTTTTTTATTGAACCTCACCAAATAAGAGGGTGTGCGATATCAAATTCATAAAAAAAAAAAAATTACCCTAATATATATATATATATATATATATACATATATATATATATATATATATATATATATATATATATATATATATATATATATATATATATATATATATATATATATATATATATATATATATATATATATACATTTATAATTTTATATTGCTTGCAGCCTTGTTGACAGTGAGTTAAATTAAAATAAATAAAAATACAACAATCATCAATTTTTAGAAAAGTATTTTCAGATTATCTTTTCACTATTAACTTTTCATAATAATTAAATATTTATTTGCAAATGCAAGTAATTGAAAGTATGATATAAAACATTTGCTTTTCTTCTTATTTTCTTCTTCTTCACTTTTTCTTATTACATTATCTTCTTGATTTCACACTCTTTTATAAATTTCTTAAATCTTTATAAGTTTTTAAATTTATGAAATTCTTCAGTCCTTGTACGAAATACTGTTGTCATATTGTGTTTAATATTTTTAAAGGTTTCTTTTTATTGTTTCTTCTCTTTCTCCAGTAATAAAAATATATATTCTATAGATTTAATAAAATATAAAGATATAATAAAAATCAACATATCAATGATATAAAAAAATTATTAATAGAATAATAAAAAAAATAAAAGAAAATAATAAAAGTTTTAGTTTAAATTTTTTTCATGAAAATTTTAATTTCCTTGTGTCATGTAAAAGTTTGACATAATATTTTTTACCATTTTAACATCAGCTTTGAATTCCTTGGTTTCAGGTTTTACTTTCAAAATTGATGAAGCAAAAACTCATCCAACTGTAAAGATTTCAAATGATTTACTTAGTTTTCAAGTAAAACACAATGTGGGTTGGGAGATAAAAAGCACAGATGGTAGAGAGATATTTACTAATGCTATTGTCAAATCTGGAAAACATCATTGGCAAGTAAAGGTTGACCACATAGTTATGAAAAAAGATGCTCAAGGATCAATTTCTATTGGTGTTTTAAGTGAGTTGTCATAAGTAAATATTTTTTTAAATTAATTATAATGTTAATATTAAGCAATATTTATACGCATTTAAAGGTGATACCAATACTGAGAAGCAGAATTCACTTGTCTACATGTTACAATTTAATCGATCAAATCTAAATAAAAAAGACAGTAACAAGTTAATGAGCTGTATGGAATGTCCATCTGATCTAATTGACCAAAATTTATCTTTTGTGCTGGACTTGGATGACATGTATTTTGATGTTTTTATGAATGGACAGGTTCAAACACCAAGCTTACTATCTAAGCATTCATTTGAAAATATTGATAAATGTGGTTACAGTGTATTTGTCAATGTGACTAATCTATGTGTCAAGATGTCTTTTAAAAACAGTTTAAAAATGCCATTAAGTCCTCCTGGTAATATTAGCTTTTTTTAAAGTTTTTTTAGTGTTTTTTTATTGATATTTATATTGGCATCAAATTTTGATTCATGACTTATTTTTGTTTAATCAAGTTTTTATTTTTTTATTTATATGATAATATTTCTTTTATTCAGATTCTCCAATTTTTTTCGAGGAAGAATGCCATTCGATTAACTTGGGTATTTCTTACAAATGGATTTCTAATGGAACAGATTGCTACTATCTTGAAATTGTCAAAGATAAAAAGAGATTTGGAGAAGTTCAACCTGTTTACAGAGGCACAAGTGGGTATTTTTTATATGAATCTGAAAACTACAACGAAACTATTTATGCCAGACTTTTTGCATTAAATATTGTTGGTATGAGCCCTCCAAGCAAAATTGTTACTGTGTCTACTTCTAATGGTACGTTAATTAATTTTTGATTAAATATATTTTTTTTTTTTTTAATTTTTTTATTATTTACTTCCTCAAGGCCTGAGGGGGCCACTACAGTTGAGGAGGCTACTTATTTTTTTTTTTTGTTGTAAATGGTGGTACAACCCTCTCTCAACTCTTTAACTCCGAAACACGAACCCTGACAAGCAAGGCTGCTGCGCGGAGAAATTAAGTTGAGCGCGGTACTTCCAGGGATATGGTGGGAGTCGAACTTCGAAGCTCTCTCTTACAAAGCGAGTGGTCTTACCACTACACCACTACCGCATGATTTAGTCAGAGATATCAAAAACCGTAAAAAGTTATGTCATCTATTGACATATTGGTTATATTATCATTGAAATTTTAAAAATAAAAACAATAATAAATAAAATTAAAAATATCTAAAATTTGGAAGAGTCATTTAAATATTAATATCAATATTTAAATATTTAAAAATATTTAAATATTAAATATTTAAATGCTTATTTTTAAACAATTATTATTGCTATTTTGTTTATTATATAAATATTTACAGTGGCAAAAGTTTCCAGCCAGTGACAATTTGTACTTTCTTTTAAAAAATGTCCAATGGTCTTTAATCTCTATAGCATGTTAATATGAAATATAGGAAACAAAATAATATTTCAAGATAATATCATTCATACTTGTGAAAGTATTTATTATTATAATTGTTATATCGTTGGTATACAAGGGAAATGCAAGTCCAAAAACATCATTTTGAAATAATAAACAAATATAATAATAAATAATAAAATAAACAAATAGTTTTTAGCATAATATTTAAAAGTTTTTATGTAATAGTTGAATTAAAAAAACTCAACTCATTAATAATTTATTGATTAAATTTGTGTTTATCAAACGATAGAGAATTTAAAATATAAACTAATGGTATAAATAACGCCATACTGCTAAAAATGGAATTTTTTGGGAGTGCATTTCCCATGTATACCAATGATATTTACACATACTAGTTTGTGTCAATTTATTAAATAACACAAATTGTTGCCAATTTGTGTTGTTAATAAACTTATTAATCCACATGTTTTATAAAATAATTAAATTTTATATTTATATTAATATTTTATAAAAAAAACTTATTGCAGCCATACTCTTTTTATTTTTATTTTATTTTGTTACCCTTACCCTATTTAGTGATAACAAAACAAAGTTGTGGCATTGACTCAATTACTCAATTAATCAATACAAGCAAGTCGAATTTTACCCCATTCTTCCTTCAATGATTTGAATAATGTGGCTTTATTGTTATCATTATTATATATATATAAATATACATATATATATATATATATATATATATATATATATATATATATATATATATATATATATATATATATATATATATATATATATATACAATATATATATATATATAATATATATATATATATATATATATATATATATATATATACACCAGGTGTAGTAATTGAAAACTGGGTATGGCACATAGATAATGTTTTTTTAAAAAGTAGTCATTATTAATTAAATTTTTTTTTTTTTTTTTACAACTGTAACATTCCTCTACAAAAATTAGTTGACAATTGAACACTTCTCATACAACAACATTGTTTTTTATTATGTTAAAGATGTCGAATTTTGTACCAGAAAAGCATCATTTGCATGAGGCTTTACTTTTTTGTTTTCATTTAAAGAAAACTGTTGCTGATGCTCGTCGAACGCACAAGGAAGCTTATAGTGAACATATTCCATCAAAAACAACTTGTGAAGACTGGTTTAAATGATTTAAAAGTGATGATTTTGATGTGAACGACAAACAACATCCAGGTCAAAAAAAAAAAGTTTGAAGACTGCGAATTGCAAGAATTATTGGATGAAGACAATACACCAGGACAACCATCAACATCGACTTCAAAAACAAATCAATTCGGAAAGAAGAGAATGATATGTGTTTGGTAGGATCAGAAAAGAATTGTGTACTATGAGCTACTGGAACCTGGTCAAACAGTTCATTCTCAACGCTATCAATAATAAATCATCAAATTTAACCATTCATTGATTGAAAATTGATGGGAATGGAAGAATAGGCATAAAAAGTGATTTTGCAACATGACAATGCTCGACCACACAAATCAAAAGATGTGAAAAATACATTAAATGCACTTGAATGGGAAGAATTACCACACCCGCCATATTCACCAGACTTGGCTCCATTCGATTACCATTTGTTTTCATCAATGTCATCGAAGCTTGCAGACCAGCACTTCAATGAAGCTGAAGAAGTCAAAAAATGGGTTAATGAGTGGTTCGCTTCAAAAAACAAACAATTTTATCAAAATGGAATTCATAAGTTGCCTGAAAGATGGGAAAAACGTGTAGCTAACAATGGAAAATACTTTGAATAAACCATCTATAATCTTTCACTAAAAAAAAAAAGTGTTTTCTTTGATTAAAAAAAACCGGTTTTCAATTACTACACCTGGTATATATATATATATATATATATATATATATATATATATATATATATATATATATATATATATATATATATATATATATATATATATATATATATATATATATACATATATATATATATATATATATATATATATATATATATATATATATATATATATATATATATATATATATATATACATATATATATATATATATATATATATATATATATATATATATATATATATATATATATATATATATATATATATATATACTCATATATATATATATATATATATACTCATATATTTATATATATACTCATATATATATATATATATATATATATATATATATATATATATATATATATGACTCAAGAGTATATAGTTATGTCTTAAGAAAATAAAATCTCTTTAGAATTAAGGTAATAATTTTTAATCAAACTTAATCAAACACCACATATGAAGCAATCTTATAGAAAAAACCAGCATGCCAGACTTTATCAAAAGTCTTTGTTGTGTCTAGAGTCTTGTCTTGTTGCTTTCATCTAATGGATGATTCTTTCATCTAATGGATGATATCTTGTTCTACAGCTGACTGTTTTAACAGTCAGCTGTAGAACAAGAGGATTGAAGAAGAAGAAAATGGAGAAATGTGATTTGATTTAAAAAAAAGAGGCTTGCTTGTCAGAGAGTAAGCTGTATCAATATTGGTTGTAAAAGAGTAATTTGCTTTACTCAAGATGATATATTAGAAGTTTGTTGAAAACTGTCAATGGATTAAACTGCTTCTCTGGAATGACAAAAAAATGTGGCCTTTAAATTCAAGAGATCAGTTAGAGAAAAAGTTCTTTGCAAATAGTTCTGCATTGCATCTGCATTGGGATCTATTAGAGACGGAATGTCAGACATAACTATGTTAGTTACATTGATAAAGACTTTCCAATAGTTTTTTGAACCTAACTTCTGAGATAAAATTAAGAAAGATTATGCAAACCAAGAATAACGAAGCTTAGCATCAGACTGCACCTTTTTACATTGATTTCTTGCAATAATAAAAAGTTAAAAAGTTTGTTCTACAGAGAACAAACTTTCTTTCAAATGTTATTTTAGAAATGGTAAAAGAAAGAGCACAAATAAAAACAGAAGATGCACAAGAAGGAGAAATTTATCAGGTAGAGCTTTGCTAGCAACAAAATATTAAGTAATTGAGAAAAAAATAAATAAGTTTCAGAGCCAACACGGTGAGTGTTACTAGGCCCAAACCATTCAGTATGATGAACATTATAATTCATATATTACAAAAATATCAGCTCAAGAATATAGAGAAAGGGCAATTTGAAAAAGATTTGAGAAAGGGCTTGGTCAATTTGTTCAGAAACAACATTAAATAGAATACAATTTTGGAAAGAAGTAGAACCATGAAAACAAAAAAAAAGTTAATAGAGTAGGTGTTAAGCATAAGAATGTTATTGAATAGTCAGGAATAAAATCTGATTTTAGGACAGTAAATTAGTGTGTTAGTACATTCTCAAAACTTATGATGTTAGAATCTTTGCAAATTATATCCATTAACATTAAGATTCTAAAATTAAACAGGCAAATTTAAAATTGTTTCACAAAGAGCAAGTAGTGAATTTTGCAAAAGACAACCTTCAACATCAACAAAAGCTTCGAAGATCACAAAAGTTTGTAAAGGATAGATTGAAACAGTTTTTTTTTTAGTATTTTTAGGCACTTTATTCATGTTTTTAGTAAATAGTTATTAATTAATTAGAGAACTTGACTTGATCATTAGTTTAGATCCAGTGTTTATCGCCTAAGTGATATTGCTTATGAAAATGTAAATCTTTATAATTTTTTTTGCCTAGCAGTAAAAATTATAATAAAGATTTACATCTTTATTAATAAAGAGAAGGGGTTCAATGTTGGTCAACAGAAATTATCTTATAAAGTCTAATAATTGCCTAGGATGCAAGACAGTAACTGGATGCATTTAACATTTACCCAAGATGAGTGTTTTTAATGAGAAACCATCTGTAGCTTTTAATCAACTAAGAGCCACAAAATATTTTAATCAACTAAGAGCCTACAAAAGCCAATCCTACCTTGTAGGATTGGCTTTTGTAGAAAAAAACAAAATTGTTTTTTTCTACAAAAGCCAATCCTACAAGGTAGCAGGACATAAAGCATGTTGTACTGGATTACATTTTACCAGTAGCATGTTACATGTTACCATGGTTATCATAATAATTCTAATCCTTACCTGACTTATCAGCCTAATTTATGAAAATGATAATCATTTTCATAAATTGCTGATTTGCAATTTTGTATTTGTTTATTTTTAAAACGTGCATTATATGCAACATAATAAATAGAAATAGGCATGTATTTTTTTAAGGCATCGTTTTTTCATTTGAGCAAGTAAAAGAAAAAAATCTTATATATTTGGATGAAAATCGTTCTGTTGAATACTCAAGTAACATACCTGTTCTTTTGTTTGGAAATTATATAATTAATAGAGGTATTCATTTTTGGCGATTTCAATTAGAGCAAGTTAAAGGAAAGTGCTCTAAAATAGGTGATTTTTTCTCTACATTTTTTTATTCAATTGAAAAATATTTTTTTGTGTCTTTTAATGCGTGTTATTTTATATGTGCATTATAATATTTTATATGTGCATTATAAAAAGTGCAATCTAATCTGCAGTGTTTTAACTTGTGTTTTATGCAATTCATTTATTTTTAAATAACATATTTACTAGGTTTGGGTTTGGCAAAGTATGGCATTTTGAAACAAGATTATGGTTTAGCAGATTCTTGTGTTATTATGGTTTCTAAAGTACCACAAAATGATGCCTTCTGTCAAACCATTTATATAGCTGATAAATACTTGAATCAAAGTGAAATTGCTTTCTTGGTTGATATGAATTCCAGGTTGATGTTTTCTTTTCTCTTAGATTTAGTCTTAAGATTAGGATTAATTATGTTATTATTAGGATTATGTTATAAAGAAAATTTGCATTATGAATGTTAGAATAAAGAACATATTTTTGTAATAATGATATGTTTTTAAAAAATTAAAAACAAATCTTGTGGTTATGAGATTACCATAAGCAACAATTATACATGTCTGATCTTATTAATTAGCAAAATACCAATATTTTAAACCCGAGTGAAAATAAATACCAAAGATTGATGGATATAACTCGATATTCTTGTTAATGTTAAAGACAAACTAATTTTGATAAAACATGTGGGTAATTTAGTCAGTTTTTTAAAGAAAAGTAAAAAAATCAGCTTTGATGTTTCTATAAAAGTAGATTCTTTACATAAATTAATTACTATAAATTAATATAACTTGATAAATAATAACCATAAATTTTCTGGTATTGCAAATTTTATTGACACAAACTCTAAGCTGGAAGGAAGGTATGAAAATAGTGTTCGAAAAAGGAACCACTGTGTAGGAAAAAATACCCCCTCATTTTAAGAGCAGTATATAATTTTTTCAACAATTTTTTGTAAATAAAATTTAACTTCTAAATTCAAAAAAAAGATTGTTAAACTTAATAATTTTATTTTTTTCTAATCAATTTTTTTTCTCAAGTTTTTAAAATGGTTTTTGTTGCAAAAAACTTTCTTTTTTTTTTTTGTTTTTTTTTTTCAAATTAAACTTAAATTCTTTTAATAAAATTGAAGTCTTTTTTTTTTTTGAGTGCTCTGTTTATCCCATCTGTCCATTTCTCTCGTACTATTTTTGGTGTGTAATTATTTTTGAGTGCTCTGTTTATTCCATCTGTCCATTTCTCTCGTACTATTTTTGGTGTGTAATTATTTTTGAGTGCTCTGTTTATCCCATCTGTCCATTTCTCTCGTACTATTTTTGGTGTGTAATTATTTTTGGTTTTTTGCTGGTTTAATCATTTTAATCCTGATTAAACGTTTTTTAGGTTTTTGCTATCGAATCACTTTAAACGTCTAATATTTTGTGAAATATTGTGTTTTGAAATTTTAATAGATTCTCCTATCTAACTCCAAATCCAACTGTGTTATTCACATTTTTAAACTGTGAATTTGCATTCACAAAAAGTATCAATTTAATGACAGTGAAAACCAACACCAAAAAACTCAGTCAATATATGTACACTCAATGCGTCTATGATTAAATAAATCAGTTTTGATAAATTAAATAAATCATTTGGGAAGGCATTGTAGTAAGCTACAATGCATTCCTAAACAACCCAGTTTGAATATTTTTTATAAATCCTATTATACAAATGGGAAGGATTCAATCTTGAATTTAGAGTTAGAAAAGAGCTTCCGCCTGTAATTTTAGCCTCGTCAAAGATTTGTTAAGCTTTTTTTTTTATATACATTGTTTTACTTGATTTTTTTTCTGAATAGAAAATTATATTGCTACTTTAATGGTATCTTGCTAATTCAGAAAAAGGATTTGCAATTTAATGTCAATCAAATCTGTTCATTTGTTGATGTACCAACAAACGTTGTCCCATGTTTATTGTTAGTAGGAAATGTGAAGGTTTCTTTAAAATGCAATCTTTCTGTTCCAACAGTGCCAGGTTTGCCAGATTTTTTTATGCTATATTGTATTATAGCAAGTATTATTTTTTTTTACAACATATAGCTGTACCACATTTTATTTATTATGTTCATTAAGTTAAGCATAAATAAGTTACAATAATTTGTTTTTTGACTCTGTAATGGTTTCAATTTTTAGTTTCTACTTTAAACTTTTTTTAGCCCCGTCTTTCTTTAAATATTTTGTATGCGAAAATATTTCTTGTCACTATGAGTGGGCACCGTCGAGTCGAGCTGGCTCTTACACTAATTATTTTATTTTAAAAGTTGCAGTTTTATCAGCAACTACAGAACAATTACCAAAAGATGAAAAGTTTAAAATAGTTTACAAGGGATCCCGCACTAATTATGTTCTTCATCCGGTTAAATATAATAGTAAGATTATAGCGACAGTAATATCGGTTAATTATGCAGGTGAAAGCATGGAATCAGAACGTGTAATACTTTACTCAGCCAAAGGTTTTTTATATATATATATATATATAAATTATATTCTAAACATTTGTTTAAATAATTTATGATTTTTTAAAATATTTTAAAGTTTTAAATTAATACTTTATATTTTGAAATTGTCTTTTATTTCTGGAATGAATTAGGTTAATTTCTTGAATGAATTAGGTACAGGCTATAGACTTAAGACAGGTAAAGAGTTACAAGAGTTGAAATCAAGGTGTCAAATTATACACTTTAGCTTTTCGATTCAAGTTTGACAGCAACGAGAAATCAGAAGTGTTGGAATTGGAAAATGACGGGTATACCGTTTTATTAAAAGTACGCGTTCACAGCTTTGCTCTTGGGAGTGAGTTGATTAAAGTTGGTTTTCATTCTTGGAGCATTCGGATTGATGAGTTTTTTGATAATAATCGCATGTCTGTCGTTGGTAGGTTTGTAAAACAGTTAACTACAAAAATTGCTTTAAAATGTTTTTTTATTGGACTGGGAAACAAGGATTTTTTTTCGTCTTTCATTTAATAGTGAGATAATCGTAATATTCCGTTAGCGATCGCGATACCAATATATATTGAAAAATCATATCGCAAGTGAAAGTAAGAACCAACGACTTTTGGATACCGTAAATGTTGAAGTATATGAATCAAATAATTTTAAAAAGTTTTACAAAGTTTTTATCAAAGTTTAAATGTTTGATTGTTTTGGCTTTAATTATTTGTTGAAAACTCCATCAGCTTAAGTAATATAAAATAATCAAATTTATTTTTATTTGTTTTTCAATATGTTCAGAGTTACTGAAGTAGTCCCAATAAAATTTTTTATTTGAGGCAAAAGTTTTAGGCGAAATAAAAGCTTGTCTTGGGTCAAGGTTCGTTATAAATTAGGAGCGTTTGCTTTGTATTTCAAATATAAGGAGTTGCAAAAATGTCATCAATTTTTGTATCGTATCTTTGGAATTGCAAGACTTTTTAACTCGATCAGTTTTTTTTTTTTTCAATAGTCTTTTTTACCAATAATATTTTTTTCGATAATTTTGCATTTTTGCGACATTAGTGTTGCGATTATCTCACTTTTACTTTTACTTTGTGTATAAGAACTTTAGTACAGATATTAACTTGTTATAGCTATTGGAATATCGAAGTTGCAGTTAAATGATCCTATTCTTGGTGAAGATGATTTTACCTATGCCGTTCAAATAATAGAGCATCCTAAAGTAATTCTTAGTCATACCAAACATCGGTATCAACTAAGAATGGATAAATCGGAAGCATGTGGTTTGGTGGTTACGGTAGACGTAAATCTAGATGAGCATTGGTTAAACATATATCTCAATGGTATTAGGATTTTAAATACCTTTTTTTTGTTCTTAATGTTACTTTTCTAAAACCCTTAAAATTTATTGTATTGTATTTTTAGGAACTCGTGTTATTAACGACGTTGACGATCACGGCAAACCAACATTTGATTGCGTTTATGGGGAATTTTATCCCGCTGTTAGTTTGTACGGTAGCCGTGTTAAACTTTCTATAGTAAATAATTGAAAGTATAAATTCAAGCTTTTAGTAAGTGCATTAGCAAAGTAGTTAGTGCACGTGAACAATCCACGTTAAGAAATACATATGATTTAAAATGCCATATTTTATAAGATAAAAATTACAATATATAGAATAACGTAAGAAAAAATACCAGGCAAAGTAGAGAAATATACAAATAATTTTTTCAAACCCATAAAGTAATTAATGTTGTCATAATTTCTTATTTTCTACTATTATCTAAAAATATGTAAACTTTTATAACAAATGTTATATTATAGACATAAGCGACTTGGTTTCAAGTTCCATATGTCTGTACTACTATAATAATTTAAGTTATAACCACTATCTAGATATTGTTTTAAAACCAAAATGAAAAACGTTTCTAGTGGAAAAACATTAGAGATTTAAAAATTGATTTAAATAGGTTGCAGAAAAATATGAACATTTTGAAATTGACGAGTTATTATATTTTACTCCTCAAAGATTACCTGAACAAAGTGATGAACCGTAAGCAGATATTAATTTAAACTACAAAAAAATAACTAGGGAAAACTTACTAGGGATTTTAACTTTTACAAAAGCTTTACAAATGTTTTTTAGCGCTTTCCCCGTGATTAACATGCCAGTGCGAGTTACTTAAAAAACATTTAGCATAGATAATATTATTTCTAACAATATTATTTATGCTAAAACTCTAGAACTCGAAAATTAAGTATCTATATCTTAAGTATCGAAACTAATTCCAGTTTTAAAACTGAAATGAACTAAAACAAAAATTGAAGGTTGTATAATCAAAAAAACGAGGGCACGCTTAATTCTGGTAAATTCGCATGCTAATTTCTGCAAATTTTTGCATAAAATCAATACAAAACTATTGGTTAATTTCAACGACGCATGTAATGCACATGAATTATGCATTACAAAACAAAGTTAGTTATTTTTAATAAAATTTTAAAAGACTATACAATTCTTATAATGCTTATGTTAAAATTTTGTGAATAGGGACAGTTTTTAATGTTTTTTAGGTATTATTGGTTGAGAACTTTGTTTTGTCTTTTCTTATATTATTACTATGAAACTATTTTTTTAATAAATAAAATTAATGACTGACCTAAAGATTTTTTTTAATTTTTTCTTAATGATCTTAAAATTACAGATTTTTAGTATGACTTTAAAACACACTCTTGAGTCAGTAAACTTTAAAATATCTCAACGTTCAAAAGTTGGTCTTAAATTTGTCCATCTTATTTTTAAAGAATAACTGAACAGTGATCTATTCTCAGCTTAAGGAAAAACAAAGTGAGACACGTTTCCGTATTTTTCACGACGCAGGAATGTTCTAAGACATTCTTTTGAGTGCAAAATTTGATCAAATCGGTCGAGATTTCCGCTTCTTTCCTGAGTTATGGCTAAAATCGACAACAAGCCACACTGTTTCCATTTACCCCAATATTGAATATTTTTTCATAAAAGCTTGAAATCAATCATATTATATTAGTTAACATTAAGTTTATGTTATGTGATTTCTCACAGATTTATCGAGTTGCTTATGAAATAATTTGATCAAGTTTCACAATTACACCTTCAATCCTTTTGTCTGTGCCGAAAAGGTTTTTTCATACTTACTTTTTTTAACATTTTAGGGCCTATATTTTAGCACGATTTATTGCGGTGGATAATGTCGCCGATTAATAAATTATTTGAAAGCTTGAGCTGTGATAAGTAAAATAGCAGGAAAAATATTACATTTATCAACCTCCAAATTTTCATTCAGAAAAAAGGTTCGCAGCAGCTTTTTTCTTGAAAGCTATATTTTTTATAAATTTTGCGAGAAATTTAGGTAAAATCTCTCCAAGTAAGCAATTATTCAACAGAAGACTCTTCATAGATACTTTGTCTAGTCTTTAAACTCGATGAAGTTTGTACAAATGTTGCGAAAGTTGTCTTTAAATTTGTTGAATCCTCTTTTTCGATATCTGTAAAATTTCCTTAAAAAAATGGATCGCCTTAAGTTTGCTAAAACCATTCTTCATTAAAAATGTGATGACGGTTCTATAAAATCAAACTACAGCACAATCTCAATTCGTTCATGTATTTTAAAGATTCATGCCCACGTTGTATTTAGTAAAATATAGAACTGCATTGAAAAAATATTATTTTATATCATAAAAAATTTGATTTAAAAAATAATCATTGAAGCGATCATGCAATAGTTGATTTAATTAACAACGTTTTGACAGGATTTGATGACATCAACTATACGCGAAAAGTTTTTTGGGTTTATCAAAATCATTCAACACGGTTAACTACTTTTTGTTTTTGGGACTAGCATTTCAAATTTTTTTTAATTTTCGTCAGATTACGTTTTCTTTTAATTTTCGTGCTTTTTTTTAAAAATATAAGAAAAAGTAATTAAGGAAATTGGAAAGATAACTCTCAAAGAGCTAAAAGAAAATTAAAAAAAAAATTTGTTTATGTAAAAGCCACTTTGCAAAGTTTTTGGCTGGCACCCTTCCCGAACCCTTTGTGAACCCTGGTTTACAGATGATCCCAACCTTTGTGTTTTTTATTGTCCATTATTTAATCATTGTTTAACTAGTTATTGTAATATGTATGTATTATATCTTTAAAAAGTTTATGTGATCTTTAAAAAGCATATACTTCAATGTAAATATGGTACTTGAATTTTTTATAAAGATGTCATGTGTAAAATATAGTTATTTGTTAGAAAAGGGGTGGACTTAAATGTACCTGTGGACTTAATGTAGTGGACTTAAATGTATTTTTAACCGGTTTTGGAGTATTAACTAATATTAAAATTATTAACTGAAATGGGTTGTATTACGTACGGGTCTTACTCAAACATATAAAAAAAGGAAAGGCTAGTGAAGAAAGTACAGTCAACTAATCCAAGGAGGCTGTTGTTTATTCTAAAATAAACAATCATTTCAATAAATCAATTGCTAACCATCAATAATATTCTAAGATTCATCCAGTTGGTTCATCTATTCATCTAGTCTGTAAAATATTCCTACCTAACTTTTATTTAACTTTTCGATTATTAAGACTTCAATCTCTTAAGTTGTTCGCCTGACAAAAGAAACGTAAGAACTTGAATCTGATCTGCAGAGATCAAATCCCTGTTCTTATGTTGGCAACTTCTCTAATATATAGAAAGAGTTTTTATAAGAGAATTCATTCTCTTCGATATTCTTGTAGTAAAGTTTAAACAAAAAGTAAATCATGGTCGTTTTTGTTTTAAGATTGCCAAAGAAGAGTATACTCAGTTTTATCTCAGATTAGAAATAGAGGGAAAATGCATATTACGGAAGAGTTAAATCAAGCACTCCATAAGTCAGTGGAGCATAAGGATATTTGTTTCAGGAAGATGAAAGGACGCAAGAGGTAAATAGGGAATAATAATTAATACAATAACATCTTGAACTTGAGGTTTATTTTCAAGTATTTAGACCTGATTATGGAACTTGTTTAAAATTTAGAATCTTTAAATAATGAAGATTTAGTTGATAGATATCAAGATAATGATATGAGTAAGCGCTGGAGATCTGGTTAATTGCTTCAATGTTCGCCCGATAAAGAGTAGATAAACGCTCATAAACTTGATTATTAGCTGCAATAAACTTGATTATTAGCTGCAATAAACTTGATTATTAGCTGCAATAAACTTGATTATTAGCTGCAATAAACTTGATTATTAGCTGCAATACACTTGATTGCTGCAATACTGCTGATGTAAATTTCAAAGATCTTAATCTGTCAAGAAATACAATTCAAAGAATAAGTTTCAAGAAAATTTAGATATTAGGAGATAAACTTAGACAAAGGAAAGAAGGTTCATCTTGATTGAAAGCAGATAAATCAAAGTGAAGATCTGAGCATGACTATTACTGTAGAAAGTATAGCAGTCAATATTATATCACTTGATGTAAATTTCACTGAAGATATTCTGTAAAGATATGAATATCACTTGATGTAAATTTCACTGAAGATATGCTCTAAACCAAGCTGAAAATTTTGAATCTGCTGGAATACTTTGAAATTGTAGATCAAATATTTACTGTTTGATACAACACTACCGTACCGCGTATAGGCCCGTAGCAACCGGGGGGGGGGGGCATTTGCCCTCTCCCCCCCCCCCATTAATTTCACATAAATAATTAAAAAAAAAAATTGATTTGAAAAATGACTAAAAAAAAAAGGCCCTTAAAGCTGCCCCCCAATATAATTTTTGTTCCTAAGGGCCTGGTGTACAATACCGGAATACATTCTGGAGTTATATCTATCCATAGCTTCATTGTAAACATTCCAGCTCTGCGGTTTTTTTAAAGTAAATGGCCTCCCTAAAGTGCAGATGTATAATAAGGTACACATCTATACTTTAGGGTGGTCTTGATTGAAGAGAAGTTAAAGGGGCCAAGAAAAAAGTTTATATGTCAAACACCAAAAAACCTGGTGTTTAGTCAAACAGAAAACAGACAACATAATAAACCTGGTTAGGTTTCATTGAAGTCAACTTCAGAATGGATTATCTCTGCATCAAAATGCCAAAGAAAGCTCTGGAGTTATAATTTCAATGAATGTTATAATTTCTCAATCACAATGGAAAAATATTTCAATGTTTATTGTAATGCCGAATCTCCGAACTCTTTGTTTTTGAGCTTTTTTATTTGTTTTTCTTTTTTTAATATAGTGTTCAAAATTTCTCATTTATATTCATAGAACTTATCAAGACTAGGCGATAAGATTTTTTTTTGCTCCTGCTATCACAAAACAACATC
Source organism: Hydra vulgaris (assembly GCF_022113875.1). Classification (NCBI taxonomy): domain Eukaryota; kingdom Metazoa; phylum Cnidaria; class Hydrozoa; order Anthoathecata; family Hydridae; genus Hydra; species Hydra vulgaris. Next base: position 18,838,237 of record NC_061170.1, on the reverse strand, counting down.
CCCTGCTATCACAAAACAATATCCCTATGCTATCACGATACAAAACTCCCTGCTATCACGAAACAATACCCCTTGCTATCACGAAACAATGCCCCCTGCTAGAAACAAAAACAAATTGTAAGCTAATGTCTTGTCTTAAAATGATACTGGAAACAATATTAAGTGAACACAAAATATGTGTTAAAAAACTCAAAAAACATAATGTCAAAAAATGCGGATTTATATATCCCGTTATACCCACGGTGTTCGATGACCCCTAAAATGTATAAAATTAGTATTCATGATTTTATTGTAATGAACTTGCTTTGCTATCTATTGGCCAGTTATATGAAGTTGTAGTTGCAGTGCGAAATAAATATTTTCTTCCGGCAAAATAATTTAAGAAAGTTCTCCACAGAGTATTGCAACGTTGGTGCTCCTAATATATTATTGATTATTTCAGATCAAATTTTAGTTACCAGGACAACAACTAAAAAATTTTTAAAAAGAGCAGAAATGTTTTCTGACGTTGAACTTTAGCTTTTATACAGTCTGGCTCTTTAAACTGAGCATTTTGTGCAGATGTTATTTTTAGTTAAAACATAAATTACGATACCCTTTTCCCAAATTCGATACGCTTCTCAATACTTTAACACAACATTAAGACTAAGGTTTCCATTTCATTACATTGTGAAAGTTAGATTAAGTATAGCACAGTTTTTCACTGTGTATAGGTTTACCCTATCAGTGAAAGCGTTATAAGAAAAAAGGCAAGTAGGGGTATACCTATAGTTTTTAAGTTATCTTTTTTCTCTTAATCTAGCTTGCATACCTCTCCTTGGAAAAGTTAATTAAAAGTTAGTTACAGTCCCCTAAATCCATCAAATACCCCAATGTTACGCAGTGTTATTAAAGTTTTTAAACTTAACAAAAAAATTTTCAGCGGGTTATCACTAGGTTGCCTCAATTATCTCGGTTTAGTTTAAGAATTTTTTCAAATAAATACATAAGCAAAAATGATTATTCTTGAGTAATAGTTTGGAATGTTTTGGCATTATTTTAATTGGTTTTAATGGGGGTTATTTTAATTTGGGTAGATTCGGGTAATATGAGCATACCAAAAGATTTCATAGATGCAAGCAGTTAAGTTCAATTTGCTTTGTCCTTTTTGAATTAACTCTATGAGGTGATAGTAGAAAACAGTATAGTTAGCGTAAATTTGTAAACAGTTGTTAGCTCTCATCTAATTAAAAAGCTATTCAATTTTTTGTGTTGTTAAAATATTATCATTACGCATAAAAGAATCTGTGGCGCGAAGTTTTGATGTTGAAATATAGATAATTATTTTTTCATAAAGTAAAATATTTTAACTAAAAATTCGTCCAAAAAAGCATTAAAACATTTATTTTTGACTTCATTTAAAAAACCATTTTAGTTTAATAAGAAAAAATTATCTTTTTTTTTTTTTTTAAATGCATTACTTAGTGTAAAATCTTAAAATTGCTGTGATTTTTATAGCTTTTTGAGTTAAAGCAAAAAATTTTTTTTACGTAAAACAAAATAGTATTATACTTCAATGATAGAAAGCTTAAAAATCTTTAACGTTAAGTTTTGTTAATAAAGAGTTTTTGTATTTCACAACATTAGTTCTAATTTCTTCCATTACTTCTAATTGTCAAACTTGTATTTCTTAAGGTGCCACACAACTGAAAATAAGCAAGTTTTTTGAAAAATATCAATTTTTAAATTTTTTGAAATTTTGATTCTATAATCATTCAATCAACATATAAAAAAAAAAATTAGTCTCAAAAATGATATAAAAGTTGATTTAATATCATTTTAGTACATGACAATTAAAAATAAATTGCCTAACAACGCCTTAACAACCATCAGTCATATGAGTTTTTATGAATTCAAAACAGTAAAATACCATCACAAACTTGATTTTAATGTGTTATATGCAGACTCTTGTTAGTTTTCCGTTATAAGAGTCATATTTCAACACTTAATTTAAGAACAGTAGGGCTGTTCAGTATGCTAATTTGTTTTCAGAACATAGCTAATTGAAGTTTTTCCCATTCAACTATCATATTGTGGTTCAAAAAATATTTTTTACTAAATTTTATTATTTGCCCTGAAGGTCCCTCAAAGCCCCTAAAAATTTGACAGGTCCCTAATATTATTGAAAAAAAAATTATTTAAAAATATGTCAACTTGGTACTCAAAAGAGGCAAAATTATTTAAAAATTTCAAAAACAAAAAGTATTTTTTATAAAAATAACAATATTAGGTTTTTTTGAATAAAAACTATGGTTTTTAAACAAAAAATGAAAAAAAGGTAATATTCACAAATTTTTAATAATAAGTTTTTTTAAGTTGTTTTTTATAAAAAATGAATCTAATTTTTAAAATTTTTATAAAATTTTGCTTCTTTTGAGTACCAAGTTGACATATTTTTAAATAATTTTTTTTTAAATAATATTAGGGACCTGTCAAATGTTTAGTGGCTTTAAGGGACCTTTAGGGCAAATAATAAAATTTAGTAAAAAATATTTTTGAACCACAATATGATAGTTGAATGGGAAAAACTTCAATTAGCTATGCTCTGAAAACAAATTAGCATACTGAACAGCCCTAAAGAACAGGAGTGTTTTGGTCTGTTTGAGTGTTTGTCTTTTATACTGTAACGTTTCTATCATTTTGTGCCAAATAATTTTAAAAGTGATTTCAATTTAGTTGAAATAAAGTTATTTTCAAATAAATAAACAAAGAAATAAAAGTAAACGAAATTTACCAAGAAGGCTAAAACGAAAATGTAATGGTGTTGTTGGAAATAAAAAATCATCTTCTTCCTCTATCTCATCATCGTCCACAACTCAAGCAGCTAGTAGCTGTTCTAGTGAAAGGAAAATCAAACTCAACTATTCGAATACATTTGATTCTGAAAAAGATAATTATTTTGTTTTTATTAACTTTTCAATTTTTAAAGAACTGATAGCTGAAACTGCATGCAGCAACTGCTTTCAGCGATTACTTTGAAGCATTAAATTCAATGATATGGTCTCGCGTGCCAAATCACACATTTGTTAGTAACTCTACAACTGAAATGAGAACATACTCAGCAGTGCTGCATTAAAATGATGGTGCTAATGGTGTATTAGAAGTATTAAAGTACTTTATCTTGAATGGAATTGTTACATTAGCTTCGTCATGTAAAGTTGACAAAACCGGAATTCGGCATATGAAAGTCAATAGATAAAAGTAAAATACAGAGAAAAAAACTAAGTGAAGTTAAAAAAGGTTTCATAGACAATCAGCAAGCAAAAGAAACAACTGATAGTTACATCCCTGGTGGATTTCGATAATTTTTATGTTCTTATTATATACTTTTTTCTTATTTTTGCTTTTTTCTCGATATCTATTTTTTTAAACTTTGAAACACATTTTCTCATTAACAAAACAGAATCACATAATAAAATTTTCAGGATCTGTTTATCATAATGTAATACCCTTTACCATAATGTAATACCGTTTAACCCTCAGAATTTGCATGAAAATCTATAGAAAGTAAAATATTGATGTTTAAAGTGCTGGGTTTATTGATATTTCATATATATATTAGGCGATTTTGTTAAAAATGATATATTTCATGAAATAATTTGAATCACAAAAAATCGGTCAAACAGGGTGAAATATGATTAGAAAGCTATGTTCAAATTTGTAGCTTCAGTCGTTGAGGCAAAATCAAGCTATTAGGTTTTGAAGATTTACTAAAAGCATGTGTTTTACAACACATTTTCGGCCAATATGGATAATAAAATTCAAAAAAAAAATTTACCTGTTTTTTATTTTATTTTAATATAAATTTATTCTTATAAAAAAAAAAAATTCAAAATTTTGATTATTTCAAAAAAAACTTGTTTTTAGTTGTGTGCCACCTTAATGTTATTTTTTTGAGCTAATTAAAAGTGCTCATATTATTATGTGGTCCCGGTAATATTAGCACTTTTGCTACTTTTTTAGAACTTCTGTGTTTTTAAGAAAAAAATTCGGGTGCTCCAAAATCTTACTGGATCATGAGTAATCCCTAAAAATTTTTGTTTGCAAAAATTTTGGATCGAGCATAACTATTTGTAAAAATATTCAAGTTTTCGCTTTAGGTGCTCATAATACCCTAATCTACCCAAACTGTTTCTTTATAATTTACATGTTCCACAACTTCTGCAAAAAAATTTTAAATATCCCTTTTGCAATTTATGATGTTTTACACGATTGTGGTTTTTCAAATACATTTGTCATTGCATTCTTGCATCATATAAAGAAATTATATTTGTGAGCAATGTGGTTAGTTGAAATGCAGATATCTAAGAAATTAAGTTGATATTGATCCTTTTGGTATTCTCATGTGTATTGAGATCTTAAAAGCGTCATAAATGATTTTGCCTAGAAAAGTGTGTATTGCTATCGTCAAAATATTTTTTTATTTTATAGGTTGATGATTGACGCCAGTTAAAGTGCATTAAACTCGATATTTTGTAAATAAGATTCTAAAATTACTACTTATTAGGACAATTCAATTGGACAAAACATTAGGTACAAACTGATGGGTACGAGTTTGCTTCATTAAATTACGCTGAACCTCATTTTCTTGAATTACATTACCTTTAACCTGCTACAATTTTTTCTAGATACTTCAAAAAAATTATTATAATGATTTTCTGATGATAAGTTTAGTAAAACTAAATTATTTAATAATCCCTGCATTACACCAGAAATAAAACCATCATCTGGGAGATGATGATATTATTTCTGGTGTAGCAACGTTTGTATCTTCAAACATTTCTAAAAAGTAACATAGATTTCTGAAAAAAACTTATAAAAACAAATTAATGTATAATAAAAATATAAGGTTCTCTTTGTATCAATTTTAAATCGTTCACAGATATCGTACAATTTAAATCAAATATTAAAATTCCAATGTGATACAAAAAAACTTAAAATGTCATTAAGAAAGTAATTGGAAAAAAACAAAAGTCTTTTAGAAAAACTCTATAACTGATTTTTTTTAAAAAACTCTAGTTAAAATTGGGTGTGGAGTCTATTTCAAAATAGATTAAGTTCCATGATAATTTTTTACGTAACGGGAATTAATTCATTAAGGGGATTAACTTATGACACCGGTGTTTTATATGTATATTTCAGATTTATTAAACACCCACTATACAAGTAAGGTAAATTAAGAGTTTCATACAAGATAAATATAAAAAATCTTGGAAATTTTTTTATTTTTTTTTATTTTTTATTTTTTATTTCAACGTGATCATCTTGGAATATGTTTTTCAAGAATGTCCTTGAAGATAGTTCTCTGCTCTTTTAAGTTCCAGTACTCAACTGCACATTTTAGAGATTGAAGATCCGTTTCAGGAATTAAATTTTTGAGGCCGACAATTTTTTTTTTTTTTTTACTTTCCATTATTGTCTCCAGATTTAGTTCATGATTATTGCACAACCCTTTGATACCATCTAAAAAATGTTGTGGGGCTGTTTTGTTTTTCAGCTGCGACCTAATAATATCATATGTCATTTTATTGTTCATCAAACAAATAAATAAGTTTAGCTTGTTTTGTTGTATAATAATTGATATATCTTCAATAAAAAATAAGGTATGAATATAATTTTTGCTATGTTTTGAAACATCGAGGAGCGACTTAAGTGCATTTCTTCCAACTATATCAAGCTTTTGCATTAACATTTTTTTATGTTCACACAGCTCAAGACCATACGTTAGTGTTGGAACAGCTAAAGTTTTATATAACTGAACAATGGAGTTTGGGTGAGCAAAACGGATTCCTGATTGAATTAAGGTTTGGATTACCGTCCGGAAATTAGATATTCGATGATCAATGTTTGATTTATTAAGTGAGGCAAAAGAGGAACTTTTTGTATCCCATATAAAGCCTAGATGACTAAGTTTATCATGAAGTTTTATTTCTTGGTGGTTGAGAGTTATTGTGCAGTTTTTAATTTGCTTTTTTCCGGTGAGCAGGAACTCGGTTTTTTCAGCATTCAATTTTATGCAGTTTTTGTGTGTGTACATATTATATATATTAATAAGCTTTTGTAGGCCAGAGAGGGTGGAGCTAAGAAGTATAATGTCATCAGCATATGCTACAACACCCGTATAGTTTCCATTGATTGATGTACCTACGACGCTTTCGTTTTGTAATGTTTCTAGTAGGTTTTGAGTATAAATGTTATACAAATGAGGCGAGAGAATAGATCCCTGTCTCACTCCTTGCGTTAGATAGAAAGGATATGATTTGCAATCTAGATAAGAAACAGAAGCACTGCTTTCATAGTATAATGACGATATGGTATTAACAATATACAGAGGGAGTTTTTTATCATTGAACAGTTTCTCAAACAGAATGTCCCAATTGCAGCTGTCAAACGCTTTTTCAGCATCTAGAGAACAGAGATAGACAGGTGAGTTGTTGTTGTTGTAGTGTTTAATTGTTTCACTAAGTTAGGTTAAGTATAGTTAAGTATAGTTAGGAGTTTCTTAATTCTGTCTAAGTAGAAGCAAATTTAAATGCCCATTAACTTGATTCTTCCATATATATAAAAAGCGAAACAACCATTATTATTTATTAACTATTATTAACTTCATTATTTATACAACTACCATTACGGCAAAGGCCGTAATGGTAGGTGTGTAAATAATACAGTTGCAATTTTCATTAGCATATTAGGCATAAAAAAGCATACTGTACACAAAGAGAGAAGGACTTGTTTATAAATATACGCAAAATAAAATTTATTATTAATTTGATTTTTTTAAATTAATTTTTTAATATTTTCATAATTAAATTTTAATTGTACTTTTTATAAAAGATGATTAATTTTTCAGAGGAGGGTTCCTACCTAAATAAAAAATATATATTACAAAAATTTTTGACAAATATCTAATATCGTAATTTTTATAAAAAATTGGAAATATTTTGTTTTTTCTTCAATTGTCACAATGTTTATGGAGAGTATTGTCTCTACGGGCTCACACTTAAAATGACATCAATTAAAAAAACCATTTTGACCTCTAAACTATTCCGAGTTCTTTTAACATGTTATTCTGAACATATCTTCTAAGTACTGAAATTAAACCATATCTTTCTTCTATTTCTAATTCGCAGACAGCGTTGCGACGTTTTAACTCGTAACTTTGAATAATTTCATTTTTTGCAACGTAAATATTTTGAACCTGGAAAAGCACATTTGAGCATTCGTGAATTTGCTCACATCGTTCTATAAATAACAATCCATATTCAAAATGAGATGCATCTTCCAAAACCCGATGTTCAACTATTGCATAGGATTTTCTTTTTTTTCGAAATGCTCCAAAAACTCGACGCACAATTTTGATGCTCATTTAACTATTAACCCAGATCTCACATTCTAAAAAGAAAAAATAGAATCTAGATATCACATGCTAAAAAAAAGAGAAACTAATTACAGTATTTGAAGAAAAAAATCTTTACTAATGTAAACAACGCGTGAGTGCATTGGTTTGAATAAACAATTCTCAAATGATTTTACGAACTCACAAAGCTTTTTCAGACTCGTTTTTGAAATAATTTTATCGACATAAAGTTTATTTTACCGATTTAAGCTTATTTAATTACAACTCACTTCAGGAAATGGTTTTGTAAAAAAGTTTTTAAATATTTTGTATATTTAATATATTGTATAGTAATATTTTGCTTATTTCTTTACATAAAAGTACCTCCAAAAAATTGTTAGTAACTCCGATTAATTTCTAATAAAAAAAGTGCCTCAGCTTGTTAATGGAAAATAATGAAACGTTCCAAAAATCTTTAATTAGACAAGTTATTTTATGCTTCTCAGTTTTAAAATTTTTTAATGAAAATATTTTTCACGTGAGAATGTTTCAATTAATTAATAAGAACTACATGAAAAACTGAGTCATAATTTGAATGTCTGTTGCATAATTTATGAAATGATTCATTTTCTCTTTTAGGCTTTAGGTGCTAACTCTTAAACGTTTTTACCATCAAACTTTATAAGTTACAGTTGTTTTTTAACATCATCATCTGTTTGGGAAACAAACTCCCATCTATTATATTTAATATACATGTTTATTTGTTTTTAGTTATTTTATAATGCAGTAAAAAATGTTTGTGTGTGCTTTATATATTATGTATTATAATGTTCGTTACTTTATTATGGAACTTCCTTTATAAGATTTATTGAACATAACTTTTACATAGTTCTTACAAAAACAACGTATAATATATCTATAAAATATTTTTTTTATTAAACTGTATATATCTATCTATATATATCATAATATCTTTAAAACATTTTTTTAAATAAACTGCAAGTTCAGCATAATTTAGCAATGCTAAAGAGTTAATTAAAGCCAAAAAGAGAAAATGAATCATGGCATAAATTGACTTTTAATTAAATTTTAATAAATTGATAAATATCTTAGTATATATTTGATTACATTTTTATAACATAATAAGGTTAAATGAAATTACCATGAATTAATCGTTTTTAAAAGTTTATAATAGTCAATAATTAGCATACCTTTTCTGCATTATAAACGAAAGCCACCACTATCATTATTTAAATCATAGTTTACGATTTACACAGCCCCTCTCATTACTTAAAGCACTATATGTTTATATTTACAATTTAAAAACGAAAGCGGCCATAAATAATCAAACACTCATTTAGTTGCTACACAGTTGTAACAACTGCGATAATTGTAATTTATAAATTATATTTGGCTTATATATCCTCAAAAAAAGGTTTTTATATAAAAGTTATATAATTTTTAATAAAAATGTAACAAAATATTTTTTCATATAAGTTTCATTTTTAAGTTATAATTTTTTGGGTATTAATTTTTTTATTTTTAATCAAAGATGAAAAAATTGAAGGTTTTATTTATTTTAGTTATACTTTACGAACGTGTTTATTTCTAAAGTAACACGTAACGTTTATGAACGTGCGTATTTCTAAAGTAACACGTAAATGCTTTTTCATTTGCGCAAATCACTAATTCAAAAATCACAAAATTGCGCTTATGTTGATATAAAACAACATGTTCATGTTTGCTCAAATTTATGAGTTATTTATTATAATTTATTTTCCTGATAAATAATTAAAGACTGATTATTAATTAATTTTTTTTTTCATACGAAAAATATTCTGGAAAGTCACTTAAAGTATGTAAAAGACTTTAGGGTCTTTAAATATTAAAATACTTTTTTCTCCGATCGATGAAATTAAAACCAAATAATTCGGCTAAAAAAATTTAAAATTTATATAAAACGTTAAATTTAATATTCTTTTTTTGGTCAAATTTTAACTATATTTTTTTCAAGTAAATTTTTCTATTCATAAAATATGTAATATAGCAGAGATAAAATATTGATATATTTTATCTCTGCTATATTATATATTTTATGTAACTTTATAAATTAAATGTAGGTATAATCGATATCGGCTCATTAAAGGTTGTGCTTCATGTCGATTGTAAAATTTAATTTAATTTTTTTTCTAGACAGTATATCGTTTCTGAAAATTAGGGAATAAGGAAGACTTTCATTAGGTATTATCTCCTTTCAGTTTTCTATTAAAATTTACCTATTTCTTGTAAATTAATATAATACTGAAGAAATTGTTATAAATAAATAAAATAAACAAGTTTAGGAAAGGCCAGTTTTAGGTAACATTAATTTGATGCGGTAACCATTTTCCAGCAACATTTTTTATTGTAAATATTTTTTCTTAAGGTACTTCTAAACAATTAAAATGGTGAAAACCTTAAAGTTTTAATCTTTTTTATGTTATAATTACTTTAAGATCAAAATTTATCTCAGAATCCGGTTTTGTCATTGAAGTTTGACAGAATTAGGCCAAAGAAAAGAAAAAAATAAATTTCAAATAAAGGTAAATACCTTACAACTGTGACAATACTAGAATATTTATTTTTTTTAGTTTTATTAACTTTATACCAATTCATTTATAAATATTAATAATAAATATAAACAGTTATGTGTTTAAATAAAATATGAATGATATAAATACAACCACGAACATTTCATTAAGCCCCCTAATTGGATTGTTTCTAGTAGATTATTATAATATTTTGTTGTTTAGAAAAAAAGTGGGGGTGCCGCCGGTGTTGTCGGCCCTGCAATATCATCAAACACCAAATCCATATTAAAAAATCAAAAATGTTTCAATTCATAAATTTATAAAAGACAACAATATTAAAAAAATTATACAAGTCAAGCAAACGGGTATTATACGACTGTTGTAAGTAAGCAACATATGATTGTTGTAAGTAAGCAACATATGACTGTTGTAAGTAAGCAACATATGACTGTTGTAAGTAAGCAACATATGACTGTTGTAAGTAAGCAACATATGACTGTTGCGACTAAGCAACATATGACTGTTGTAAGCAACAAAGCTTAGATTAAAGACTTATGATGTCCCTAAAAATTCTTTCAAAAAATAAACTAAAGCATTATATCCTTTTTTCTTCTTAAAGATATGTAAAAAAAATTAAATTTAAGGCTTAAACTTTTTTTGCAGTAACTGTATATAATTATCCTTAATTTAAACATTGCAAAAAAAAAAATTTGGAATAACGGTTCGATAAAATTTTAAGTATAAGCGTAGTCATAGTATTTAACTAGTCTGGAAACGCGGGCCGTTTTCTTAAAACACTTAAGTTCCTCTCGATACTAGTGCTCAGCCTACTTTAGAGTGCATCAAATTGTAAACATTGTATTTCGCTATAGATAAGTTACATATATTCTGGGATAAATATTGAAATGGCATGAACAAATTGTGATTTTTTTGGTTATTCAGTTTCAAGTTAATATTTTGGATTGCATTTATATTTCGTATTCCGAATAAAAATGATGAATATAGCATAAAATAAAGACATCAACTGTTGGTAAATGTAGTTGGTAAATGTAGTGACAGAGTTTGTATTGGTATAAATATGCTTATTCAACCATATAGCTTATATCATATAAGCATTTAAGTTATATGCACTATATGAAAATATGTTATAGATGCAAATATTTTATCAACTGTATAACTTGATGGATGTATATGGGTATAAATACTTTGTATTATATTCAGAGTATATTTATTTAAAGTGTTAGCTAATATAGCTTAATAATCTATATTCTATATATAGTTTACTTAGCTAGATTAGTTGATAATTTATATATCATTCTTTACACTTTGCTGGTATCTTTTCTGGAAACAAGAAAAAATAAGGTACAATTTTTTCATTTTGAATAGTTTCAAAGCTAAATTAGATGTTGGTATCTTTAAAGATATGTGTTATACCCTTAATATAGCATATTTATCTACCTTAGAGAGAAAATTATATCTTAATTATTACCTAAATTATATTAAAAATAGTGATTTGTTGTTTAATTTTCTACCTTACAAGGAAAAAAAATTTTACTTTTAAAGATACAATTTTTTTGAAGGTAGAAGATTTTACCTTACTATGTGCATATCACTAGGTACGCGGAAATAGCA
>NC_061170.1:18764917-18825660 GCF_022113875.1 Hydra vulgaris | reverse complement strand
TCACATATTCTACGCTACAGTAGAACTTCTACCTTTTTTACAAGTGCTATACTAACAATAAATGTTGTGCAAAAATATTTTTCTATTTTTATTAATAAGTAAAAAACTTAATCAGTAAAAAAAAAGGATTTTAATAAATACTTTAAAAATAGCTAGTATATCAAAGCTTCTTAAACTAAAATTCAAAAGCTCGTATATAAAATTTTATTTTTATTATGCTGTATTGCAATTTGTATAACAGCAAATAAAAAATATATACTTGATGCAATAAAGATGATGCCAAAGTCTGCTACTAAATATTGCATCACTATCATACTTAAATCAAATTTAATTCAATTATAAAAAAAGTACAATGTATTATAAGAAAATTGCAGAATTATTTTAAATCTTGATTTTAAGCTATAATTTAATATCTATTTTGTTGAATGCAGAAAATCTCAAAATCTAAGGTTATCTTTAACTAAAATAAGATATTTGTGTTAATTTTTTAGTTTCAAATTCAGCTGCAGTGTATGATGATATACTTGACTAATCTAGACGATATACTTGACTTTTACAACTGGTGCCACTGTATGACTAATGTTTCTTTTGCTTTAGAAAGCAATCAAAATTTCTTAAAAGTTGTTGCTTGTAACTTGCGATGTTTATGCAAATCGCAAGTTGTTGAATAAGCATTTTAAATGATTTGTTTATGCCTAATCCACCACATTAAAATATAACAACTCGTCACTGTCTTATTTAAATATGACTTATCCAACTTAAAACATATGGAAAAAAAGATCAATGTAAGGATGGTAAGATTATACAGTGGAACCACATTGCTTATATATTCTATGAAGACCTTTTTATTTTACCTAAACTTACTTTTGAGCATATAATGTTGGCAAAATATTTATTAAAAAGTGTTAACCTTGCTGCCTAAGTAATAAGTTTTTGCTGTATTAAAAACTTTATTACATTATGAAATAGCTTATTTGAAAATTCTTTCCAACACTAACGATCACTTAATGCTTGCAAGGGTAACCCATCATTTAACGACTTTCAATAATAACAAAATAAAAAATACTTTTAGTAGCTGAAAATGTATTTAGCTACACAGGTATTATAAAGTGGTAGTAATATAGTATTAAGTCATGCCAAAAAAAAAAAAAGATGTTATTAGATTAGTTTAAAAATAAATATTTTTTATATATGTAAAATAGCCATGTTGTCATTATTATTTTAAATTAAAAGACAATTGTATTATTTTTATTATTCAATCTTTTATTGTTGTTTTATTATAAAGTTATTACACCATAAAACTATTAAATATACATGAAGCATTTATTGAACTTACTCTAGGAGCTAATTATATACCAATAATATTTTTAAAAAATATGTGGCTATGAAAATAGTCGTTTTAGTAGGTTCAAGTCATATCACTTTTTCTTTAATGTTCTTGTTCCAGAATAGAAAGTGTTTTTTAATTGATGTTCTTTATATATCAATTTAGTTTGACTCTTTCAGGTTATATTTTGCAATGTACAATCTACGAACTTGTATGTAAAATGTTAGATGATTATGCATACTTAGCTGCAAGCAAATACGATAAACACTGCTCATTATACAACTTAGACATGTTAGAAAACCAATTGTAAAATTAGAGGTACCAAAAACATTTCCACTAAGTCATAATAGAATGTTTTGTTTAGTGATGTAGAGGGATACATGCTTAAATGTTATAATATTATTGATAAAAGAGGCACCAGTTAGATAAACAAAGACAAGATTTGCTACTTCAAAACATGAAAGAAATTGTTTTTTCAGAAAAAGTTTTGTAGAATCAATTCTACAAAATATTTTCTGAAAAAAAAAAATTCTTTCATGTTTTGAAAGCATTCATGTTTTGAATGCTACTTCATGTTCTTTCATGTTTTGAAGTTGTCATCATTTTTACTAGGAACTAAGCTGTAATGAACTCTTGAAATAATTGAAATATTTATACTTGATTTTAAACTTTTAATGCCAGCTTGTAGCAAAGTACTATTTATCTGAAGCAATCTTGATTAAATAATTGCAAAATCTAATAGGTTGAAGAATAATCTTTGCTTTTTTTTATTCTTTACTAAATGTTTATCAGTTTCTTGCAAAACAAACACATAAATATTCTTTCTTCGCTTTGGTTAGGATAAATTAAAATAGGTAGTCTAATGTTAGAACTAAAATTGAGATCTGCCTCCAACAAATAGCAACTCAATAACAGCTAAAACAGCATTGAATTCATTCAAATTTTCAAAGTCTGCGCTACAAAAAGTCATTTTAAAACATTTGATGCACTCTCAGTCCGGTCACCCCTTAAAACTCAAGTTATTTTACGCAATCGATAGAAAACGGCCCGCGTTTCCAGACTAGTTAAATACTATGAGTATGGTATAAGATATTTGTTTCTATAAGAGCAACCATTGTAAAGTGAGTATTTTTATAATAGAGAAAAAAAGCCTTACAATGACGTAATGATATTTCAGGGTTGCCAATTAAAGCAGATCTTATATTAAAAATAATGCGCTCTATTATTTATTCCTTATATAATAAAAACAGAAAAAAATGCGTTGGCACAACTACGGTAGTTTTATTTTATAACTATTAGTAAATTTATAGTATTATATAACTCATAAGATGTATTCTCTGTCCGAACTAGTAATAATATTAACATTCACAAGGCAGAAAAATAGCAGATGTAGCAGATGGAAATTTGAACTTGATTTTTAAGATTTCTACAAAGCAAATATTGGCATGTGGGTAGACGGGGGACGTTTTAAAAATCTTTAGTTTTTTTCAAAACTGTCAGCCATGGAGTTTTCAAGAGTTTTCCGTTTACAAGTAGAAAAGGTTTGTAATGAAAACTAAAATTCGTCATTTTTTTCTGTCTTCCCTTATTTGCGTCATCAATTATTAACAACTGATTTTTGTAATAATAAAAATGTAGGAAAAATTCACTACGAGTTCAAATCCGCAAGCAGTTACTGAAAGGCGTTCAAATCAAAAAGTTAATGCTTCAAAAGTAAAAAAACTAAATATTTATCAAAATTTATTGTTTATGTTTAAACTTCATAATAACATGCTTCCAACATATTTTTAGTCAAATTTCTCTTTAATTAATCACAGGTACTTAATAAGACATTTCGATTGCAGTTTTTTTATATTCCATCAACATTACTTATAAAATCAGACTAACCAATTAGTTGTCAAGGTCCACGTCTGTGGAATTCGATCCTGAATAATGACATAAAAAAATATCATCACATTAAAATCATTTAAAGAACAAGACTTATAAATTTAATAAAAATGTTATAAGTTTTTATTTATAACATTTTTTGTGTTTTAAATCGCATTTAATTATTTATATATAACTAATTTTAAACTTATATATTTTATGAACTTAAAAATGTA
Source organism: Hydra vulgaris (assembly GCF_022113875.1). NCBI lineage: Eukaryota > Metazoa > Cnidaria > Hydrozoa > Anthoathecata > Hydridae > Hydra > Hydra vulgaris. The sequence continues at coordinate 18,822,231 of NC_061170.1, read as the reverse complement.
AAAATTTTAGAAAATATGTACTTAGAATAAAGTAAATTTTTCATTAACAAAGAATAAAGATGACCCCTGATTCCTCATGCCAGAAGTTAAATTTTTTTTTTATTTTTTAAAGAACATGGGAAAGTTACTTGTATAAGATACTTGGAAAAATATGTAAGATTCTTAAAACGATATATAAGATATTCATAAAGAATTTATTGAATATAAAAAGTAGAATAGAAACTTTAAACTTCAATGTCCAAATTAATGCAAGACTAAAATTTTTATAACGTTTAACGTAGAAAGTGAAGTCATTATTCAAAACCACTCATACTATTGACTGAGCTATATTTACGCTTTTTTAATATGTACATCCCTCCTCTTTTTGTATATATATATATATATATATATATATATATATATATATATATATATATATATATATATATATATATATATATATATATATATATATATATATATATATATATATATATATATATATATATATATATATATATACATATATATATATATATATATATATATATATATATCTATATATATATATGTATATATATATATATATATATATATATATATATATATATATATATATATATATATATATATATATATATATATATATATATATATATATATATATATATATATATATATATATATATATATACACACAATTGAATTACAAATTTTTGAATCACACAAAAAACACAAATAAGTCAATCGGCAAGTATAAGATTGTGTATGTGTGTTTGAGCCTTATTAGTGTGGTTGCTACCATTTTTCTTTTCTTTTTAAAAGTTTTTTTTTTTTTAATAATCAATTGTTTTCTCAATTTCAATGACTTGTATTATTTTACGTTGAGTTTACCTCTTTTTCTTTTTTTACTTTCAAGGTTGAGATCGTGGTCGAGATTTCATTTTTAAAACCAGTATCAAATTTTGAAAATTTAAAAAAACTTAATCTTTAGAATCTAGATAATGCAATTTATAAAATATTACATAATAATAAATAAAGATATAAACCTACCGTCTTTTGTCTTTTGCTAACTTTTGCTTTAATACCAATAAAATAACTAACGTTTTGAAACTAAACACAAAAAAAATTAAACCAAAATCTCTTTTTTATACAATGAGTTAGTTACGCCCCTCTCATAAACAGGCGACAATTTATCATCATTATTTAAAAGGCTTTTTGTTTTTTTAAGGTAAAGGTTCTCTTCTAGCGTGTGTGCAGGCGCCATATATAAATCAAAGAAAAAATCATGTTGAGAAATGCCCTTTTAAGTTAAAAAAGCAGTTTTAAATATATACAAACGAACACATAAAATATAGTTAAACATATTTTTTTGTATTTGTATTGCAGGTCCCCCATACATACCAGAAATCAAAAACAAACTACAATAATGCAATCATTTTTTCATATTGTCACATTGGTTTATAATCTTATGATTAATATATTTTGTTATAAAGATATTATTAGATATTATAAATTTTGTTATGAAGATATTTGTAAATTAATTAATTATAAAGTCAAGATAAAAAAACAAAGCATGTCAGTTTAAAGTTATTATTGTGTCAAAGAAATTATTAGAATTGATGAATTTTATTTAAAATTTCAGTATTTTTTAATGCTTTTCTTAGTTGGTATGTTAATTAATATATATATATATATATATATATATATATATATATATATATATATATATATATATATATATATATATATATATACATATATATATATATATATATATATATATATATATATATATATATATATATATATATATATATATATATATATATATATATATATATATATGTATATATATATATATATATATATATACATATATATATATATATATATATATGTATATATATATATATATACATATATGTATATATATATATACATATATGTATATATGTATATATATATACATATATGTATATATATGTATATATATACATATATATATATATATATATATATATATATATATATATATATATATATATATATATATATGTATATATATGTATGTATATATATATGTATGTATATATATATATATATATATATATATATATATATATTATATATATATATATATATATATATGTATATATATGTATGTATATATATATGTATGTATATATATATATATATATATATATATATATATATATATATATATATATATATATATATATATATATATATATATCTGGTATTAAGATGCTCCCAGAAGTCCTTACGGTCTTATTGCAGAACACCTTATCTGCGCCACGGCTGACCTTAACCCTGACTGATAACAACAATTATACATACATAATTATATAAACATATATATATATATATATATATATATATATATATATATATATATATATATATATATATATATATATATATATATATATATATATATATATATATATATATATATATATATATATATATATATATATATATATATATATATATATATATATATATATATATATATTAATATTGGATGAAATCAATGTACTTTTATGATTTAATTTTTAATGCTAATAGATATGCATACGCAAATGCTTGATTTATTAAAAGATGTAAAATGTACTTTTAAGATCTATATTGCGAGAAATAGAGAGACTGAGAAAAAAAGAAAGACAGAAAGAAAGAAGAGAGGTTAAATAATCAATATAACTAAAAACAATTTAATGATGTCATTAAAATCTTCTCACCGGGTTAATCTTCCAACATACGCACATGTGTATAATTATTTAAAAATTTAAGTCCTGTGTTTGTTTTACGTAAACTGCCAAAATACAAATAAAGCTTCTAGCATTGATTTCTTACTATTCAAATAACGTAAGAAATAGATCGTAAATTCATTTTTAATGCAACTGCATAAAAAAAAAAAATAACAAAAAAATAACAAATAACAAGTTGCGACGTCAAACGTGAATGTAGTATTACCACAGCCTTGCTTTCATTTGAGATTTTATTCACTTCAGAGAATTTATTTATTTTTACAATCAAAGAGTCATTTAAGAGCGTCTAATTCAATCTATGTAACGACGCTTCTTTAATTTTATATCTATCTCAAATATTTATATAGAGCTAATAAATATTTATTTCGAGTCGATAATATTTTTACGTAGTAAAAGAGTAGCAATAATGTTTGGTGTCCAACGCATGTCCTTAATCAATAAATTTGAGCATACTTCTTTTTTATCCTTCTTTCATATCTTTTATTGTTTGCCGAAAGAATAAGTTTTTTAAATTTTGTTGCTACAGTTAATAAATATGTCTTCCCCTAAATTAAAATCTCTTAGCTTATTAAACTTAAGCTTTGTTAAACTTTGTAAATAAGTTTTTTTTAGTGAATTTTGCAAAAATTTTATGAAATAAATTTAGCTTATTTTTTTTTGTATTGTTTTCAATAATTTGTTTTACACATTGTTTTACTAGTAAAACAATGTGTAAGTATTACATCTTTTTTATTACATCAATCTTTAACAAATTTAATTCAAACAGCTTAATTAATAATCTAAAAATGACTTCTTAATTTAAAAAAAATGTATTGACAACAATGTCATTTTTGATACAGGTTATGACAAGCGGAGTCGTTTTGATGGAGATGGAGTTTTTAATGGAGTCGCGCATGGAAGTTACGTCATGATAAGTGGAACCACGTATAGAACTTGTAATATTAAAGAAGCACGACACAAAACTGTAGATCTCTGAATTTTTGAAAACTCATACTTGAAGTAGCGAACATGGAGTTTCTTATTTTAAGAAATGCATTCTACTAATTCTGAAGTTTCAAAAAGTCATATTTGAAGTAGCGTACATGGACTTTCTTAATATAAGTTGTCTATTCAAGCTGCTCATCTACACGAGTAAAGAAAAATATACAATTCAAAGATAAAAGAGATAAAAATGGTATAGGATATAAATATCGATGTAAATAGTGTTAATAATAATGATGGCACTAGAATGGAATAGTAATATGGCAGAGTTTGTAAATAATGAAAGTGAAAGCGCATTTGAAAGGGTATTCAAAGAGAAAGTGTATTAAAGCCAGTTAAGGTACTAAGTAGAAACTCAGAATGTGTAGAAATAATCTTGGCGTTTCTGACTTGAAGAAGTATTTACAGTTGAGGTTATTAATGAACAAACGAAAAACATTTTATTAGCATTTGCTATCAACTTACTAGCTGTTGCTATCAACCACCGGATTGAGCTAAATTTTAAGCATGTTCTTACCAAAAAAATTGTACTAAAATGTTATAATAAAATGTAATAACGTGAAAAAGAAAGTTTTTCGTTTTGGAAAACTTGAATTGTTTGATTTTTATGATTATGCAACGATTTCTGAATTTGAAGCAATTCCATTAATAGATTGTCCTAGCCCAGAATAACAAAAGATTCTGAAAGTCCGCAGTATTATTACCATTGACATCTTTAACAATGATTTGAAAATAGGCAATACGAGAAAGTATTTAAAAACGGATACAACTGGAATATTACTAAATTAGCAGAAAACAAAAAACTTAAACACTTTGCGAAAAGACTCCAGCGCTTAACCACAAGGTTCAAGCACTTAGTCACAAGACACAAGCACTTAGCCTCAAGATTCAAGCACTTAGCCACAAGAATATTTTCAAAAAAATTTATTTTATGATTTTTTTAGTACCTATTGATAAATTTCAATAAATTTAAGTTTATTTTTCAAATTAATTATCTTCCAAATTTTCATTTGATAAAACTTTTCAGCCTTTTCAGTCAAACAGTTTAGTAATAAAAAAAAAAAGCACAATGAAATAAGTTTACGAAATAAATGGAATTATTGGTAATAGTTGCAACAAACAGTTGTTCTTTTTTGAAGTTTTTAGAACTTCAATTTATCAAGAAATTTTCCCTAAACATTTAAAAACTGTCAGAGTTACCTCCTGATAATAAATAAGACGACAGATTAAAAACCATTAATTATCGTCCTAACTGCAAACTTTTTTAAGTTTAGAAAGAGCTGTGTTTAACAAAATGTAGAACGATTTAAATTACAATATCTTACTTTATAATAATCACTATGCTTTAAAAAAAAAGTAGTTTAACTGAACATGTAGTTGTTTAATTTGTACATAATATCTTCATATCTTTTATCAATATATATATATATATATATATATAGCGTTTTTGATTATCTATCAAAAGTTTTTCATTATAACGCATTCTTTGGTTTATTTATTGATTTAAATAATTGGTTTATAGGATAGTTTGAAATCTATTTATCAAATCGTAAGTAATTTGAGTATGGGTATGATGGACGTCAAATGTGAAAAATTTAAATGATGGTCAGACGTCAATGTGAACTCTTAAATTCAAATGACAGTGATCCACAAGTTTCTGATCACTGCTTTAATCTATGTAAAAAACATGAACAAAACTTCTAAACTAAAAAAGCATGATATTTGCAGATAATGCTAATCTTTTCCACAAAAATACTAATCTCATATTGATTACTTCATTAAAAAAAAAAATCAACTCACACTGATTCATGAATATGAACGAAACAAAACTATTTACGAAATAAATACTATTTTTGATTCTTCTTCAAAAAATATTTTCTACCAAACAATATGCAAGAAAAATCTATAGAAAAAATTGTAATAAAGTTTATTTTAGTGAGAATATTAGTTGGACATATTGACTCCGTTTTTATAAGCACCAAAGTTTCTAAAAATACATTTTATATAAAACCCGTAGTATTTAATGTTACCTGTTAGCTACAACATTGTTATAATAAAAGTATAAAGATATGTTATAAAAAAATTGTATCTGAATTAATAATCTAGGAGCTGGCGATGAAAAACATTTGTTTGTAAGCATTTTGTCATATTTTCCCCTTCAACATCGCTGAAGGCAAACAAGTGAGCAGAATATTTTTCACAAGTAAGAAATTTGTCACAAAATACCTAATGATGACGAAGTTTTATAATGTTTTTCAAATATAATTTATTCAGCATGTAATAAAGCAAAAATCACTGTATCCTGAACATGAAACTCCATTTTTAACTAAACTGCTACACTTTCATTTTTAGCTAAACACTTCCAAACAGATTTTTTCTTATCAACAATATTGTAACTAAAAATACCATTGTAATTTTTCTTGTATATAAAATGCTAAACTTTCAAATGTAAAAGAACAAAGAATATAAGTTTTAACTAATTCTTAAAAGAAATCCGATGCCATCTCACAGCATTAGCGTAATTGGTATCGTTTTGCAAATGAGTACGCAATATTATTAAAATTTCTGATTGAAGAAGCCAATTTTTTAGAAATACAAGTGTTTTGCTTTATAAAGTAAACACCTTAAATATCGTAGTGGTGAATATTCATTAATAGGCCGAGCATAATGGAGCATAAAATGAAACTTTTTTGTAAAATTATTTGGAAAAAGGTGAACAAAATTTTGCAAAAACTAGTCCACTAAAAATTGAATATACGGTAATACAGCTTTGAATATACGGTAATACAGCTTTGAATATACGGTAATACAGCTTTGAATATATAGTAATACAGCTTTGAATATACGGTAATACAGCTTTGAATATACGGTAATACAGCTTTGAATATAAAGTAATACAGCTTTGAATATACGGTAATACAGCTTTGAATATACGGTAAAACAGCTTTGAATATAAAGTACCGTAGATGGGGGTAACTAAAGTCTACGGGGAAACTAAAGCCATTATAGCAGGTAATTTTTGGATGGTGATAGTGGCAGCACTGTTTGGATTCAACAGCTGATGTTGTGTTCTTCTAATAGGAACTTGGACTGCTTTCCAAATACTTGTCTGGATTATTAAAACAATATCACGGTAAGTGTACAGTAAAACTATATATTTAACCTAAAAAATCGATAAAAAAGTTACCTTGCATAACTTCTGCTCTGAAAAAAATCATTTTTAATCTTAAATTCTCATAACTCTCAACAAACATAACCTCAATTTATGTTTCATCACACCTTTAAAGGTTATAACCTATAACTTGATTCTTTCTTTTGTTGTGATGTTTTTTTTTTCAGTGATACACAACATGAGGTAACTAAAGCCACATCATAAAGGTGGCTTTTGTTACCCCATACTTTATAATAAGTCAAAATTCCTTAAGTAATAAATTTTTTCTCTTTTTTAGGACTAAAAATGCCTCGAAACCCAAAGAAGGAGCTTGGTAGCCGGAAGTATAAGGATTACACAGATGAAACGCTGAAAATAGCTGTAGAAGAAGTGAAGAAAGGGTCATCTTTAAGAAAGATTGCTGAGAAATTTGCTATATCAAGATTTGCTCTCACTGCTACCCTGAAAGGTAAGGTTAACAAATGTGGTAGGCCTCCAGTTCTTAATTCTGAAGAAGAAAGAAGATTAGTTGAATCTATAAGCATGGCCGGAGAGTGGGGGTTCCCTCTTACAGCACTAGACATAAGACTAATAGTGAAAGGTTACCTGGATCGGTGTGGTCGAAATGAAGTTAGGTTCAAAAACAATATGCCTGGAGTTGATTTTATTGACAGTTTTCTCAAAAGAAACAGTAAAGATCTTTCCAAACGGTTGGGTCAAAACATTAAAAGAAGTAGGGACATCGTGAATAACTGTTTAATGAACTAGAAAAGACATTAAAAGATGTTGATCCATCAATGATAGTAAAGGAGAACTTAAACCTGATATTTACGTCATTGTTGAGCTCATCTTTCATAAGAACACAAAAAAAGAAACCACCAAACAGTTCTATGGAGTCATTCTTAGAACTTGTTTTGAGAAGAACGAAGTTACAGTAAAGTTTTTCAGAAGAAGCTCCAAATCAAAAGGAAATGACTATGTATTTCTAAATGTTGATGACGAAATGGACATTCAGTTAACAGACGTCATTTCAATTGTGAAACCATCCAAAGTAAACAGAGGACGTTATACTTTTCCTTATGAACTACCGGTAAAGCACTGATTTCAACAAGACCTATTTTAAATAATACTTTTGTCTCTTTTTAATGTTTTTCTTAAATAATAAAGCTTTTTTCTTGTCAATAGTGGTTCTTTATTGTTACAGATGCATGATTTATGGATTTAGTTACCCTAGCACTCTCTAACTAAAGCCAAACATTGCTTTTTAATGGATGGCTTTTGTTACCCCTTTTCCAGGGATAACTAAAGCCACCATGTTTTCATTTTTTTATTAAAAAAATGTATATCTCTGCAATTTATGAATATATTTCTTTAATATATGACCACAGACCCAAGTTAATATAATCATATTACATCGTAAAATAAATGGAACTGGTTTATTCAATCTGTTGTTTCTACCTTATTCAAATATGATAAGTTCTAAATTCATCAGTTCAATCGAAATCAACTTATATTCTTTAAGTCTTAACAATATTAAACAAATTAATTGTGGTATCTTTCAGCATGACATGCATGTTTGGTGGAAACGATTGCAAAACTTTAAAATACGATAAATCTAAAAAAGAACAACGTCTTTCAACACTGTACATACATGATAAAATCTGACCTTGGTTAAAAATAGCATCCAAGTTAAAATAACTCATTTCATCACGTAGTATTGCACCAATCTTAAAAATTATTTCACTCTTGTTAATTTAAGAAGTCATGCAATGACGACAAAAGAAACCAGAATTAAAAAATCGACGAAAACCGGTTAGTACATTGGCTGAAAGTTTATCAGCAGATATTGTTGCTAAGTAACCAAACAGTATAGTATCTGTTGGTCATCAACCATAACTAATATACCTTTATTTTGTAATGTTATAAAATCGTAAATGAAAAGTTTTAGAACATCCTTGTATGTTCTATGTTTGTTTATTTTTTCACAAGTTTAAGTAACTATATTTTTTTAAAGTTTAAGTAACTATATTTTTTTAAAGTTTAAGTAACTATATTTTTTCAAAGTTTTGATTTTGATACTTTTATACTTTTATACTTATGAAAAATGTTACTGAGGAAAAAGTAAGATGGATAGAGTTAGAGCTTTGTGTAATGAGTACCATTCAGATTGCATACTTCAATTTCATCAGTATACAAATAGAGTTTTAGAGCATAATTATTGTTGAAAATGTTATGGTGGTTGCAAATAAAACCATCTGAATATAAATGTAGTGAAATTGTATTCTCAGGCAGATTATTTTCTGGTGATCACAAGATAGAATTCCATATTTCTTCTTTATCAATTAACTTTATAAGCAGCGATAAAACTGGAACGTATTAAAAAGGTTCTTGAAATTTATTATTATTATTATTATTATTGAAAGTACAAGTTGTATCAAGAAAAGAATTTCCAATATTAGCAGCACTTTTAGTTAAACCACCTTGATCGTTGTTGTGGCTTTTTCGAAAAGTCATCTTTACATAAAAAATTGCATAGATTGGACTTCACGTCAACTAAGTAAATAAATTTACATATAATCTTAGCGCACAAAAAATTAAAAATATCTGCTTGTTTTGGTTGATTATTTTGATATTATTATTTTTGGTTGGTTATTTATCGTTTAAAGATATTTTACAATTTTCTATATTCCATACTCTTTGATCTATAATCTATACAATTTTAAAATAAAAGAAAATTGAGTTTAGTTATTAAGTGCAATTAAGTTGCCAGTATAGTGAGGGAATTTAAACAAAAGATATCAAAATTGCAAATTTGAATACAAAGTGACTTTTCATTTTATAGACTTTATTTATTTATTTACTTATTTATACAGCATAGATATTACAAATCATTGCAGTGTAGGATTTTTGTAATCCTACTATAGTAGCAATTAGTTAATTATTTGTTGCGTGATGAGATATCATATTTTTTCTTAAATTTGTCAACTGTTTTTGATGTTACTAACTTATTTGGTAAATTGTTCCATTAAGGTATTATCTTTGTTGTTCTTCTCTAAAATTTTAAAATAAACCTTTTAGAGTTGCAGAAAAATTTTTTGAGTTTAGATGTTACTAACATCAAATTACTTAATTTTTTTTTTAAAATATTGGATGAGGTTCCCTATAATTCTTCTGGTTTCGAGACTTTTTAACCCTAAGTTTGATAAATGTTTTCATATTAATTGTAATTTAAACCTGGTACAAGCTTGGTACAACGAGTCAGTTAACCAGAATTTAGATGCCCGCTTTAATGTACCTAGTTTTGAGTGAGCTTTTTTAGTTATTGTTGTGATGTGGTCTTTCCATTTTAAATTATTACTTATGTTGATGCCTAGGTCTCCTTCCTGTACTGTTTCATTCAATTTGATAATTGTTCCATTATGGGTTGTATATATAACTATTCAGATTATTACTTATGTTGATACCTAGGTCTTGTTCCCGTGTTGTTTCATTTAATTTGATGATTGTTTCATCATGGGTTTTAAATACAATCATTTATATACACATGGTGTATACATTATTATATAATGTATTTGTGATGTATACATATTTATAATATGTGTGTGTGAGTGTGTATTGATAAATAATGTATACTGTTGGAAATACAGCTCTAAAAGGAAAAAAATGATGCCGTTGCATCACTAAACTTGTATTTTTTATAATGGTTTTATATTTAAAAATAATATGGCTTAAGATTGCCAAAAGGCATGAAACTTAAAGTTCCATTATAAAGATTTATTTTTTTATTTAAATTATTATATATATATATATATATATATATATATATATATATATATATATATATATATATATATATATATATTATATATATATATATTTATCTCTTTTTTGTTTTGTACCGTTAGTAATATCCTGCAAGATTTTCCAATCAAAGTATGCGATTATTGGAATATTACTTTGATTTGCAGCTTTTATTATATCTTCTCGATATTTAGCTGCACTTGTACTTATTGCTTTCTTTTTTGCACCTCTGATAGTAGATTCAGAAAGCGAAAAACCTGTCAAACTGCCCCCAGAAATAACTATATTTCTAGCATCATATTTTTAGGTGAAATAATTTTAGAAATACCTTTAATTGCAACTTTTTTTGCAAATTTTTTAGGTAATATTGTTGAAGCACTTATGCCTCATTTAATTTTGTCTGCTGAATAGTCGGAATCCTTACAAGATGAGACCTCACTTTGGTTCTGATGATAAAAACTCAATTTTCTCAGTTTGATCCTCTTGTTGCTCAATAAATCGCAATCTTCTTTCTTCTATCTTTTTCTGCTTTCAGCAATATGCTAAACTCTTTGAACCAAGTGTCATTTTACGTTTCCTCGTTTGATCATTTAATAATTGCCTATCTGAATTGAATGAATTTAGGTTGTTTCCATGTTTCTTCTTCAAAATGGAGCAAATATCAGGTTTTCCAATCCAAAAAACTTTCTTAGCATTTTTTTCTAAGATGTTTCTAGCTAATTCTGCTGCGTTGCCTTTTTTATTGTTATTTTTTTTCAACGTTGCCTATTTTTCAACTAGATCATTTAATATTTTCCTAGAACATATAATATTTTTAACTTTTTTCTAACTGCTTTAAAACTTTTTAATGTAATGTTTTAATCAGAGGCAGAGTGAAAACAGTCATGTTAACAAATTAAAATAAGCAAAAGAAAAATTAGGTAAAAATAAAAAAACTATAATTAAAGATTATTTAGCAAATCTGATGTGTTTATTATGAAATATGCCGCTGTCATATCCTCCATCGATCCACGGTTTCTATATATAGCAAAAAGGATGCAGTTCTAAAGACATATTGCTAGGTTAGAACATGCTGACATCATTTTATCTTGGGAAGTACAACCAATTAAAGTTTTGGTGGGATATTTTAGTCGCCATTTTGACGCCTGAGTTATTAAGATTAAGTTTAGATTTTATATATTTCGTTTTTCAAACTGAAATTTAATTACTTGGTTAATATATTGAACGATAATTTTTAATCAGTTTAATGTTTTAATCATACCTGTAATGAAAATGAAGAATAATTTCCTCAATTGTGGTAAACTGTGTTTCAGAAAGTTTTTCTAACATTTTTTGTTTTTCAAATAAAAATGTTTTTGACTCGTAATTTTTGGTAGCATCTTTACTTTTTTTTAAACTTCGTTTTATTTTTGATTTTTAAAGTAAGAGTTATATATTGCAGTTTATAATAAAAAAATAAATAATCTTAGCTTGAGTAAAATATGGTACGAAATCGTTTTTTAATCTTTTCTAATTTTTTTAGAATAAATAGTTCGAAAAAGAAAGATTGTTTTTGTTTGTGACACACGTGAGTTAAATTTGATCGCAAACGTCATTCTATTTAAATATACTTGAAAATTATACTAAGTTAGTGCGTTTTTAGCTATTTTTCTTGACCTAAATAAGTATATATTTTTTTATTTTAAACTTTCTAATCAATTCCAAATTATTATTTAGGCCTTTTAGAGTTCATAGAAAAAATATTGATATTTTATTCGATGTTTAAAGTCCCCGCTTTTTGGTTAAAAAAGTTGGGGTTTTGGGGCATAAATTTTAAAAGCGGGTACCTTAAAATCATTTTTATCCAACCGGTCAACTAATCCAGGTGGTTGGGATTTAGTTTGAAAAAAGTTGATGAAAAGTGACGCATCCTAATATATATATATATATATATATATATATATATATATATATATATATATATATATATATATATATATATATATATATATATATATATATATATATATATATATATATATATATATATATATATATATATATATATATATATATATATATATATATATATATATATATATATATATATATATATATATATATATATATATATATATATATGTATATATATATATATATATATATATATATATATATATATATATATATATATATATATATATATATATATATATATACAGTATCGGACAAAACAAGTGCAGCCAAATAATGCTAATTTAGTTTCTTTATATAAGAGTGATGCATTTTTTCAATTAAGAGAAATAACTATGTAACTGTTTAGAGACAACGTTCTTCAAGTTTTATTCATCACAAAGTTCATTATTTGTACACGAAAATTAATAAATTAATCAAAAGTATTTAAAAAGTTGATTTCCTTCTGAACAAAACAATTACAATTCCACAAAATGTTGACCAAGCTGTATTTCGCTATCAATATTTCGTGGCGAATCCTTTGTTGTTGATCACAGCCTCGCATCTTCAAAGCATAGATTCAATCAGGTGATCAATGAAACTTTTTGGAATCGCTGCCCAGGCCTTTTGGATTTGTTCAAACAGTTGATCCTTATTACGAACGCGGTCTTCCATCTTTGTTATCTGCTGCCAACTTCCCCGTAGAACGATATTTGGAACATAGTCTTGATACGGTCCATTTATTTACGCGATATTTATCACAAATACTTTTTTGTGACATTCCACTAACGTAATCGCTAATAATTTTCTTTCTTAGTTCCAATCCAAAACTGTCGGGAGCCATTTTTGCACTTGAAGTCATAAAAATAATAAAAATAAATAATCACGCTTCTCAAGTCTTACCGTGTTACATTTACCTTGTGATGATACAATAATGCTCTGTGGAACACAATGTCTAGGTTGGATGTGGAATGTATTGATGTAATGAAAAACTTGTTGTATTTCACTTCTTGTATTGATGTTCTTTGATAAAACACTTTGATAAAACTCGCTTCGATAAACTGTCTTGATAATACTGACTGATTGACTTCCATATTCTGACTGAATTACATGTTGGATTACATGTCTCTTATATAGTAAAATGAACCTGTGTGAACCTGTTCTGGAAGATTCTAGATGCTTCTTTTTGATGCTTCTGGAAGTCTTAAAAAGTTGTACTTGTTTTGTCCGCTGCAAAATGGCACTTGTCAACGAAATTCTGCCTGTGTGCTGTCACCTGTCAGCTGATTGCTCATGTCATACCATATGCCATGCTATGACTCCAGACTCCTGAACTGTTTGCTGTGGTAGTATAGTTCGTTTCGTTTTTAAGACATGTAAAATTAGGAACACTATTTAGCATTGTTCGATGTTGGTTGCAAATGTTTTGTCCAATACTGTATATATATATATATATATATATATATATATATATATATATATATATATATATATATATATATATATATATATATATATATATATATATATATATATATATATACATATATATATATATATATATATATATATATATATATATATATATATATATATATATATATATATATATATATACAAATATAATTAAAATTAAAAAAAATTAAATTTAACATTAAACGAATCTAGTTTTGTTTGAAAGTTTTTAAAAACAGAATAATAGAAATTTTATTGCTCTTATTTGTTATCTAATTATCGTCCATAAAAAAGTCACGCTCTAAGGGAAGAGGAGGGGGTTAGTGGTTTTGTGATGACTCATACAGGACTTGTTACTAAAGTGTTATGATGTTGTGACAAGAGGGAGAGTGGGTCAGAAACGGTCAAAAAATGCGTGACGTAATTTATGGACGAATGCATTAACTTTGATAACATTAAAATGTTTAGAAACTTACTTCGATTTTCTAAAATTTTAAGAATGCAGCAAAATCTTTCTTAAACAAGCAATTGCCGCTTTTGTAAAATTTTTTTTTTAATGCTATAAAATACTTTACTGTTTTATATGTTTTAATTCTTTATATGTATATAAAGAATTAAAACATCATCAGCAATCATTTATCATCAGCAAATTGCTTTTTTTTATAAAATGAAAGCAGAAATGGCATTGATAAAAGCTTGAAATTTTTTTAAATATAAACAATATTTTAAATCAATGAGATTTCATGAAGTTTGAGGGTTTCCTAAATGTAATGAGTTAATAGGTTGTTATGAGTTAAATTAGGTCCTGGAGGGAAAAATACAGAACTTTATCTGCTTGCTCAATGATCAATGCTTCAATCGTCTAAAAAGAAACTTTAAAAAACAATTTGCTTTCTATAGAGTTCCTTTGCGATCAAAAAGTTTAATAGCCGCTATGATATTTTGTTTTGTGCTCTTCTACAATTGATTGTAAGATGAAATAAAAATAATAATGAAGAAAATGGTGCTGAGCATATACGAGAAATACTGAAGGGTTTAACAAATCAAATAATGGTTCAATCTTTTTATATTATTTAAATTTAGTAAAATCATAATAACTTAAATACTGATAACCACATTTTTTTTTTTTTAAAACATTATTATAAACTTACGTTTTATATATTTACGTTGTCGGCGATATCAATTTGAACTTGTTAAAACAAGCTTCAAATAAAATTAAGCATTTTATCTAGAAAACTTCTTCAAGATAATGTTATTCCAACAATAAATAGGCCAATCAGAATAACTAAGAATTCTTCTACTTTACTTGATAATTTAGTCATTAATAATTTTTATAACAACTATATTTTCACAGGTGTAATCAAAACAGACTTATCAGATCATTTTTCTACTTTTTTAACAACTAATAATATAACTATTAATAATATTTCTTCTAAATTTATAATATACAGGCGGCAGATCAATAAATACTCCTTACAAAAATTTCAACACCTTTTAAAATGTAACGTTGATTGGGATCTTATAATGCAATCGGTAGAGGTAAATAATGCCTATGAACTATTTCTTAAATTTTTTGTGAGCAATATGAAAAAGCTTTTCCTGAGAAAAAAATTGTCACAAATACCAAGTCATATCAAGCTCCATGAATGTCTCAAGGTTTATTAAAATCTTCAAAAAAAAAAAAAAGTTGTATGAAAAATTCTAAAAAAAAACGTATAAAAATGAAACAAACTACAAACTTTATAAAAATATATTTGAAAAAACTAATTAACAATCAAAAAAATTTACTATTCAAAACTGTTAAAAAAAACTAACGGATATGCCAAAAGTACGTGGAGCGTAATTAAAGAAATCATTGGCACAAAAAATTATGGAATAAGTATTCAACCAAAGAAACTCTTAGTCGATGGTAAAATAATATATATGACAAGTCAATAGTAGCTGAAAATCTAAACAGCCTCTTTCTTAATATTGGTCCAAACTTAGCTGAAAAAATTCCTTCAAGTTCATCATCGTATGATTCTTATATAAAAACATATGATAAGGTCATGGAAAAATCTAAACTAGATAATAATGAGTGATGATCTGCTCTAAATAATCTTAAAAACAACTCAAGCGTAGGTTTTGATAATATTAGCATAAATTTTGTTAAGTCAGTTTTTCATTTATAGACACCTCTTTACATCACATTTTTAATCTTTCTCTTCAATCTGGAACAGTGGCGGAAAAATTAAAAATTGCACGTGTCTTGCCTATTTTTAATTCTGGCGATGACACGGATTCTTCAAATACAGACCAATATCTGTTTTACCATGCTTTTCTAAGTTACTCGAACGTATAATGTATAATAGGCTAAACAGCTACTTAACAGTAAATAACATGTTGTGAAACAAGCAATTTGGCTTTTAAAAAAATCATTCAACTGATCACGCTTTGACCAAGTTAGTAGCTCAAGTAACCATTGCTTTTAATGATGACCGTTTTACATTAGGAGTCTTTATTGATCTGTCTAAAGCCTTTAACACAGTCAACCATGTCATTCTTTTAAAAAAACTTGAACATTATGGAATAAAAAAATAATAATTTACTGTGGTTTAAAGAATACTTATCAAACAGACAGCAATACATTCAATATGGAAATGTTAAAACAACAAAAAGTATAATAAAATGTGGAGTTCCTCATAGCTCAATCTTAGGACCGTTACTGTTTTCTCTTTATATAAATGATCTACCTCAAACATATTAAATTTTATTTTGTTTGCGGATGACTCCAATCTGTTTTATTCTCATAGGGATATTAAAACCCTCTTTAAAGTAGTTAATGAAGAAGTAAACAAAGTAAACGAATTGTTTATTTGTAATAAACTTTCACTTAACGTTAACAAAACTAAGTTTATTCTATTTCACAAACCAACCAAAACAGGAAACCTTCCTTTAAAATTACCCAATCTTAAAATAAATGGTATAAATATTACTAGACAAACA
Source organism: Hydra vulgaris (assembly GCF_022113875.1). NCBI lineage: Eukaryota > Metazoa > Cnidaria > Hydrozoa > Anthoathecata > Hydridae > Hydra > Hydra vulgaris. The sequence goes on along the minus strand of NC_061170.1, from coordinate 18,805,155 downwards.
ACTGTAAATAACTTTGTGACTAAAAAATATAATATAAAGTTATGTTCTTATTCTATTTAGTACCGGGACCAATTTTGTGGAAAAACTTTCAGCATATTGTTAATATTAAAGAAAAAACATTTCCACAATTCAAATCTAAATTAAGACGTTATTTAGTACTTACGGATTTTAATATACCAGATTTTCTCTGTCACTTTTAAAATTTATTATACTAAATTAGCACTATAAGTTTAAAAATCTAGACCATTTAACAATATTAAGAATTTCAATGTCTTTCAATGTCATACTTTCATTGAAAATATATACTCTTGAAGTTACCTACAATTTTGTTGATATATTTTATGATATTGGAACAGAAATTTTATTTGAATTTTAAATTATTTTGAAAGAAAATAATATATACAATATATATATATCGAATCACATTCAGTTTATAAACAAAAAAAAGAAAATTTTTGTCATTTTTATTACTATATTTTAATCTTTTTTTTTTTTTTTTCAATTATTTTGTTACTTTTTTTTTATTTTATTTTATTTCTTAACATCTTAAAATTTTCTTTTTTTAAATACTTTTTTTAAATTATATATTACAGATTATTATATATTACAGATATTTATTTGCGTTACTATTGGGGCTCGGTGATAAGGCTAATTTATGCCTTCTTCTTGCTCCAGCCAATTGTACTTTTTATATTGTTGTACTTTGTGAATATTTTTAACGGCGAAATAAATTAATAAACTAAATATACCAAGAAAATATATAAGAAGAAAAAATAACAATTGAATAGACCTTTTCATAAATATCTATGACAGAGATAGGGGGTACTTCATAGAGAGGCAGTCTTTGTAACAATGAAAACAAACTTTGCGTTTATCTATAATTCTGTAAGGTATAGAGGTGTTAAGTGTCGGTGTTTTCTTTATTTAGTTTCTAAAATTTAATTTTTAATTACTATATTTTTGTTTTTATAATAGCTGTATAAATAATAAATAAACTATGGAAATACTTTCATCCTAAAAGCCTTCAAAACCTACGCTTTGTACAAAATAAAGTGTAGGTTTCTTGGTTTGTTTTGTACAAACTATATATATATATATATATATATATATATATATATATATATATATATATATATATATATATATATATATATATATATATATATATATATATATATATATATATATATATATATATATATATATATATATATATATTGTTAAAATATAAAGCATAAAACAATAGCTGCGTGCAAAGTAAATTTTTTCTTAGTAATATTTCGACCTGTTTTTCAGATTGTCATCAGACGTAAAATATAATACAAAAAACCGTTACAAATATTACATAAAAAAAGATGACATTAAAAAGAAGCCATAAATTTAGCAAAAATTATATAATTCCGTATTTTTGGATTACTTTTTTAAACAAAGGTCTCCTGTTTGTAGAAATTTTTACGCATTGTCACGGTTGAGAATATAGGAGCGTGTTTTATTTCTTGGTATGTTAAGGCATAGTTAATTTCAAGTGATTTTGTAACTTTACGTTCATCGTACCCTGATTTTATTGGTAGAGTTTTCTGATGTGACCAATCAAACAACAACAACAACAACAACAACAACAACAACAACAACAACAACAACAACAACAACAACAACAACAACAACAACAACAACAACAACAACAACAACAACAACAACAACAACAACAACAACAACAACAACAACAACAACAACAACATCAACAACAACAACAACAATAACAACAACAATAACAATTTATTTCGTGTTGCAGATGTTACAAAAACAAAGGTCATTGCAAATACTGATTCACTAGTAAAGCGAAGTGACCTAAATAAGATAAAAAGTAATAATAACAATAATAGCAATAATAATAATAATAATTTGTAATAAGTAAAACCACATAAAAAAGTAGCTTAAAAAAAGAAATTAAGTTAAATAAGTTAACATTAACTAATGAAAGTAAAATTGCATAAAAATTTATTTAATTATACCAAGAAATCAGACTTTTTAAATATATAAAATATAATTAATATAATGTACATTTATATATGCACATATACTTAAACAAAAATTATAATAAAACAAGTAAACTATGATAAATAATTATTTAAAATAAAATATTAGAAATAAAATTATAATAAAATAATAAACTATAATACAAATAAAAAAATGTCAAAAGATAGAAAGTAAAAAAGTAAAAAGTAAAGTTAAGCGTAACCTTTTAGGTAGAAATGATGGAGTGACTTTAAGAACAGATTTTTGAACCTAAGGATGAGACCTGATTCTAGGGTGTTTGGAAGGAAGTTCCAAGAAAGGATACACTGGTATGTAATGGAATTAACTCCGTATTTACTTGTTTGTTTTAGTGGAAGAGTTAAGTTGTTATAAGGGACTGATCTTTGGTTATGCCCACATGTTGTTCTATTATTAAAGTAGTTGTGAAATATAGTGGGAAGGACACCATGTTATTGATCCCAGACAAATGAACAATTTAAAAACTGAATTAAGTCATAGAAACAAAGAATTTTGGATGTAAGATATAGGATGTCAGTAGGAAAATTTCTCGGACAAAAATGAATAATCCGTACCGCTTTATTTTGAAGTGAATCAACTCTAGAGAGACACGGTTTTAGATTGTCCCCAAACTTGACATGCGTATCGTAAATGTGAATCAAAAATTGAGTGATATATAGAGAGCAATGTTTCAATGTTAACGTAATGTCGACTTTTTGCTAACATGCCGTTGAAACGGCTTAACTTCAGAATAAGGTCGGATGTGTGTGTTTTGAATGAAAGTTTTTCATCTAACACAACACCAAGATAAGTTATGTTACTAGACAAGTACATTTTTTGACCACTTAATCAAAAGTTTAAGTATTTTAGAATATTTTTTTAAGTTTTTTTAGAAAAGTTAGTACTTCTCGTTTTAATATAACTATTTCTGACTTTTTAGTATTCAATGAGATTTTATTTGCTCTAAGCCATTGAACAAGACTGGCCATATCCTGAATAATATATTCATTAAGTTTTTTGAGAGAGTTTGTTTTAATTGAAAATTAGTATCATCAGCAAAATGATACGTTTTTGAATGTTTGATTGAGATCATTAATATTGATAATGAAGAAGAGTGGACCTTATATGGATCCCTGAGGTATACCAATTGAAACGTATTAATATCTGAGCTGGTTTCATTTATAGTTGCAAACTATTGACAATAAGAAAGGTATGGTTTGAACCACTGCAAGGATATGCCATGTACACCATAATAGTTAAGCTTTGAGAGGAGAATTTCGTGGTCTACGGTGTCAAAAGCTTTTTGCAAATCGACAAAAACCCCACAAGCAAAGTTGCCATTATCAAGAGCAACTCTTATACTTTCTGTAATTTCGATAAGAGCGTAAGCTGTCGAATACTTTTTTACAAAAACCAAACTGGTGTTTATATAAGCATTGATTTTGGTTTAGAAAGTTGTATAGTTTATTATGCATAACTTTTTCAAATATTTTGCTTACATTAGAAAGAAGAGATATTGGACGATAGTTAGTGCAGTCAATTGTAGATCCTTTTGGTAATCGGAATAATAAAAACTAGCTTTAAGGCATCAGGAAATGTTCCTTTGCAAAATGAATTGTTTAAAATGATACTAATTGGTTTACATAGAGTTCCTGACTCCAGTTTAAAAAGTTTTGTTGGAAGACTATTTGGTCCAACACTCCTCCCTTCTATAATAGTGGAATTTATATAATCGAAAGTTTTCTCTTTCGTTATTGATTGCATATAAAAAGAGTTGCAAGAAGTCAGGTACTCGTGATAGTTGAATTTAGAATTTAGAATTTTGCAGGATAATTTTGAAGCAATCGTGGTAAAGAAGTTATTAAAATGGTTTGACATTTTGTTTTAGGATTGGTTTCGCATTTGTTGTTAATAAGTATGCTTGTTAGGGAATTACTATTATTTTGTTTAACATTTATCAACTCTTTTATACATTTCCAGGCGTTTTTTATATTATTGATGTTAAGGCTAAAAAAATTTGTGTAATATTTTTTTTTTGCTAAATTTTTGAAGATTGCTTATACTATTACGATAGTGTTTAAATTTTTTAAAAAATATATTTTTTATTCTGCAGTTTTTCGATTTTAAATATTTTTCATAAAGTTTATTTTTAATTGTTATTGACTTGAGAATGTCTTTCATTACCCAAGGTTGATTACGTTTAACTACTTGATTTTTTGTTAATTTTTTATAGGGAGCATGTTTGTTTGATATATTATCAAATATTTCAATTAATTTTTTAATAGAATTGTTAACATCACTGTCGTCTTTTATATCGTTATCCTATTCAAAATTTAAAATTTCTTGCATAAATTCAGCTTTTTAAAAATTTTTCAAGCATTGCCTAACAATAGATTCAGATGAAGTTTGAGTTTTGGTATGAGGAATTAACATAAACTGAACAAGATGATCAGATATTGAAGCGGTAAGGTTCCCTGAAAACATTTCAGAAGAATAAAAGTTTAAAAAAATGTTATCAATTATTTTCTTAGAATGAGTGGTTATGCGTGTAGGCTGTATAATAAAAGGAAAAAGAGAATTTGAAACCATTCATTCTAAAAAATAGGATACCTCAATTTGTATTTGTATTTGATCAAATGTTTTTGATCAAATCATTGTATTTGAGCAAATCAAAGTTAAAATCTCCCAATAGCATAAACTTTTTTTTGTCTTAGCCAATTTTCTCAAGAAGTAGATTTAGGTAGTAATCAACGAATTTAGTTGGACACATTGATGGATGGCGATATAAACAACCCACTATTAGACTGCTTTTTCTTAAATTTATAACTTCAATAAATATAGATTCGAGTTCTTTACTTTTAAGCAGGACTAATTCAGATCTAATTTTAAAATTTAAGTTAGACTTAATATACATTAAAACACCACCTTTTTTAGCTTAAGTTGGCGTGTGAACAGATATATATCCTTCTAATTCAACGTTAGTGATAGAGAGATCGTTAACGTACAAGTTAGATTCAGTAATCCCAATGATATCAGGCAAATTATCAAAAGATGCTAATAGTATTTTAAGGTCGTCAATATGGTAAGGTAATGAAGATATGTTTATATGAAGATAACTTAAAGAATTTTGGGACAATTTATTGTACAAAGGAATATCTACATATTCACAGTTAATTGAAGTCATTGAGATCCCCAAAAAGTTTTTTTAAATTTGTATTTTCAGATATATTTTTTACCCCGTTGAATTTCAGTGACTTTCCTGCAAGTATGGTAGATAATTCAAGATCCGAAATGTTAGAGAAATAATTCTAGATTAAATAATATTATATAATAATATAGTTTAAAGTAAATTAAATATAGTATTTTAAATAATATAGTAAATATAATATAGTTTATCTAATAATAAGCAATATAATAACAGATAAATTAATAATAAATACAAAAACTTGAAAATTAAAATAATATCTTTTTCATTGTCTTTTTCAAAATAACTTTTCTTTTTCTTTGTTTGATTCGAATTTTCGAATTTTGCGCCTTATTATTTCTTTCTTTATTCAAATCACGGCTATCTAAAACACTTTTTTAGATGGCCGTGATTCAAATGGTTTATTTCTTACTTTTATTCTTGTCTTTTTTTTTTATCTGTTTACCTTTATTTTTTCTTTTGTTTCTTTTGTCTCTTTTACTCTATTCTTAATTAAGCGTTTTTTTTTTTTTTCTTTTTTCTTTTTTCTGTGTGTGTGTACGTTAAATCCATTTATCAAACGATAAATTTTTAATAATAAATATTATTTACTTTTTAATTTTAAGTTGAGATTTTTATAATTTTATATTATTTATCTTTTACCGTTAAAAAAACGCGTCCGCCATTTGCGAAGACATACCAAAGATCAATTAAAACACCAATCAAATGTACCATTACATTCTCTACTATGTTCTGTTGCACCAGATGCATTTCATTTACCCTTTAAACAGTTTTTTTGATGTTCAATGCATTTCGTTAAAGTTTTCTTTTTTGTTGCGCAAACGTGTATACTGCCACAAGAGCATGTGAGTTTGTAGACACTGGGATTGCTATTGGAAGTTAACTTTGACTTTTTGCTGCATAAGATGTTTTTTAACGTAGGTGGTGTAGTAAAAATTATTCTGACGTTGTAAGGTTCTGATGTTGTATGGTTGTAACGTAGGTGGTGTATTAAAAATTATTCTGACGTTGTAAGTTCTTTTCTAAGTTTTGGACCTATTCTTGGGAACCATGGAAGCTTAACTGAATATTTACTTGTTTCTGTTTTACTATAATTTATTTTAGAAAGGTTGTTTCTTTTCTGAATATAGTTCTTCGCATTGTTTCAAGCTTTAATCTATCGTGTCCATTTTCTGCAAAGATGTCCAATAAAAACTTTATTTCATCATTAAGATACTTTGTTGAACAAATTTTAATGGCGCGAGATACAAAATCTTTAAAAACACCAATAACTATTTTTGGATTAACATTAGATGTAGATTTTATTTGTATATTAGTGATAGCCGACTTTCTATGGTTTTGAAGTTATAGTATGAGTTATTAGTGTTGGTTACGGTTATATTCTTTTTCTGAAGTATATTTTATTGCTGGATCTTATTTATTTAATAACTCCAGAAACTTATCATGATTTTGTATTAAGTCAAATCTTACATGACTGTCATCTACATTCTGTAAGTCTTGGCGAAAAATGACCAACTTCTATCTGAACTTCTAGCTGAACTAAGAGTCCAGCTTAATGTAAACCTCCAGATACACAGTGATGGATATAGATTTTATGAATCAAGTAACTAAATTTGAAGGTAATATTTTATTATTACTTACTCGGGATTGTTCTCAATTACCCATCTAAAATAAAACTAATAAAATATTACCTTGGCTTTTCTGTTCATAAATTAAACATTTATTACTTTTCTAACTTATTTAACGAAGTGTACCGATGAGAAGGTAAGCCATAGAACTTTGCACTTCATCTGTAAGTTCTCATGTTGTTGACTAAGGTTGGCCATTTCTGGATTCTTTTTTTCCTTAATAGGCAGTAATGTAATTTTTTTTTCTAGTTTTTTTCTAGTTTTTTATGTTTTTTTACTAATTAAAAGATAAACTTAAATATAAATTTAACAAATATAGTCAATAAACGAAAAGGTAATTATTAAAGTAATATTAAGTGAAAACAATTCTAAACGCTGTTCTTCAAAATCGAAAAAAGTGTTTAACACATTTCAACATCAGGAGGATTTTTATTTTTCAAATTTAATTTTTTATTTTATTGTATTTTTATTTTTTTTAATTTAAACTCTATACAATCAATGACACATTTTACAGTTGGAAACTTTTCCTTCACTGATTGCGAGATTGTCTTCCTTATTTGCTCCATTCTATTCCATATGCAGATTGATTCAAGTATTAAACATAAAATTTATCCATGTATTTACAGTATTTGAAACTGTTCCTTTTGAATATTGTATAAAAAAATAAATGGCGAAGATCAAAATTCTTGCGTAAACAAGTGAATGTTAAAATAAATGCATCAAGTGGCTTTAACATTCTTGGTTGTCCGGTGGATGAACTTGTTTTTATTTTTTGGTTGTTATAAAAATTAGGTTTCTTCTATTTTCCCCAGGATCTAAAAATTCTTAAAGAGCTTTTAAAATGTTAATTGATGGAAACTCAGTATAAAATACACAGGATTTCTATCAATTAAAATTATTATACTATAAAAGTACGATGATTACAATTTTCATCATTTATTATAATGTAATCTGTGAATCAAATGCAATGTACACCTACAAATTCATTACTTCTTACGATGATTACAATTTTCATCATTTATTATAATGTAATCTGTGAATCAAATGCAATGTACACCTACAAATTCATTACTTCTTTCTAAATCAACCATTAATATGTAGTTCCCCTTTTGCAATTCTTTTATACGCTTTTTTAAATCATTTTTTTCATCAACTACTAACTCACTTTCAGCAATATCTGCTGTAAAGTCTACTTCCTTTGGTGACGCTGACAATGATACTAATGAAGAGGAATCTACTTCATTTATTGGCATTAAAAAAGAATTTTGATAAATAGGAATCTACTTCATTTAATGGCGGTAAAAATGATGTTTAGTGGCGTTAAAAATGGTGTTTAGTGGCGGTAAAAATGGTGTTGATGCAGACGAATAGTCATCGACATATTTTAAGGTCTACATATTTTCCTTAAATACTGTCTGAAACTTTGTGGTTTTCTGAATGCAATTTTTCCTTCAGTTTTATTCAAATTAAGTTTTTTAAATACTTTTTAATATACTTTATTTTTAATATATATATGCCAGAGTTAAGTCAGCATTGCTTCTAGCAATTCTTTCAGTTGTGATAACTTTTCTTTGAAAAATTCCAGCTTGAATTGTATTTAGTAGTTCTCGATTTGTCTATTCAGTACCAAGTACCTTTACCTACCAGTACCAATACTTTTCCAATACCAAGTAATTCAATTGTAGGAAAAATGACCATCTTGCCTACTTCAGCATAACTTCTGTTCAGATAATGAACCAATCGTTCTGTTTATACACTAATTTGGTTTTTTTTGTTTTTGTTTTTTTGAAGTTTGTTTGAGTTTTTCTCCACAGTCGCTTCAAAAAAGTCTTGGATTGATTGTCTTATGGTTAGGAGCTCTTTTGTTATTTCAGCAATCGCTTAAAGCGATTAGGAATAAAAACCTTTGAATCCACAATGTTCAACATTTTGAAGATTCATACAGCCTTTGTATTCTGTGTATAAGGATACGGATGACTTGGCGAGAGTAACTTGGCTATGTTCAAAAGTGTGCATTCAGGTTGATGAAGACGTGAATGCTTTCTGTCCAGCAGTTTCTGAGTTCCTATTGCCTGCTCGGTGTTGCAATATACCTTATCAATAGCATAATTGATGCCCAGCATTAAATGCGCACAACATTTTAAAATTTTTTCGTTCCTTACACCTATGCTTTTTAACAATATGCGACAGACTCTGGAACGGTCTGACATCCAAAATTCTACGGTATCTTTCACTTAATATACAATAGAAACCGGCAACACAGTAAGACACTTCAGCTTGAACTCATAGGCTGTCTTACCCTTAGATCTTGAATGAGAAGTATTCTCAATATAGCCAGAGGTAAAAATTTTCCACTCTTTGTCTAGATCACTGATTGTAAATTGCGTCTTTATTGAGAAGATAGTTTGCCGCAATATGGAGATTGAGGTAAGTTACGGCTGCTAAATATCTATCTATAGTCCTCGTTGAGGAAACGTTGTCAAACTTTTGCTCTTGGAGAGCAAGTGAATGGTATTTTTGAATGGCATTGGAAAAAAATTTTTGAATGGCATTGGAAATAAATTCAAATCATTTTAATTCTTTGAAATTCAATTTGCAAATTATTTTTGTTCTCGTGCAATTCAATTTCAGCAAAAAAAAAACTTGGAAGTAAAAGGTTGCTTTATAAAAGAGTTTTCAAAATGAATTTGCAAATACAGCTTTCTGCTATGTGAGCCTTGTAGCAACTATCTGAGGTAAATATCTTCAATAATGCCTTTGATCATTTTATTTCAAAAATTCAATCAAGATTGAATTTTTGAAATAAAATGATTAATTAATCAAGATAAAATTAATTGAAGTATTAATCAAGATAAAATTGTAAATCTTTATCAAGATTCTTATTCATTTTGTTGAAAAATTAGTATAGGAAAAAAATAGGAAACAGATTCTTTAAAGATAAACTCTCGTAAATTGGCGCCAGTCTACACTAATGATGTCAAAGAAGCCAACTTTATTGAAGAAATTTTGCATCTATATTGGATGAAAGAATTTTCACTTTTTACTCCTGGAAAGAGAGTTGCAAATAAAACTGTTTTTTTAATCTGTATTCTTTTTTTGTGTTTTCTTTGTTTTTTTATGTTTTTGTTTTTTTTTGAATTTTAGATTCATTTCTCATATATGAATTGCAAACTTGAAAAAGGGGATATGTTATGTGAATTTTTGCAAGGCATGTCCCCTGTTTTCGAGTTTGCGATTCGTGTATGAGCATACTTAAATATGGAGTTTTCTTTATGTTTCAAAGTTGCTCGGCTCAAACATCAAAAAAAGTTGTCTACGGCCTTGTATATATAAAAGTTGTATATATAAAGTTTATAAAACACAAATTTATAAACAGCTTCTTGGGTTAATGAGTCATGGGTTTATAAATTCAATCAATTTTAAGTAAAAGTCTCTTGATTTTAGACAATTTTACTACTTAAAGACTAACAAATCAAATAGGAGATAAGCATCTTAATTGTAGACACAAATCGTATATCTTCCCTAACAAAAAAGTTTCAGTAGACAAAATAATCATTTATTAAGTAAATATTTGCTAATAGCATTAACTGGGACAGCCCAATAGATTTTTAAAGTTGAAGTATATATATATATATATATATATATATATATATATATATATATATATATATATATATATATATATATATATATATATATATATATATATATATATATATATATATATATATATATATATATATATATATATATATATAAAGGGTTAAATACCAATTGTATTGAAAATCTTCTTTTGCAGTTATAAACTACAATTTTTATTTAAATGCATTGTAACAAGATTTTTCTTGTGGAAACTACGTTGACAAACATATATTAGTTATTGGACAATGGACCTATTTTTAGAGGAAGCCCATAAAAAATCTTAAATTATTAGTTAGGTTAAAAGATTAGGTACTTTTAGGAAAGTGAGGTACTCAAAAAAGCGTTTAGGAAAATTCGGGTAAGGGGTGAGGGGCAAAATAAAAGGGTACGTACTTTATGGGCGACCCCTCACTGGTTTATACAGTTTAAAAACATATAAAATTAAAATAAAAAGTGTTTTTTTGTTAGTATGAACGTGATATAATTTTTAGTTATGTTGGTTATATTGCTTTTATTGTTTTGTTATATATTTTGCTAAACCTTTAATTATTATCTGGTATTATATATCCTAGAAAATTAGAAGTTATATTATATATGTTCTACATCAATCTTTTACATAACTTATATGGAATCTTGATTTTGCTTCTTAAAAAACAAAGAAACGGTGTTGCGTCATTATGAAGAGGAAAAAAAATAGAACAGAAAAAACATCTGTCATCTTTTTTATATTAAACATTAAAAATAACATTGCGTCTAGTTTTAATTTGGCTTCTAAGTAAAAAGTTAACTGTAATGAGTGTTTATTTTATAAACGATAAGCACGTAAGCAGTTATAAGTTACGTTTTGAACATAGTATAAATTAAGTTTTAAATTTTTATACGTTTCTTTTTATTTGTTACTTTTCAAACTTTGTATATGTTACGTTTTTAGGATTTTATATTTTATACTTTTTTGAATAAAAAAAGCTGCAGTTGTTAGAGATGCTTTATGTTTGTGTGTGTGCGTGTGTGTGTGTGTGTGTGTATGTGTGTGTGTGTGTGTTTGTGTGCGTGTGTGTGTGTGTGTGAAAGAGAGTGTGTGTGTGTGTACGTGCGTGTGGGTATTTCTAAGTAACTTACACTGTCAACTCAATTTTTATCAGCATCTAACTATAGTTTAAATGAACTACTTCAGTTGCATTCAATTTTGGGTTAAATAGAACTTCTTGTAAGACGATTACTTACTTCTTTATGGTAAGTCTGTATTAGTATATAATGGGTTATAACTAGAAGTTGCATGATTTAGATTAGTGAGTGCAGAAATTAGATACCTTAAGTTATAACTTTATTCTTTTAGAATTAATTGCGATTGAAATACATTTGTTGAACAAGTAGCGTTAGGTATTTAAATTTAGATTGGGCGGACGTATATAGAATTTACATCAAAAAGACCATGCGGTAAAGTGGCTCAATAACTGCGTAAATCTTTACAATACCTTAATAACATCATTATTTCTACCAAAAAATTGTATGAACTTGAAAATCAAATCTAATATCTTCATAATTTTTGTCTTCAAAGTCAAAAAATTATGAGCATTCCATAATATTATCAATTTCTACATTTATAATAAGTAGAAAACTTTTTATTTCTAATAATAATTAAAGTTAAGTCGTTGATTTTTCAAGGTAAACTCGAGAAATCATTCTCCTCCGCTTATCAAAGTGTGTTTTGAATGCATCTCTTTTGATTGATAAATAGTGACTATTTTATTAATACGGAAAAATGTTTATTTATAAAATGTTTGTTTAATAAGAATCGTAGTATATATTAAAAAATTTATTTTCGCACAACTTTTAGTACTAGAATATTTAAAAAATTAAAGCAAAATGTGCCTTTCTTGTGAAATGGACGATAAGTGGCCTCCATTTATTGAGTTTATGATTTGGTTCTTTTTGCATGGACTAAGTGTTGGAAATCATTTCGGTGTTTGGGCTGTAGTAAAAGTTATGGTATTGGATTTAGACTATACAAATAAAACATTACTATCCAATGCAACTGATTGTTATAATTTAACTGTTTCTAACAATTGTACAGAATATCCATGGAATAAACTTGAGAAGTTTCGTACTGGACTTCTTGTATGTTGTTTTATTGGAGCATCATTTTTTGTAGTACATATATTTGTTCTATTACCGAACATTATTCAAAGTTTTCGTGTTCCAGATCCACTTTCATTAAAAATCAGTGGTGGTATTTATTTTCAGAATTTGCTGAAGTGTCATGTTATTTTACTTATATTAGAAACACTTTTGTTTGATATCCCAGCAGGTTGTATAACAATGGAGGTTGTTTCATTAATTTGGGAAGGTCCATTATCAATTGATACCAACATGAAAGCAAGTAAAATAATTTTCACTCTATCCTTAGTGGGTCTTGCATTTATTGCTTTGTACAAAGGTATTATATTTTTTCTATAAATTATGTTATAAATTTTATTTTCAAACAAAGCATATTATATCTAGTAAAGGAAAGTGAAATTTTTTTGGTGTCATTTTAAATTAGTGAATTATACTTTTTTTTAGACCTTTGTTGTTTATATTACTTGTAATCAGTGTTAAATTTGGATATCTCTTGCATTACCTGCCAGGTCTCCTTGGTCTCCTTTACCTTACTGTATCTGTCTAGTGGCAACCAGAGGAACCAACAGATAATTATAGAGACCTTACAATTTCACACTGGTTAAGAATCATAAAAAAAAATTTAAAATATGAGTAATTGATATACCTAAGATATACATAATGGTTTTCTTTTAAAATTTTTTATATAGATGGAATATAGACTACTAATGTCTATTTAGGTCATTCTTAAACTACCTCTAAAAAAATTTACAAGCCACTGTGAGCCCCAATCTGTTACAGAAGTGAGATCAGATTCAAGGTCGGCTGCCTGTTTTAAGCAATCATAAAGAGAAGACTTTTTGTCAAGACAGGAGTATAAAGACGAGTCATCAGCAAAAAGAGCTACTTTAGATGTAAGGTTTTTGGGAAGATCATTAATGTACATAAGTAACAAAATAGGACCAATGATAGAATGTTGACATACCCAAGAAGTTGGCCTTCGTGAATGACTTTAATAAAATGATTAAAAAGAAATGATTCAATAATCTCAAAAATTTTCCCAGATACACCATATGAAACAAGCTTATGGAGAAGACCAGCATGCCAAACTTTTTTGAAAGCTTTAGAAATGACAAGAACAGTAGCCCTAGCCTCTCCACCTCTGTCTAATGTACAATAAAATTTTTCAGTCACAACAGTAAGTCAGCAGTAGAGCAAGAGGATCGAAAACCGTATTGATTGTCTGACAGTAAGTTATTTGACTCATAGGATGTGAGAAATTTGTTTATCAAAGACTCAAAGACCGTGTTAAAAACAAAAAAAAAGGCTGATTGGACGATAAATAGAGGGGTCAAAATGTTCACTGGAGTTTTCGAAAATTGGAGTAATAGATGCCATTTTTCAGTAAATTTGTAAAATTGTGACAGGATTGTTGTCTAGACCACAAGCCATAGAAGAGTTTAATTGAAATATGACTTTAGCAGTGAAAGCTGTTTTTTGATTTGAATGTCTAACAATGGGTTATCCTGTTTAATTGGAATGGAAGGAAGAGAAAGGCCATAAGATTTGAGAGTCAAGTTACAAGAAACTTCTTTGAGAATAGTTCTGCCTTATTCTTGGGAGGGGTCATATGATCAGTTCTATGAATGAGAGATGGAATGTTAGACCTATCTTTGCTAACAAAATTTTCCAAAAGTCTCTAGAGTTTATAATAATGGAGCATCTGATAGCACCTTTAGTATCTGATAGCACCTTTTTACATTGATTTCTTGCAATAATAACTAGCCGTTTGTTTCCAAGAAAGTTGTTCTTTTGAAAAAGATGAAAAAAATGGTTACAATTAGATATAACAACTGAATAACAGGGTGAAAACCATGGAGTAGAATGAGGCTTGACTTGTAACCGGCAAGAAGGAATAAAAGTTTCCATTTTTGCCTGAATCCAGGAGGTTATATTAGAGGCGCATTTTTTACCTGAGGGAAAAGACATCAGCCCAAGGACCCATGAAAAGACATCAGCCCAAGGACCATCATGAAGAAAATCAAAAAAAGAATCCCAATCAGCTTTAGGGTAGTAGTAAGTAATGAAGTATGAGATGAAAGATTTAAAACGATCATTGCATGGTCAAAACCACCTTAAGTAGAAAAAGAAGAAACTGAGCACAATCTAAGTGTTAAAATCAGAGACAAAACATAAATCAAGGAGTGAAGGTAAATGATAGGATTGTCAGGAAAACCAGTCACAAAGTTAACTATCTGAGTAAGAGATTGAAAAATGCAGTTATAGGTTTTAATGCCAGCTGGGTCAGTGGCGTTAAAACCAAGCCATTCAGTGTGATGAGCATTAAAGTCACTAATAACAACAATATTGGGAGAGGGGTAAAGAGCATGGTCATTTTCTTTAGAAATTACATTTAAAAGAGTCCAGTCTTGGAAAGCAGGAGAACAATAAAGAACAAAAAGAAATTTGATAGTGTGGGGAGGTGCTAAGCAGAAGCACATAAAAGAATGGTCAAAAGATTCAAACCTGATTTTGCATCAAATAGATGAATTGATGTGAATAGATGAATTGGTGTATACCCCTAAGCCAAGCATTTGGCTATTGGAGTCTTTGCAAATCAAAGGATAGTATCTATCAACACTGAGATCAGAAAATTAACACCATCTCTAGCCTTTGCTCAACAAAGAATCCTAAGGAAGGGGATTTTTAAGTTGGAGTTTCTTTCTCCTAGCCTTTGCTTATAAAAGCACACTCTACAAGGCAGCAGGGCATGGGACAGGTAGTACTGGATTATATAATACCAGTAGTAAGGTGATCGTGATGATTGCGAGGAACCTGACCTGACCTGAAGTAATAAAAGGAGCTACTTTCTGAAAACACCTTCTCCAAACATTTGGAATGATATTTTGGAAATGCACTAGGAAAAACATTACACCCAACAAAATACCAGAGAGCATAGGTTTAATAGTTGGAGTGTCTAGTTAGTTAATGAGCTCACACTGCATTAAAACAGATTTAAATATTTAAACATAACATTTAAGAAACATTTATCGGGTTCACTAAAAAGTTATGAGCAATTTTATTTTTAATTTCTATAAAGTTCTGGAATCCATGGAGTTATGCCATGATTTGGGTGTATATATATACAGAGTGTATAACTATCAGGTCAATTAAAATTTCTAAATTTTATTTCAGGAAAAGTGGATGACATTCAAAACCATTAGCAGCACTGCTTTCTTTTTAATTTTTAGTTAGGGCACTCAGCAGCCGCATGGTGTATACATGATCAGATAATCAAAGTTTGGTGTCTGAGGTGAAAGTAAAGTATTGGCTTTAATGCTTTTGTAATGGAAACTTAATGTTGCAAAATTGACTCGGATCCACCAGACCAATTTTAATGGATTGAACAAGTTTGAAGCAATCTGAAGTAAATAAATACTTATCAAGCAAACCTGGATGTGTTTATGATACTATACTACTTTCCATTTGAATACCACTTCAAATGAGATGGTATTCAAATGGAAAAGACCTCCAACTTGGCGTAAGGTTTTTCTATTTGAAAAAAAAATTGAAAAGACTCTCCACCAAGTCTTTTCCATTTATTTAAACGGAAATAAGTTGAATGCTATGTGAACTGAACATCAGCTAAGTAAACAAATGAGCTCAAGCATGAACCTCTTTTTCACAAACATGAAAGTCTGTTCCTCAATCATGAAATTCTTTTCATTGTACATATAAATGACTTGACTATGTCATCACTGAAGTAGGTACTCTATATAAACCATTCCAGAAAGTACCAGTGGCAGGTCAGGGCAGAAACAACTGCCAAAATTAACTTATTCCCCAAAATAGTGTTGCTTTCAGTTGTGGTAAAAGGTACTCAGCATTGTGTAATAAAAACTACTTCAGTTGAATCGGAGCAAAATAATGTGTTGAACTTCAAGTTTTGCTCAGAACTCAGAAAAATGTCTTAGACATGATAAAGTTTACTTCTATGAGAATGTATTACAAAATTATTAGACAAGTCTGGGTGTTGTCCCGTTTGATTTAATCTCCTGACTTAACACTAATAGGTTATTATTAGTTTGATCACTAAGCAACAGCTTTTATAATGAAAGATTCAACAACAAGGAGGCACTTGGGTAACACCTCAATCTCTTTCATTCAAACCCTAAAGAGTTTTACACCAACAGCATTCATTCTTAGTATAAGTTTGGCAATAGCTTGTAGACAGTGTTAGTTTCTGATGCTTGTAGACAGTGGTGGTGCATATATTGTTGAAGATCAGTTAAGCAATTAAAAATAGTTTTTTAAATATGTCTATATGTTGATGTAATAAATGTACCTATGATGCATTTGAACTAGTACATACGTTTGCATTGTTATTCTATCCACACTATAGGTGTTTGCACAAAAACTTAAGAAATAAAATATTTATTAGTGTTTCAATAAATTGCAGCTGTTTGAAGAATTGCAATTAATAAAAGTTGAAAGATTGGCAAAAAAATAACTGACACAATCATAACTTTTTTCTGAACTTTTGAGAATGAACTTGATTAGAAAAACATCAGAAAGTCTTAGTAATACCAAAATATAAAAATTTTAATAGTTCTTTAATGAAGATAATAAAGTTATGACAAAGGTTAAATCTCAAAGTTAACTCAGTCTTTGAGAAAATTAACTCCAGAATGAACTCAAACTAGTAAACTGCCTATTACTCAAGCAAGTGTCCAAAGACTATTTTTAGTCCTAAAATTAATATTGAAAGATAATTGATGAATAAATCTTTTTATCCAGAGCTTTGTTTAATAAATTAAACAATGATAAAAGGTAATGTATGTAATTAGTACATGTAACTTGTACAACCTGAAATAAATTTATAAAACTTTTTAAGCGGTTACAAACCTAAAACTTTGTTACTATGGTTAAAACATGGTTTTTATTAATATTAAACTAGTTTTAAATTTATATAAAAAGTTAAATGAAAATAATGAGTTTAATACAAAAGTATTATTAAAGAAAAATAGCATGGTAACTAAGCTTTAGGTTTATAACTGATATAAAAGTTTTGATTTAAAGAAGTCAAATGAGATAAAAAAAAACCTTAACAAAGTGGCATAATTATACCCACTGCAAGTAGACATTTTAAACTCTATTTTTTTTAAATAGTAATGAATTTTTTATTTCGATCTTTATTAAATGGTTTTTTGTAAAATTAATTTTTATGTGTACATTTTTTTTTTTTTTTTTTTTGTAGGTATGATGCCTTTATTTTTGTGGATTGGAAATCCTTTTTGTTTTCCATGCATACCATTAAGACTACTGGTAGTTTTTCCTGGAGGCCTCATTGCTCTTGTGATGGTATTTGGTCCTGCAATGGGTGTTGCTCGATCTAGGCTATTGCAATTTGCTCCAACAGGTATGTGTCATTGAAACCTAAGAAAAAGTTTTCAATAGTTTAACTATTTCATATTTTAAATATTTTATTGTTAAATAATTAAAACTTAATTATTGTTTATTAAATTTCAGCAGTTTAATCGTTCACCTAACATGAGCTTCATTGTTAATCTGCTTTGTTTTTTAATCCTATTATAAAGTTATACATTCATTAGTTTGTATAAGTAGTACTATTGTTGTGTGAAGTGGTGTTATTGTTTTTTAAACAGTAACACCAGTTACAGCTGTTTTTAATTTTTCTTAGTATTATCTTCTTTGTTGGTAAAGCGCAAAATTGTTGAAAAACAAAGTTCATTAATAATAAATAGAATATAAAATTTTTCAAACATTTTTTATGAAGTTGTTTAATTATATTTAACTACTATTATTTATAATTAACAATTAAGTTTCAGTGAATCTAATGAACTTTTTTGTTTTATAATTAACAATTAAGTTTCAGTGAATCTAATAAACGTTTTTTTTTTAATTTCAGTTCTTCAAGCTGAGATAGGTGAACTAGCTAACACGTTTTTTTCTGTTGGAATGATTTTTTGGGGTGTTTTTATCATAGTATTTTTCTGCAGTGGATTTTTATGGTATAAGGTATGTAGAGAAGGCGCTAGTGGAGATATATGCAGTCTCTGCTGCTAGTCATAGCAATATGCACGTTGTGAACAACAAAAATTTGTGCTTTGTTGTATTATTTTTGTTGTTTTGGTGATGATCATACTACTGTGCCCTTTTTGAGGAAACACAGATTGAAGATTTTAAATGAAATGAGGTGACGCCATTCAATTTGAAGTTTTGAATGGTAGAGGAGACGTAGCTCAATTGGAGTGTTTATACAACTAAGACTGTTGTTTGTTTTGTTTTTATTAATAGAAATGTAAAATATATTTTGCTTTTGAAGTTTTTTGCTACAATCTAAAGTTTTTTAGTTTTAATTTATTTATTATTGAAATCTAATTAAAAGTATTTATTTTTAACAAAGTATTTATAAATTTATTTGTAATTTTTAATTTAGTTTTTAAGCTTTATGAGGATTCTCGAGGGCTTTCTTTTTTTTTTCCTTTTTTTTTTTTTTTCAATGTTTATCTGATGTGATTTTGTAGCAGCGTGAAGTTGTTGTTTTTAAGAAATTTCCTTTTTTTTCTTTTGCAAATTTGAAGGATTAATTTATATTTCATTTTTATTTCCGTTTTGTTGTTTTTTTTCTTTTATTATCTACTTTTAAAGTTTTATTGGAGTCTTGTATTGTTAAAAATGGTTTTTTTTCAAATTCTGACAATTTTTTGCGTTTTTAAAAAGTTTTTTGCGTTATCTTTTTTTTTGTTGTTGCTTTTTTTGCTGCTAGTGTTGTTGTTTTTTTCATTATATTCCAGAAAATTTCTGTGTTGCAAGTGATTTTTGTGTAGTTTTTAAATTTTTTTCAAATTTTTTTTTAGTGTGGTATAGTTGATTTTTATTTGTTTGAATTCTCATTTCTCTATTATTGATATCCGTTGTTTTTAATTTATAATTTTTTTTGTTTTTAAAAAATATTTTTTTATTTTTATAAGAAAGCTATATGATTTCTTTTTTATTTCTATTAAGATTATTATGAAAATTTAGAATTAAGTTTTACTTGCAAGCAGTGACAAGTAAACAGACGCACATGTGTTGCAAGCAGTAACAAGTAAACAGACGCACATGTGTTTAAAAAACGGTTATGTTATATTTATCCATTATTTAAATTTAGGCTAAAAATTGCGTTTATGCTAAAAAAAAAGATGCAATCAAGTGGTATCATGTGGGAAATGCGATTGGAATTGAAAAAACTTTTAAAGAAATATAACAAAGTAAACCGTGTAAACAAAATAAAGGTGTTTTTTGTAAAAACTAATAAAAAATCCTCATCAATTTTTAATTAAAACTAAATAATTTTATTACGTTAATATATGAAGATAAAGTATATTTTCAAAAGGATTATTTTCCAAATCTAAAGCTCGCGTGGTTAAGATCAGCTTGCGCACAACATTAAAATTAGAAATATTAGACTTAAAAAAAAATTAGACCTTGGATATTTCTGCAAGTTTTTTTTTTTTTTGTTTTTTTTTTAATTTCTCGTTTAACATGGTTTATAGCAGTTTTGAAAATCAATATTCTTTAAGTATTTCCTGATTTTCTCCTATTTTAAAGTATTTATTCGTTAAGTTTAGGTAGTGAATAGTATTTGTATTCCCTGATAGTATCGAAGAATATAATACTTTCGCAACGAAATACTTTTCTTGATTCAAGAAGTTAACAACTCAATGTATTTACAATCAAACAAATCATGTTTCATATTTAAAACGTATGCAAATTTGTATCAAATACATCTATACATTATATTTAAACTAAATTCATGTTTCTTTATATTAGATTAGCAAAAATTCAAATTCAAAAGTCTGTCAGGCATTAAAGCTCAATAAGAACACAGTAAAACGGTTTAAAAAAAAAAAGGCTGCGCAATTATAAAAAAAAAGAAATTAGAAAAAATGTTTTTACGTCTCTTCGTTCCTAAACTTTTTTCTTTTATGTCCCACCCATGCTAAAATGCTAAATGAATGTAAACAAACTTAAAGATATTACACTATTGCAGGGCAACTTCAGAGAAGTATCTTTAATTGATTGACTTCGTTTTAGCTTAATAAGCACAATATTAAGATGGTCCTCCAATAACAATCGCAAGTAATCTAAGGGGGCAGTTTGTCCCGGGTGGCAGATGGGGCGGCATGCAAGGGGTGCAAAATGAAAAGAAGGTACCTTTAAAAAAAAAGAAAAAAAAAGAAGTCCTTCATCTATAGTATAGGGAAACTTGCTACCGTATATGGTACCACACTCAAAATTTAATCAGGATCATCACGCAAAGCAGGTATCTCATTATCGAGCGATGAACGCTCGATAATGAGATACCTGCTTTGCGTGTTTTTTTTGCAAAAATTATTAGGGGGAGGGGCAAATGCCACTGCTCCCCTCCCCCGGTTCCTACGGGCCTTTAATATAAAATACAATTGTTTATCTTGATATGGGGGTAGTTAATTTAAATGTATATTATCAGGGTGACCAGGAAATTTTTTATGTTCATTTTCCATGATTTTTAGTCTTATCCTGACTTTTATAAAAATCATCTGATTTTCTGATGAAATAAATCAAAATTTCTTTCAAAATTTTTCAGGATGTTCAGCAATCTACTTTTCTTTAAAGTAATTTATAGAGAAGCATTTTTTACAGAATAAGAATAAAGAAAAAAAACTTTTACAGAAAAAAAATAAGGTAATAGTTTTAAAATGCCTTTGGCCTTTTTTTAATCCCTTAAATTTTTTATAAATAAAAAGCCTATAAGAATTTTGTCGTTTTTGTTATAGAAGAGCAATATGAATTTAAAATTTGCACTACTTAAAATTTAACGAAAAGAAATGCTAAACACGCTTTTTAGTATGTTTTTACAAATACACTAATGAATCTATTTTTATGATGATTTAAACTTTTCTGCGTACAAGTATGCCCGCGCAAAATGATGTGACGTTGCACGAAAAGTCATCTATATATTTTATTTTAATATAGTTAATAATATTCATTATATTTAATTTAAAAAAAAGAACTGAAGAGAAAATTTTTTTTTTTTAAATACCTGTAGTTTTAAAATACGTTTTTGTTTGCAAAAAAGTTCGCGTTTATTGGTTTGCAGTTTGCAAACTGCAAACCAATAAACGCGTAATAAACTGTAAACCAATAAACTTTTGCAAAATGCGAAGCGCAAATTTGCGCTTCGCATTTTGCAAAAGCAGTTTGTAATATATAAGGAGTCAAGTGCTCTTGATATTGACTGTGGAGTCCCTGAATGCTAAATTTTAGCACTGTTATTGTCTTTAATATATATGTATGCTAATGACACAACTTTGTTTTATAATCATAGTAATTCAAAATCAATGTTGGGAAATATAAATACTGAACTGGAAATTTTAACTTATGGTTAAGAGCAAATTAACTATTTTTACACATATAGTTGTCTATTACATAGACAATTATATGTGTAAAAATGGTGCTATTTAGGGTATCTGCGAAAAGATTTTTTGGAGTTTTATACGCAAAAATGCTAAATTTTCTGTGATTTTCTTTTTTAAATGTTTTACTCATATCTTGTAATTTGGAAAAATAAATATATATAATAGTTATTATACCAAAATTTATATTAAACTTTGTATCAATCTTTTATTAATGTACTTTTATCAAGCTAATACGTAATAATTTTGTATATATATTTTCTTTTTCAAAATAGAAACGTATTTATATGCCGTATACCCAAATTCGGATTAAGGGTCTTAGGAGCTGGGTGCAAAAATCATTTGGGAGCTCCATTCCAAAAAAAATATACTAAAAAATGAATGCAACAAAAAATGAAATAAATTTTTTATTTACAGAAAAATTTTTCTAGCTTTCTCATTGGCAAAGTCAATTACAACATCCTAAAAATTTTTATTTTGTAACAGAGTTATTTCAATTGTCATTAAAAAAAGAGCATTTAAATGACTATTTAACATTAATGAACGGAGATCATTCTTAACTCTTGCCATTTTGGAAAATTGTTTCTCTGTACTACAAGTGGTAATGAGAAAAGATAGAAAAATCCGATATGCAATGCCGGGTTGGGAAAACTAATTCTAGCTTATTTTTCTGAATTGCTTGTAAACATCCTAGTGCTGATATATTCTTCTTCTATGTCATAAAATTGCAAAACTGTACAATTTCATCATCTTTCCTGTTCTTTTCTGCACCAATTACAAGACCAGAACAAACTATCTGCAATCTGCGAGTTGAAGAAGTGGAGAAATTATTTAAGCATAGAAAAAATCCAAAGAAATCAGATGCAGCATTTATTCCAACTAAATTAAAATAATGTGCTGCACACTTTATTATAACTCATAAAAATTCTTCAGAAGCGTCTGCTTTTTACTTTTCTATTCAAAACTTAAATCCCTTTTTAATCGGAAATGAATTTAGGAAACATAAATTATCATTTTACAAGTGTTCTAATTTCTTCTGAACACTTTTACATAAATAGCATTTATATATAAAATATATTTATTTCATCCGTTGTTTGTAAAAAGCGGCTTCACTTTTCGGATCGAAGCTAGACTAATATATATATATATATATATATATATATATATATATATATATATATATATATATATATATATATATATATATATATATATATATATATATATATATATATATATATATATATATATATATATATATATATATCATATATATATATATATATATATATATATATATATATATATATATATATATATATATATATATATATATATATATATCATTGTTAAAAAATAAAAAATAAATTATATACGTTTGTATAAAATGATAATAATAAAAATATATGTTATCATATCTTAATGTATCTTAACTCGTTTAGCCATATTATTTTATGCATTAATATTTTAAACAGTTTTATGTCCTTGCAGTAGTGATTTAGAGGCCCCAACAAAGCCACAACTCCTGTGGGATATGTTTTAAAAATCGGGGGCTCCTGCTTTGTCTCCATTTTTTGGGGGCCGAGCATCCGGGTTAATCCGGCATTGGTAATACCTAAAAAAAAAATAAGTAAAGGGTTATGTTTTTATTTTATTATGTTGTAAAATAAGGAAGTTTTGGACAGAAACTAAAAAAGTTAATATTCTATTTCAGTCAGGCAAGTAGGAAAAAAAAAACAAGAAAATAATGTTGTAATTTTTGAAATAAAAGCTCCAGACAATGAAGACAAAACAGTAAAGTTAGACGACAAAAAGGCTATTGAAAAAGTAATAAATTGCAAGTTAAAGTAAACATACAAAATATTATAAAGTTAAAATTAAACAGCGATAAATAGAAAAATATTAAAAAACATTAATTGGATGTAGATACAGACCACCAAACAGTAGTGACTTAGTAAACAATTTAATTAACGAATTAATAAAAACTGAAACAAAGAAAGTGGTCACTGGAAAATACTCCAATTTAATAATTTTTTACTAACTTTTTTACTAATAGGAACTAAATGTAAGGGAAGTTTGTGTAAGATGACCAGGTTCCTAAGATGGTATAACCTCTTTTACGGGTAGACTAATGATATTTTCACGAACTTTTTTGGTTAAAGATATTCATACAAGTTTAACGGTGTTTTTTATTTTAATTTCTTGGTTGTATAGTTAAATTCTTTGATTGTTTTACTGTTAAAAAAATTTACCATACCTTTACAATTTTTTATTATTCAATGTTTTTAATTACGTCAGAGCGAAACAAGATCATCAAACATTTATTACATCCTCAATAACTTATGCTTATCTACTACTAATTCCATAGGTTACATGAGATAACACTTATGCTGTTGTCATGTTATTTAAATTATGGTAGTAGAGTAGACTGGGGCGATTTCGCCTCTTTTACTGCTTTAATGTTGTCTGTTTAACCTGATACTCTTTTTCCGTATACCATTAACTGAACAATATTGAATAAACTATATTTAGTTCGATCGCGTTTAAATATTCAACAAAAATAAATTATTTATACTCATGAACACCAATTTGTATAACACACTTATACGGGGCGATTTAGCCGTTTATGGGGTGATATTTCCAATGTAAACATAGTTAAAGCTTCATTTTATTTTGTTAAACTAAGCACATTCTGTGCACATGTCGATGCAAAAGCAGACATCACATGCCCATAGCTTTTGATTTAATGATGACTTTAAACTATGAGAGTTTTTCTTCTTTGAGCCATATGCTTTTATTTGATTGGGCAAAATATTTCTTTTCTTACTTAAGCCACTTGCTTTTTTTTGTTTGATGGAGAACTTTTTCTTCTTTGAGTCACTTAAATTGGAAAACACATCCAGAGATTTTTTATTTTTTACATAAATGAGTAATCTAAAAGAGGTTTATGCCATGAAGTGGGCAAAACTTTTTGAAGTAATCGATGACGATATAGTTTTTTAGCATATAAATAAGCATTATACCTCAACCACTTTTTTGTCAATGGAAGTCCACGATCTGCAATGTAAAAAAGTCTGTTTACTAGTGCTTGTACTTGTTGCTTTGTAAGCACTGTTTTTCCTCCCACAGAGCATTACACTTAGGTAAAAATGCAACAAGATAATTATTACCGATTGGCATAATAACTATCTTTTTAAATATCGATGCTTGCATTTTATAATGGTGTATTTTAAACATGTTAATTGATATAGTAGCTATAAACAATCAGCGAAATTGAGCCTTTAATGATAAGAAATGCGAATATAAGAAATGAATTCAATTGGAACAAATGACATTTTCAAATACAAAATTTTAGGAAAACTTTAGAAAACTTTTTTTTAAGTTAAACTATAAAGTACTTTAGTTTTAAATGTATATCTAAAAACTATTGATTTATTTATCATCAAAATACTTCTAATAAATTTATCATGCGATAATACCTGATAAATGTCCAATGATTTTATAAAATTGTTTATATAATAATAAATATTAATATTAAATATTCTTTGGAAATCAAAAATATTGTACATTATATATATATATATTTTTAAGTGTTAGGCTATTCTATCATTCGGTGGCGAAATCACCCCACAATATTCTACTTGGACAAAAATCTATTTAAAATATATACCACAAACGTCAGTTAAATAGTTTTAACAAATTTATGGAGCTCTCACCTAAGCATTTATTTTTAAATGTTGTTTCAATCAATTTTACAAAATTAATAATAATGCCATTTGGAGCAAGAGTGACACGATAACATCAATTAATAACATTAAACAGGAAATCTCATTTAAACTTTACAACAACCAATCAAATCAGGCGGCAACTATAATCAATCAATAGTTATAAGGTTATAATTTTAAAATAATAAATATTTTACATCATCATAATATGGTGTTATGCTAAAATTCTTCATAATATGGTGTTATGCTAACATCTTTTTCTTGAAATATTAAAAGTGACGAAATCGCCCCGGTCTACCCTACTTGATAAAGTTGCTTATGATTTTAGATTTATGATTTTAGATTATGATTTTACGTTTTTAGACGCTCAAGATGAGATGAAGCTTTTTATTAATTATTATTTTATTTTATTGCGGCCGTGGCACAGTAGTTAGAGCGCTTGGTTTATAAGCAGGAGATCCAGGTTCGAAACGAGCTCTGAACATATTTCGCGTCACGGTAAGGAAAGAGACGTGAACTTCCTGGTTAAATGCACCTCCGCGGTGCTCTGTGACAAGACCGTTAGGTCTTCTTGGGGCACCTAAATAAAAAAAAAAAGATTTATTATTATTATTTCTTCTTTTATGGTTGAGATAATTACTTTTTACTTAAGTATAATCCTTGAAGATACAATTTTTTTTTTTTTTTTTTTTTTTTTGTGACTATTTTTTTGTTATTTTGAGTTTTTTTGAGTTCCACTTATTTAAGAAAACTGGTTTCCTAAGATGAAATGATTGGGTGTGTTGAAGAAAACACAATTTTTGATATAATTTTTTTTTTAATGAATTATTTATAAATATTTTTTGAGAGAAAAGATGAAAACATCCTTATTCTTAAAAAAATATATATCTTTTTCTAATCTTTTGGAAGTAAAAAACATTTTACTCAAAACATGTTCAACTTACGCAACCTTTTTCTATCATTTGTGTGAAGAATGAAAGCAATGAACTATTGTTTTTTTGCTTCTTTAGGCGCAAGTTTTAATTAAAAACGGGAAAAAAAATGCAAAAAAAAAAAACGAAGTATTTAAAAGGTCTTATTTAAATTGGGGCAAGTTGGGGCAAATGATTTTTATTTTTTTCTGCTTTCATATATGCCTAATAATGGGAAAATATTAAAACTACCATGGAATCTAGTGAAATCTTTTAGTTTTTGAACTAAACTCATAACTAAACTAATTTAAAAAAATCAATTTATGACACATTTGAGATCTCAATAATGAAAATCTGAAATTAAAATTTATTATTAAAAATACTAAAGCGAAAAATAAAATAAAATAAATAAAAAAATAAGTCTCGGAATAAAGTTGTATAAATTGGTGAAATCTTAAAAATTATTCACAAAAAAATTATTTATTGTGTTTTAGTGCTTCCACTCAACATGAAAAGAATACATTTAATTTCTATATTTCAAGAGCTAGGAATTAATCATGATAATTTGTTGCGGAAACATTCAAGAACCTTCTCTAGACTTTTAGAACACTAGCAAACTTGGTTGAACAAAGATGTAAGTGTTGAAAAAAAAACTTTGCTGCAGGTTTAGGTTGAAAGAGCAAGAACTGGGAAGATTTAGGTCAGTAATTCCCAAAGTGGTCTATATCGACCTCCAGGGATCTATGACAACCCTGCAAGGGGTCTACGTCAGCGGAAAAAATATTTGGGGGTCTATGAAATGAAAATGGGGGTCCGCGATAGTGGATCTCAACATACACTGATAGTACCTATTTACTTACATTATACTCCCCCACTGACTCACAAAATTTAATCAATTGCGACCGCAAAATAATCGCGGCAGAAAAGATACGCACAAAGCATTACCATATGTGACTGGCAGATTGACTTGTTAGCTGCATTTGTTTATTAAAAATTAAGTTCCTTAGCTTAAAAAGAATTATAAAAGTATCAAACATTTTCACAATACATTTAATTACTAAGTCTTTTTAAACGGTTGTTGCTCTCCAACTTGAAGTTCAATGCCATTAAAAATTTTATATTCGACGACATTTTTATTCACAAAGAAGAAGAGAAATGAAAAAGTTTTTATAATAATAGAAAAAATTTAATGACTGTTGTGTGACGTGATTGATATAATATGGTTGTGTTTTTAATAAAATTTTAATAAAATTATAGTGAATTGACGTTATTTTGTTTGAGAGTGCCGAAGAAAAGTAAGTACAAATTTTTTTATTTCATTTTTGTTTTGTAATCGTAGTTAGCAAAGATAAACAAATTACGTGAATCATGACTTCAGTTATTGGTAGTTTAGTATTTAAATCATGCAAAATTACATGAGTACATTACCTAAGTAATATTCATAGTTTTGTTCTGACATTCATTTATAATGGCTGTACACCTATGCCTAACATAAATTAAGACTATACGATTTAAATTTGACTTTGATTTTTAAATGCTGAACTTTATGTCTTATAAATAGAATAATTTTGCCCACAGATGATTGATGCAATTCCCGAATGTAAAAAGAAATGTAGACAGAACGGTATTGATTATTTGGAGTTTGGCTTCATTCCATCATTGACGGACAAATAATTGCTTATGTGTCTTTTATGCAACAAAATTTTGGGCAATGACGCAATGAAACCATCTAAATTGAATAATCATCTGAAAAGATGTCACCCTAATCAAACAGATAAAGATTTGAAATACTTTCAAACACTTAAAGGTAAACTTAAGAATAGACCCAAGCTAGACAGAATGTTCACTTCAACATCACAAAGAAACAATGATGGTTTGGTAGCGTCTTACAACATCTCACTACTTATAGCAAAATCCGGAAAACTGCATACTATAGGAGAGAAGTTAATTTTGCCAGCCGTTGAAGAGGTTTTAAAAACTAAAAACACAAACCTGGATCTGATATCATTAAAAGAATTCCTTTAAGTAACAATACTGTTGAAAGGCGTATTGATGAAATGAGTTCTAATATTGAATGCTTCTTGTGTAACTATTTGCAAACGACACATTTCTCTATACATCTGGACGAGTCAACTTTACCTGGTAATGCAGCATTATTATTGCCATATGTTCGTTTTATTATGAATCAAGAAATTCACGAGGAACTGCTCTTCGTAAGAAAGTTGACAACCGACACTAAAGGTGAATCAATATTTAATGTTTTAAAGGATAACTTTATTGTAAAAGCAATCCCTTTACCAAATATCATATCAATAGCTACAGATGGAACACCTGCCATGGCTGGACGTTATCGCAGATTTATAAGCTATTTAAAACAAAATGTGCCAGGGGTGTTACCAATACATTGCATTATCTATCGGCAACATTTGGTTGCTAAAAGTTTGAGCTATATTGCATCAATCTCTTCAATTAGTCATTCATGCAGTAAACCGAATCCAAAGCAACGCGTTGAATAGGCGGTTATTTGCACAGTCGTGTGAAGAAAATGAAAAACTTTTATCAGTTACTTCTACACACTGAAGTACGCTGGTTGTCGAAAGGCTAACGTTTAACAAGATTCTTTAGACTTTTTGAGACTATTTTAGAATTTTTGGGTTCTAAAGATAAAATATTAAAAGACAATTTAATAAAATGGAAAACAGACTATTTAACAGATTTGTTTACAAAATTTAATATGGTGAACTTGCAGTTACAAGGCGGCATCTAAATTTGATTAAAACAAAATCTATCTTATCATCGTTTCTTGACAGTTTTAAACTAATGAAGCAAAATATTGGACGGGGCGAACTTTTCCAGTTCCCCACTTTGTCACAGACAAGCTGTCCGGAAGACGACGTTTTAATCTACGTTCAACATTTAAACGCCTTCTATTCAGATTTTGGTAGAATATGGTCTAAAAAGTTATTATTTTTTTATATAACTGTTGTTACCTGTTTCCCTATTTTGGCACAGCCTTTATCTTTATTATGACAATTTTTTAAAAGCTTGAAATACTCTCGGCAAGTTTTACACCAAATCAAAGTTACTTCACCTAAATCATCAGTTTGAAATCCGCAGGATTTAAACCCCCATTTTTCAATGACAGTTATGTTTGGCTTTATGACTTGCTTCGAGTTTGCTTACTGTATTACTGTTGCGTTTTGAATGGATTTAATAGCCTTAAATTCTATCGAATTAAAAAAAAGTTTTGTAGTTAATGTTTCTTCTTCACATGTGTTTAACATAACTATTTCCAAGACTAAACTTTCCTAATAGACTTTTTGATCTTAAATAATATTAAAAAACTGTAAACATGTATATGAATGGTTTTAACTAATAAAACAAATTAAAATTAGATTTTAAAACTTAATAAAATAATAATTGCGATTAAAAAAGGGTGAGAACAACAGGCGTTTAATAAGTAATATTTTTTAACTTTTAAACGAACCTTACTATGCTTGAGTAAATTTGAGAAAAAAAGAAAAAATGAATTGAAAAAAATTAATGAATTTTTGTTTTAATAAACGTCTCAAACTTGAATAGCAAGTAATTAAAAAAATTATAAACAAATATTTAACGAATATTATATATTTTTTACATGTGTTTCAGTTGTATGCCGTCCTGAATCAAAGATAGGTCGGCTTTATACCCAATATAGATCCTAGTTCTAATCAGTTCTGACCTATATTAACTGTATATAGTTGTCAAAATACAATATTTCTTTCAATTTTTACAAAAAATACTAGAATTTTGTCCAAGAAAGACCTTATAATTAAGAAAGATTGCAAATAAACAATCAGAACAGATCATATTATTGAACTATTATGTTCATTTCACCAAAAAAAAGTATTTATTTAAAATCTTATTCAAATTTGAACAAGCTTGATTTTGTAGTAAACTAGATTATGTAGTAAACTTGATTATGCTTCAGTATTGCAATTGATAATGATGGAATTTATCTCAGCATAAAAAGATAGTTCTGATTGAATTTGAATTTTCAATATTGCTTATAAACAATATTGAAAGCAATATTGCTTGCAATATTGTTTGTCTATAAATTTAAGCTGTGGTAGTTTAAATGTTGCTGTTATTTTAACTTTGTTTTATCTGATTTGACAATCGACAATAAATTAGTATTTTAAAAACTTTTTGCAATATGCACTTCTGTGAAACATTTTCCGCTGCTGAAAAGTTGAACCAGATGAGAAAATATTGTTTTCTTAAATTGCTCTTACACGTGACAATAAAAATTATTTTGAAATATTGTAGTTTAAGCAAACTACTTTTTATTAAAACTTTTTATTAAAAGTCACTTTTATAAAATTATATATATATTTTAAGGTTTTCTTAAACTTTTTGTAATTATGTGAAACGCGTTGAACTTATCTATTTGGATACAATTCTTTTTTAGCGTTTATAAATATAGTTTTTTGAAATTCTTCTATACTAATCGCTAGCTTCATTAAAATAACTTTCTGAATCAAATAATATATTTTTTAATCAAGTACTAAGCAAGGAAAGAACCAATTATTAAGAATTAGTTCTTAATTTTATACTTATTGTTATTTTTATTTCTATTTATTTATTTTTATTTATTTTATATGATATTATTAGTAAAAATCACTAACATCCCCTTTCCCCAAGACCATGACGTAATTTATGGAGGACCCCAAAACAATAGCTTTCTGTTAAATTTTGTTTTCTATTTTTAGTTTTAAATTTACTTTATTATTTTCTAGGTGATAAATATTCATACTTATTCAATATTTATTCATCCGCATGGTTCTATATTAATTTTGTTTTTAATTAATAACTAATAATAATTACGTTCCTTTTGTTTTTGTTTCACGTTTCTTTAATTAATTTATATTTTACAACAAATTTCCACAATTTTTTAATTCAGTCTCAGTAAAAGGAAGAAAAAAGACATTTCAGTAGATATTATCTATATATTAAAAAAAAATCAATAAAATTTAAGCAAATATAAGACTAGCTTAATGTAGAGCTTCCAGGCTCGTCTGCCAATGGTTACATGTTTTAAAAAAGACTTGCTTTCCAATCTAAAAACTATTCGTTATATAGAGGAGACAGAGATGACGGTGAAGGAACCAGTGGGATTTTTAACAATTTAAACTTATTTGAAACAGTTAATATTACTGTATGTAATGATAAATTTAAACAACTATGGATAACTTTGCTCATCAGGAAAAAAAAAGGTATTAATTGGATGCATTTACTGACTCTCGAACATCAATACTGATATAAAGGTTAACAATTTATTTACGCGCTACATAAAATAAACTAGTAATTGTAAATGCCATAGCGCACTTATAATGATTTTAACTTTCCTAAATTATTATGGCAAGATGGAAGTGTATATTAACTATTTAACAACAAAGAATCGCCACACCACGCATTTGTAAATACAGTTAAAGATTGTTTTCTAACTCAACACTCGAACTTTTTAAGTACAAGATGATATTTTCACAGAAACATTTGATTTGATTCTTACTGAGCAACATTTTTGAGTCTGCAGCCTGGGCTATAACCCGATGCTTGGTGACACTGGCAAAAGTAACCTAGTATTGATTTGAATGTTATCTCTATGAATACCTCGCCGTGGTTTTTTTGTCAAAACAAAAAATTTGTGGAAATTACAAAGGTATGCAAAAACTCACCTAAATCTGTGGAAATTACAAAGATATAAACTCCTCCTTTGACAACGGGAACTAGGCTCGATTAATGATTAAAAAAAATTGATCAAATGTATGACACACTTTTATACTACTATAAAATGACAATTGAAAAAATTTTTCCCGCATTTCCTTAAATGTTCTCACATTAAACTATAATTAAACAAACATTTTATTAGTTTCGCTCGAAAAAATAAATATATCTGAAAAGAGAAGACAAGTTTAATTATAGCGCTGAATAAATGAATTAACTAAGGAGTGATGAACGCAAGATACGAATTGAGAAAAATCTAGTTTTATGAGCAAAATTATTTAGAAAGCTTCTAATTCAATTAATCACACTATACAAATTAGAAGTAACCCTATACGTGCACCTCAAGGTATAAATGGTTCTACCTGAAAGAATCTTTTTAATATAACTAGTATCTTAAATACTCTCTTTCAATCGGTATTTGTCAAAGAGAAATTAAATATAATTCCTGAATTTGCTGATAAAAGTACTTAAATTTTTAAATCAATGGATGAAAGTAGGGTGTTATTTAAATATAATGAAATATTGGAACTTTTGAATAATGTAGATACAAATAAGCCTATAGAAGTGACAAGATTTACCAGAGAATACTTAAAGAAGGCTCATCATTTCCATTTCTACAACCTTTGAAAAATCCTTATTTTTAAGCAAAGTGTTAAGTCTATAAAAAAAAGTGAATGTCATTCGTATCTTCACAAAAAGGTAATAAACTGCCAGACCTATTTCCGCGGCGTCTATTCTCTGTAGACATTTTGAACCATTCATACAGAAATGCCAATTTTAAAAACAATAGAAAAAAATTTAGTTAATTTTGTCTTTTTCTATTTTTTCACAGAATGCAAAAACTTTTAATATATAATAACTTAAATATTAATATTTAATTATGCTTGTCTTTACGCTATAGCAACAAATAGTTGTATCCAAAACAACGTTATAGCAACGGGAGTGTATATAAAACATTTCTAATATACTACTTTAAAATTAAAATGAAAGCTGATTTTTTAATCAATAACTATTTTTTAGTGTGTTATAGTCTATTTTGCTTTGTTTGTTAGGCATAAGTTAAATGATCACTCATATTCTTGGTGTATACTCAAAGGTTATTTAAAGCAATATTTTAAGTTTCTTAATGGAAGTTTTACTGTATATAGTTTTAAAAGTAGAATACCTAAAGGTACCAAAGAAAATTTTGTCTTAAAAAAATTAATACATTCCTTTATAATTGTTTTGAAAATAAACATCAACCCAGCTGTCCCTCAACACAACAATAGCAACCACGAAAAACAAAATAGATTTCAGAAACTCAAAACTAACAATACGTATTAAGATTCAAAAATGTAATTTCACTGTATTGCATCGTACTTCGTCGCAGCTCATTGCATTGAATTATATTCGATGAAATATAAAAGTTTCATCATTCAACAGTTTCATGCTAATTGAGCCATGAATATAAAAAAGGTTTAATCTAGGTCCCTGAAAGCAGAGAGGATATGAAGTCAACTTTTTTTTACCCCGGTTCTGATATTATAAATGTTCTGATACCAAACCCGGAATGTTTTTAAAGGCTGTTCTATACAAAATTCAAAGTTTTTCAAACGATGAAGCTTTTCTGATTTTTTATTTATTATTATTATTTTTTTTTTGAAATAAGAAAACAAGATAAGGCGTTGCAAAAAATAAAAAAATATCGTTTTGAAAAAAACAAAAAATCAAAAGAAGTCCTAACTAATTGTAAGCTACGATGAGCCACTCTTCTTATTTAAACAATGAAATCTTCGAAGCATAAATCTAAAGCATCTATTTAATGCTACAAATGCCATCGAAAGAGTTTAGTGACATTCATTTCATCTGATGGTCTTTCATATAACTACAATTAGAGTTACTTACAGTAATTATTATGTATGTCGCTACATGATGTGAATACATGATGTGACTACATGATGTGAATACATGATGTGACTACATGATGTGACTACATGATGTGACTACATGATGTGACTACATAATGTGACTACATGATGTGACTACATGATGTGACTACATGATGTGACTGCATGATGTGACTACATAATATGACTACATGATGTGACATGTGTAGGACTGGCGTATATATTTGGCATGACTTTTGATAAACCCATATGCCTATTTAACTAGTGCTAATCTTTGCAGAATACGCAACAAAATATCATGACATTCTCGGCTGCTTGTTTACAAGTTACAACAGTTTCTATTGGTACCAATTTATATTTTTTAAAGGATTATTTAAAAATAAACTTGGTGCTTTGGTTAAACATTGTTTTTGAGAGGGAAAAATGTTGTTAAAAACAAACAGTAAACTTGGTAAGTGTAATAAACAGACTCTGCGCCAGGAAAAATACTATGATATACTAGTATGCTAAATTTAAACAAATTTAAAGAAATACTTAAACATATTAGTTGCCCGAATTCGACAGTTTTTGCAAAAGAACAAAAACAGTCCATGAAATTTGTTTTGGAAGACCGTAAAGTAAAATTGCGCAATAAAAAGCAATTTTAAGTAAGATAAAAGGCTTTTTTAAGCCACAAAAACACGAGTCTAGTACTGCACACTTGAATCAAATGTCAGCTAAACAGCAGCTGATAAAAGTTGTCCGAAGCGATCAAGATCTTAAAACTTAGTTAGCAAGGTTGTAGCAGACGTATTTTAAGACACAGAGTGTTTTGATCAAAGAATTTTTTGAGAAAGGTAAAACTATTGATAACAAATTTGACACAAAATTATTAGATTGATTGAGTGTAAAAATCATTATAAAAGTCGACCTCACATGTAAAACAGAAAAGTTTTGTTGTTTTTTTAACTTCTTTGGTTTAAATATATCGAGAAGAAATATTAAAACCCGTACTGTTAACAACTTTATTAAATCACTTATTTAAAAAAACGATTAGGCTTAGAAGTTATTTTCATGCAAAAAACGTTTTTTGCTTTAAATTTTTATTAACATCATTTTAAATTTACTAGAGCAAATTCTTACTTGACTGTTTTCTAAATAATTTAATATTAAAAACGATTATCAATTCCGTCTTCAGCTGCTAAATCAAACATCGCGCCAAAACTGAATATTGAACAATTTAGCCCCTACTTCAAAAGTTAAAAAAAAAAAAACTATTCATCGGAAACTAATTAAATAGTAAAACATCAATAATAATAACAATCATAAATTCATCCATAATAAATGCGGTTCTGTATTTTTAAAGGGATTATATTGCTTGACAAAAATTGTGTATTATTAGCTCTCTAATTTATCACCCTTCAAATATATTTTCTTAAGAGTATATATATATATATATATATATATATATATATATATATATATATATATATATATATATATATATATATATATATATATATATATATATATATATATATATATATATATATATATATATATATATATATATATATATATATATATATATATATATATATATATATATATATATTTAATATTTTATAGTGCAATGTAGGCGCCAGTTTAAACCTGGGGGTGGTGGGTGGGGGTGGGGGCGGTGGTCAAAAAATGTTAGATGTATTTTTATACTGTAGTATATAGTTTATTTTTTAAATTTTGCAATTTTTTGAGGAAGCATCATTTCCTCAGTTCCCCTCGCATTTATCACTAAAGAAATGGTTTTGTAAATTACATAATTTTTATGTTTTATGGTATTCTTAAATAAATACTTGAAACAGAGGCGGATTTCGTGTTATCTTTTTTTAAAACTTCCGCTGACCAATGTTTTTTGATTCGTGGGCTTATATTTTCAATTCGAATGATTTCTGTGAGAAGAAGGCGGAATGACTGATTTTGAGATCAATCTCAGTTAATGCCACACCTAAGGTATCATTTTGCTTCGGAATAGTTTCATTGATTGAAATTTACCATATAGTTCCATATAATAGTGTAGTTATTTTCTTGGAGCGATAGATAAACTTATTTTGTTAATGTGTATACCAAAAATTGGATATACTTTATTTCCATATTAATGAAAGATCTGTTTTTATAACTCTGAAGCTTTATTTTTGCTCTCTCTCACTCTTTCATATATATATATATATATATATATATATATATATATATATATATATATATATATATATATATATATATATATATATATATATATATATGTATATATATATGATATATGTATATACATATATATATATATATATGTATATATATATATATATGTATATATATATATATATATATATATATATATATATATATATATATATATATATATATATATATATATATATATATATATATGCATTTATGTATGTATGTATGTAACTAACTATGAGTTAAAATAGTAATTATAATATAAAGTAATAATCATTAATAAAAAAAATTTCAAGGTTTCAGGTCATTATTTTGATCATTTTCAAAAAAAAATATTTTGATAAGTTTTAATAATGACACATTTTTACACAAACTAATCCTAATACTAAATAATGTTAAAGAGTCAATTATAATATACAAAAAATATTGTGAAAAAAAATGTAAAGGTACAGAAAGAGTTTAACACATTAACAAAGTTTGTGTCATCCTTGAATATAAAGATTTTTGCTCTGCCTTAAACAATGCTGTTTGAAAGAGTAGATTTAATTTAATTATTCAAAGTTATGCATGGTATTCATAAGGTTGAGAAGTATGTTTATTATTTGATAAAATTAGTTAAAAAGTATAAATATTGCAAATAATATTTAACTTGCTATAGTTTTTTGAGTAGCAATCAAGTATAGCACATTTACTAACTGAGCCAGAATCTATGAAATTATATATTAAAGGTTTAGCAATGAAATACAAGCTATGAAAAAAGAAAGATCACAAATTAACACCAAATATTTTATAATATTCAAGTACCTTTTTAATTGTTAAAGTGTTTTAAATTGTATATACATATGTTTGAATATTTTGTAAATGATTACAAATTTAACAAGGTTTAACAATACAATTGTAATTAGTGAAAATATTCTAAAACGAAAAGTGAAATTTGTTGCTTTTAAATGAAAATAAATTGTATTATAAGATCAACATTTTGTAACATTTTGTTGAGTAAAGAGTAAGTTTTTAAGCTACAAAGTGTAAATAAAGTAAAAAAATGTAAGTTTTTATGTTACAATGGATAAATATATACATATACAATATATATATATATATATATATATATATATATATATATATATATATATATATATATATATATATTTGACCGTTTTTGTGATTTTAAGAATATTTATCGTTATTGTTTTACAAAATGTTAGGAATTTTTTTTTGCATTTTTTTTTTTTTTCACTCCCAACAAGGGCCAAGGGGAAAAAAACTATAAAAATATAAAGAGAAGCAACCTTAGCAGATGCTGACTAGTATATATCAATATAGCAATCATTTGTATATATATTTTTTCATGTTAGGAAGTGAATGATATTCCGAGAAGATATAAAGAGGACTCAGTGTGAGGGTTCCCATTCATTAATATAAAAATGTTGACAGTATTGCGATAGTTGTTTGCAGTAACTTTTTATGGAATTAAAGCTCCAATCTGTTACAGAAGTAAGATCAGAATCAAGATCAGCTGCCTGTTCTAATGATTTAATAATCTCAAAAATTTTCCCAGATGAAGCAATCTTATGACCATATGAAGCAATCTTATGGAGATGATCAGCATACTAAACTTAAAAGCTTTAGATGTGTCAAGTGAAATAGCCTTGCCGCCTCCATCTAATGCACAATGAAATCTGTCAGACACAGCAGTCAGCAAGTCAGCCATAGAGCAAAAAGATTGAAAAACATATTGATTTTCTATCAGTTATTATAGACAGTTATTATATGACTCAAGATGGAATGTTTGAAGTTTGTTGATCAAAGACTAAAAGACCTTGTAAAGATCTTCTAACAGATAAAAGACTGATTAGGTGTTAGCTGGAGGGGTCAGAATGTTTTTAAAAATTAGAACCACAAATATCATTTTCCAGCAGGCAGAAAAACAAAATGAAGTCAAGCACTTATTAAATAGTTTAGCGAAAATTGAAAAGCGTATTGGAGAATACTTTTGTAAGTCTATTCCAGGAATATATATGTTGTGAAACCGTAAGAAATAAGTCTATATTAAAGATTTTTAGGTTTTTTCAAATATTAAATCAAACACAATTCAAGATCTACAAAACAGATTTTATAGCACATCAATTAAATATAATTAAAATAACTCAAGTTTATTTAACCGTATTTTATAATGACGTGTTTGATGTCAATTATTTAGTTCAAATACATTCTTAAGAATATAACAATATATATATATATATATATATATATATATATATATATATATATATATATATATATATATATATATATATATATATATATATATATATATACATAGATTATGTTAGTGTATTCTACAAATAGAGTGCTCAATGTTCTAAGAACAGAGTAATAATAAATTGTAAAAATACATCTAATTTTTATTTTCTTCTACAGCTTGTTTCTCTATCAGGAAAGTTGGGA
The DNA here is from genome assembly GCF_022113875.1 of Hydra vulgaris. Classification (NCBI taxonomy): domain Eukaryota; kingdom Metazoa; phylum Cnidaria; class Hydrozoa; order Anthoathecata; family Hydridae; genus Hydra; species Hydra vulgaris. The sequence goes on along the minus strand of NC_061170.1, from coordinate 18,766,135 downwards.
ATTGATATAATTAATGTAATTACTGTTGTATTTTTTGCAACCAGGAAGTTGCGTCAACTACATTAGATAATTAAAAAATCATAAAAAGAATTCTTTAGAATTAATTTAATTTTAGACTGGTCATTTGTTTTTATAATTTTTTAAAAGGAACTTATTTTCATGTCTGCATTTAGAAATTTATTTTTTATTCATTAAATTATCTTGATCTAAATGAGTAATAATTTCAAATTTTTCTTGTAAACATAGTATACATTGAAATGTTATTATAGGCAGACAGTTTTTAGAATAGACCAGTTTAATTTAAAATTAATATTTTTTTCTTTTAGTTGCCAAATATATTTTGACAACATAGTCTTTTTTGAGTATTTTTCATGTTTAAAAGATTGTTTGTGGTTAGCATAACATTTTTTCCATTTGCCCTCAGTTAACCCAATATATTGTTTGTCAAGGTTGTTTTGTGAGGAAACAAATATATATATATATATATATATATATATATATATATATATATATATATATATATATATATATATATATATATTCCTGTCATTTTAGTCTAATTTTAGTTAAAGTTTATATTTGTTTATTTTAGTACATTTTTTAAAGTTGCTAACTTAAAACATGCAACAAACCGTGGCCAAGTTTTCAAAAAAAGTTTTAATAACAAATTATTATATGTGTGGTCATATATATTAGGGTGGGTGCTAAAAACAACTTTTTTTAAAAATCTCTGCTGACACCCCCTAAATGTGTTCTATACAGAGGTGTATGCTGAATTTTTAGATGTTTGAGTTATGACACATACAGGCATTCTACAAACTCTAAACTTTTGTTTATGCTTATGTCAATTGTTTTGCAAAGAATTGTGGTAATTAGAGCTTAAAAACAAAAAAACCTTTTTTGGGCCCACCCAGTTCTTAATGTGGAAGCAACAAAATATTTTCTTTTATAAACTTATGACCATATAAATTTTTGGACTTTATATGGTCATAATTTTCAGTAATTTCCAGTATTATTTTATTACATAGAATACTTTTAGGGGATGTGAACAGACATTTTCAAAAAAGTTGTTTTTAGCATCACCCTAGTATATATATATATATATATATATATATATATATATATATATATATATATATATATATATATATATATATATATATATATATATATATATATATATATATATATATATCAACCCTCGGAATTAGGTTCGGC
>NC_061170.1:18729917-18759917 GCF_022113875.1 Hydra vulgaris | reverse complement strand
AATTTAACTCTTTTTAAAACTATTTCATGCTTATTTAAACTTATATTTTTTAAACATACATTTATTTGTAGAAAGTAATACATAATAAAGAAAAAATATTTAAATCTTTGAAATGCTTTGTTAAGAAAATGAAGTAGACAAGAAAAAGTTCAAAAAACCTTTTTGTACTAAAAAGAAAAAGAAAAAAATTATTGGCTTTAGTAAAGTTAGAAAAAATTCTATTAACTGTGTTTTTTTTTACTCTAGTTAAAACCATTTCAGTGATAGAAAAACATTAGTAAAGATCAAATTTATTAAATTATAATGGGTTTCAAAAACATTTGTCTTTTTTTTTTTTTTTTTGTTGACCAAAATCTTTTTGAGTGTAATAACTTAAATGATTTTTATATAAAGTTTTTTATATATATTTAAAAGATTATCATTGTCTAAAAAAGTTGTTGTTTATTTGGTACCTTTCAACAGAAGTAAGGTCTTTGTTATATACTCTAATTTTTATTTAAATATGGCTCGAATTGACACTGTACAAATTTAGTGAAAAAATCTTTTCCTATAAGAGGAAAATATCCTGTTAAAGATCTTATTGAATATATGGGAGATAGTGATGATGGTTTATCTAACTTTAGTTCTGATGATAATTCTTCAGAAAGGATCAATAAAATCTGTGACAGAAAAAGAAATTATCATCAGTAGATGATGATATAGAAACTGATGTTGTTGATAATGGCATAACATTGGTGTTATGCCATTAGCAGAATACATTTTAGACAATGAATTCTATAAATTTTAATAGAAACCCAAGACCTCAAGCTTATTTGGTAGTAGCCCTCTTACTTTATGAAGTTTTTGTAACTGATGAACTTGTTGATTTTATTGTAGAGCAAAGTAAACTTTTTGAAGCAAAATTTTATGCTTTAACTTTGTCTAGTTTATCTTTTATTTGTTTTATCATTCGGTAAGATTTTGTTTCTCTTTTCAGTTTATGGTTTGTTTATTTTTATAATTGTTTTTCTAGCACATTTTTAAAACGCCTAAATTATCAAAACACCTAAATTATCAAAACTTGCAAAGTGTTGCAGCCAAGATATTAAAGCAAAATATTATATGTGTGGTCAGATAAAGCGTTCAATCTCGCACTTTTCCTCAGAAGGCTTTTATTGAGAAGTTTCTTCATTTTGTTATCAACAGTAATTAAACATTTTAGTAATTAAACATTGTTTGCACATTGATAACTGGTACACATCTTATAAAATTTGCAAAATATTGCTACATAATATTGGTTGTATTGGTACATTATGCATCAATCACAAACAGTTGCTACAAGATATAAAGAATTCTAAGAATCCTCCAACCGGTGATATTTTAGTGCAATATGATAAAAAATATGTGTACTAAATGGAGAGATATAAGAGATGTACACATGCTGAGTACCTTTGTTTCAGATAAAATCTACTATTAGAAGAATATTCAGATAATAGCTACTGTTAAAAGAGCTGGTAAAGATTCCTCTAGTAATTCATGAATAAAACAGAAGCATGTATGGTTGTAAAAAAAAATGGTATAGAAAGATTTTCATGCTCCTATTTAGTGCTTGTGCATTCAATGCAATTATTATAAAAAAACAAGTTATCATCTAATATGGCACCCTCTCAGTTTATGAATCAGTTATTAAAGAGACTTTAGTAAAATACAATAAATCATTGGGAAAAAATAGAATTTGTTTATGTATGTTTATGTTTATGAAACTATTCCAGCTACAGAGAAAACTATCAAACCTAGTATAAGGTGTGCTGTATACTCTGAAAACAAAGTAAGATAAAAAAAAATTATTGTAGACTGTGATGTTGGTTTGTGTGTTGTGCCTTGTTTCATATATTATCATACTAAAGAATTTTAAAGGTATTTGTAAATAATTTAACTAATCATTATATTTTTATAAAACTAAATATGCTCCAATCTGCTTCAAATTTTTATCACGTACCACTTGCATGAGGTAGATTAAATTTAAACAAGCGGACATTAGTTCTGAATAAAAAAAAAAAAACTATTATTGTTTCATATATAACTTTATCATTGTTTCTTGTATATAAGTATATACACTTAGGAACAGTCACAAAAAAAAGGATGAGACTTAATTAAATTATGAGTGACATGAGAATGAACTTTAGTATATGGCACAAGAGTTGCTAGATCTTTAGAGCAATGCCTATATGATTTATAAAGATTTATATAGTTATGCTATTGGCACTAATAGTGTCATCAGTGAGTAAGACTATCAAAAAGATCATTATAGATGAAAATCAACACAATACCAAACATGAAATCTAGTGGTACCCTTGAAGTTACTGGTAACAAAGAAGAGTGTTGTCCATCAAATACAGTTTTGATATTGAGGTTAGAAAAAAATGGTTCAACAATTTAAAGAAAATTCACAGATACTCCATTTGAAGAGAGTTTATGAAAAAGACATTATGCCAGGCTTTTAATGTCAAGAGCTATAGCCCTAGTCTCACTGCTTCTAATTGCTATCATATTAATTTCAACCAGAATAAACAGCCTTCAGCTGATTAGTTCAGACATTTTAGTTTTAATTTAAAATTAATTTTAATTTTAATTTTTTTTTTTTTTTTTTTTCTTATTACAAAATTTTTAAAAACCTGTTTTTTCATATTAAGGGGGACCATTTCAATAATAAAGAGTTGATAGTAACACCTAAAAATAATGTTAATTTGCTCATTTCAAAATCTAGTTTCATATTTTTATTTAAAACACATTTAGGAGGGATGCTTATCAACATTATAAATAAGTGTTTTCAGAATCATCATATCTGATAATCTCAGAATATCCCTATATATAAACTGTATTTTTTGTCTTACAAATTTTGTTATTATTGTTATCATAATTTGTTATCTTTATTCCACTTAACAAAAAATTCACTGGTTTATGTTTATACTTTTTACCTTGACATGTTTAGCTATTTTATATAAACTAAAACTAGGACAATCCGTAACAACAATTCCTACAGTTGGTTTTAATGTTGAAACTGTTGCATATAAAAATGTTAAATTCAATGTTTGGGTGAGTTTTTTAAGTCTTTTTATTTTTTTAATTATTTAGAAAATAAATTGTAATATATTGATATTATTTTCAAGATATTTAAAAGTATTTTCAAAATTTTTGTTTTCTTTAATATTTTTTACTGCCCACAAATTAACACATCTTTTTTTTTCAACCTAATAATGTCAAGCATTATGACTAACACAATGAGTGTATAATCCAATGTGGTGATGTTTTTGAAATGGCACCAACTGCTCGTTTGATTTTATTTATTTAGAAACATCACAATGGTAAATATGTATGTTTCTACAAGCACAAGATACCACTGGTACCAAAATACATAAATCCAAAAAGCATCCATGAAGCTTGTCCTAATGAACATTTTTGGGCAATTCTTAAACAAGAATTAAATTTGTTTTATGGCTGGACTGTTTTTTTAAGTTTGCAATTTCAATCCGCAGATTTAACACTATTGTTTAAGAAAAGTGACAAGTTTTTAACCTCGCACTATAAATTAGTGTCACTTAACTCAATTGTGTAAAAATAAAAAGAATTTTGTAAAGTTTCCTTAGAGAAATATTTAAAGTTAAAGTGTATGGTATATGTGTTAAAATATTTAGAGAAGACAAAAGCATCTATAAGTAGTAGACGCCAAAAGTCAAACAAGGTGATGTTGTCTATACATGAAATATTGTTTGGAGTGGCCTAGCTCAAGAATCCATGCTTCCACCATTGTTATTTTTTATATTTGTTAATGATTTCCCTGAAATCCTTCAAAATATAACAAAACTTTATGATGATGATACAAAGATTATAACAACAGTCAAAAATACCAAAAAGTAGAAAAGATTCAAGCTAATTTGGTTGAAGCTGTTGTTTGCTTAAAAAAATCGGTGTTTCACGGGAAGACATGCAATCGCATGCAATTATATGACCATGCAAAAAATACTTTGTTTTGATGATTTGACCACAGCTTTTAACATACTTTTAAAATTTAAAAATGCCCTAAAAAAATTTTCCCTAACTTATTTTTAAAAAATCTTAATGAAAAAGAAAATAAAAAAAAAGCCTAGCTAAAACTAAACTCAACAAATTAGTTTATTTAAATCATGTTTTAAATTGTTTAAAGTAATTTTTTATCTTAGTTAATGTTTATATAATATTATCGGAAACCCTTAAAATAAAAAGAACAATTTACTTTTAATGATTGTTTAAAAAATACTCACACTTTATTTAAATTATAGTTTTTTTTTTTTTTTTTTTTTTTTTTTTTTACTAATTTAAAAATATGATGTAAACTAGTAAATAATTATGCATTGAAAAACCATTTCATTCTTTGTTTTAAGATTTTTACTTTGTTTTTTTTTAATTTGTTTCAAAATATTAACATTTATCATAAAAAATATATAATTGTTAAAATAAAAAAAAAGTGAATTAATTCTCATTAGAAGTGTTTTGTTACTTCATTAAAAAGTGTTTCAATAATATAAAAGCATTAAAGATCAAACTTATTTAATTGTAACAACTTTCAAAAACATTTGTCTTTTATTTTTAACAAAAAATTTTTTATCTTTTTAAATGTATTAACTTCTATGAATTTTATATTATAATTTGTTAAAGAGACTTTCATTGTCTTAGTCATTGTTTATGAAAACAAAATAATTTTTTATTATTAATAACGTTTATTATAAAAAATATCAATTATTTATATAATATATAAATTATAAAAATTATATACAACTGTCAATGATACTTTTAAATCATTATCAGTTAATTGTTACTTTGTTTAAAAACATTATAAAATAAGCTAATATAAAAAAGTTTGTTAAGAAATTTCGATATAATTTATTTCACCTAAGCTATAATTCAGAATACTTTTGTTCAGCATGTTTTTGAAATTTTGTTTTGAAATAGCCATGGTCAAATTGTCAAAGCAAAATGTGATTTGCCTGGTCATATAATGCGATCGCTCGTCTTCCTGTGAAACACTGAAAAATGGTTCCTTTAATATTGATAAATGCCTTGTGATACATTATGAAGCAAAAAAAAAAAGAACTTAAAACGACTATTTTAGATTTGGGATTTTATGAATGATCATGAAGTGGAAGCAACAAATAACATTCTCTTCAAAAGCAAATTTAGTCTTCAAAGTTTAGTCTTGGGTCAAATAAAAAACTTTTGCACATCACAGCAAAAAGGTACTGAACAAAGTATTTGTGCGACCACATATTGAATTTGTTGCTCTAGTTTGGTCTTCAAATATAAAAAGAGATATTGTTAATCTGGAAAAAATGCTAAGACAAATAACTATAATAGCTCCTTATCTAAAAAACTTTATATATGAAGAAAATTTACGTCTTGCCAAACTTAGTTTAATAACTTTGGAAAAGAGAAGACTTGGAGGAGACAATTCAAATGTTCAAAATATTAAAAAGAGTAGATGAAAATGAGCTCGTCAGTCCACAATTTTTGAAAAATCTAAATACTACGACCGTTTTAGATATGACAGGGAAATTATTAATAGTGGAGTTAAAGAAAATGTTAATAGTGGCATAACTTCTTAACAAATAGAGTTACACCATTATGCAATATATTGTCAGAAGAAGTTGTCAAAATCTTCGAAAGAATTAAAAAATATTAAATAAGTAAAAAAAGTTAATAAGTTAAAAAGTTGAATAAATTGAAATTAATTGAATAAAACTAAAACATGAAAAGGCTATCAAAGAGAATGATTTACTATACTATATTAAATGTTTTTTAAAACAAATCAGTTGTACAAATTTTTTTTGACATATGTAATCTTAATTTTGATACTTCAAAAAAGTTTTAACAATAAAAGTATTGTTATATTATATTTTCGAAATTAATTTGTCTATCGTAATTTTTTAAGGATGTTGGAGGTCAGGATAAAATTCGTCCCTTGTGGCGACATTATTATACTGGCACACAAGGGCTAATATTTGTTATTGATTGTGCTGATAAAGATAGAATAGAAGAGGCAAGACAAGAACTGCACAGAATAATAAATGATCGTGAGATGAAGGATGCTATCATCCTTATTTTTGCTAATAAGCAAGATTTACCAGAAGGTAAAAAGCTTATCTTTTATAACTTTTTTTTTTTACATTTGTTTTATTCTTGTTTTTTTTTTTTGTTTTTTTTTATTCTAAAAAAGTATAATATCAGATCATATTTTTTTTTAAGCAATGAAACCACACGAAATTCAAGAGAAATTAGGTTTAACAAAAATTCGTGATCGCAATTGGTTTGTTCAACCATCTTGTGCAACGACAGGTGATGGATTATATGAAGGACTTACTTGGCTCACAGCAAATTATAAATAATCATTTTAAATAGTAAATTGTAACCTATACTTCCTTGTGCACCATGCTTTGTAATGGTTGTGGAAAAATGCATATCAAGCCGTGGTTAAAGCGATGAAAGACATTTCATATATAGATTTATATTATGGTAATTTGTTTTTGCAGATTCTATAACCAACTAATATAGTGTATCGTTTTTTTCAAATTTTTTTTTCTAATTTTATTAATTCAAAAACGACAAAACGTTTTTGTTCCCATTTTGAAAGCTCTTCCGCGTATCTCGATAAGTTAAACTATCGAAATTCATCCATTTTATATTTTAGTTTTCTAAATGTTACTTTGTGATTAATCTCTTTTGCGTTTGAAAGTTTGTTTATTTGATCTAGATAAATACCATAGTCTTTAACATGCTTTTAGCTCTTGTCTCATTTGCAATAGAAATCATTTCGTGTTTATTTTAAATTTTGGAGCTTCTTTTTTATCTATCAAATTAAAATCCTGGAAATTTTGAAAGTATCGTCTTCTCCGAATAACATTCGATTGTGACTTTTTTAAACATTATTTTTTAAATATGATGGATGACTGAGTATTTTTGAAAATGTTTAATTTTCAGTAAATTGTATATATTTCATATTTGTTGCTATTTGTGAGTGTCTTCTTTCTGCTTCTCTCTTTTTTACTGATATTTGATCTCTAAAAGTGAGAGAAATAGAATAAAAAAGCCAACTAGATGAAAAATCCTTTAAACCTTTTAAAATATAATTAAGTAGACATTTATTTTTTCAAATTATTCTCACACTAAAGCTGTTTTAAATTAATTCTTTTGATTATAGTAGAAATACTATTTTCGTTACGAGAAATATTTTAATGAACAATTGTTCTATAAAAAAAAGTTCCATAAAAAAAATCGCTAGTTTCTTGAAAACTTTGCGTTGTGTGAACCGAATGAATTCAATAAATACTTTACTGATATCGGAAGTAAACTTGCAAATAGGATTCCTTCTACTGATATTTCCTTTCATGATTTTTTTAAAATCTATCTATAATTCACTTTTTTAAGGTTTCTTGCTAGATTTATAATGAAATGTTTCAAATCTCTAAACAAAGACAAGGCGCGGTGCGGAATAAACGGAAACATAATATAGATTACCATGAAAACTAGAAAGATGCTCTCTTTAAAGTTTTCAAAGCATTTATACAGCAAGAGGTTTTTCCTGATCAATTAAAAACCGCCAAAATTATCCCGATTCACAAAGCTTTATTTCTGTTCTCTCTACCTTTATTTCTGTTCTCTCTACGTTCTCTAATTTTAGAAAAAAATATTTATGAACATACAACTACCTGATGACCTATAATTTGTTATATAAAAACCAATGTTTGTTAAAAACAAAAAAATAACTCAACTAAATAAGCCATTATTCAGTTTACACGAGGCGCCTCAAATTCTTGGTATGGTAAATCACACTTGGTATGGTAATGGTAAATCACAATATATACTTGGCGTTTTTATCAATTTATCAAAAGTTTTTTGACTTACTTAATCACAACATTTTACTTGAATTATAAGAAGTAAAAGGTAAATTGATAAAAAAAGTACAAAAGCTACTTTTCATATAGGAAGCAATTTGTCTACCATGACACAGTGAAACGAAATGACCGAAAAACAGCCAAAACTTATATTTTGTAAAATAATGAACATTTTTTATTAAATAGTTGTCCAAAGTCAGCAATAAACATAAATAATTGGTTTTCAAATTTCAAAATTGTCATGTGGTGAATGGATCCCTAGTCTCCTTCTCCCTCTTTTAATTTTTTTGGTAAACATTTTTTCAATTTTCAGAGTCTAGAAATTATTACAAAAATATATGCTTAGTGAAAAAAATATTTACCTTATTTTTTATGCATTAATATGTAATCCCGCTGATTTTTATATACTGGTAGGTGAATTTTTACAAGAAAAGGTTAAAATTTTAAAAAGTAACATTTGTTAAGGAAAAAATAACTATTCATTTCTTCTGAGCAGGTCCTGTAAATAAGGATTAAAGTTAGGACCAGCAAATGTCTTAGGTTTCCGAAAGCAATTGAAGAGATCACAGGATCACTTCTTATTAGTAGATAATGAAATTTATTCAGCATCACATTAATTTAAGATATTTTGTATGTGTGATTGAGTCTTGCATTTCTCATGGCCTTATTTTGTGCATCCAATGCTTCCTCAGAATAGGCTCTAAATGCTCAGTTATTAAAAATCCATGCTCCAGAATCTTGTAAAGTATAGGTAGCATAATGTACCAAGGATAGGTTTCAACTATCAGCTCTGAAGTTTTATCAGTATGCTTTAAAATGATCCAAGTTCAAGTGGAATTTACTGTAAACGGCATTTAATATGTTTTTTAATCTAAAAATGATGTCCAAATTACCTTTTATTTCGGTGAAAGATTCTACCGCAAGAAATGCCCTCTCTGCAGTATTTCCTATATTTTTATTTTCAAATCCCTGCTTAGGAACAACCACTAAGCTTAACTCCTCTCTAAAATTTCTTTTGATTTCTTTTTTTCGAGATTTTACTGATAATTTATCTTCTGGAGACCAGGACTGGTGCTTTTTAGTATCCAGTTTTTTGATTTCATTCTACACTTGGGATAAGTGTAAAATGAAATCAAAAATAGTATTTGTACAAAATATTACAGTAATTGGGGCTTGGAAACAAGAAGAACCCAAATAACCCTCATCCCCCTAACCCTTCGGGGGGGAGAACAGTATTTTAAACATAATTATTTTGATAACTTAAAATGATATTTAACTTTATCAATAGAATTCAAATTTCATTAAAAAGTTATGCTGCGTTTAGAAGTAATGACCACGTAAAGTATACAACCCTCTCGTTTAGGGAGGAAGGGGGAATATATTTTACACTGATTTATATTTTTTACACTTATGTCCATAAATCTATTTCGGGCATTTTGAGGCAGCTGTTTTTTTTTTTGGTTTACCCATGACAACATCCGCAAGGATTGGAAATTCATATTATGGTGGGACTCTGCGGAAATTTTGAGATATTATTTTATAAAAAACAAATTTTATCAGAAAATTTATATTTTTACCTGATATTTTTGTTACTTGATTGGCAAAAGGAATCTTCAAAATTTTACGCCTTTTGCTTTTAAAAAAGATAAAAGAATGCTTAAATAAGGCATTCTTTTATCTGTTGTAAAAGATTAAAAAAATTAAATAAAACATTCAAACTAGTATAAAAAAAAGCAAAAATTATTTTTTTGCACAAATTTTAGCGAACTTTTTTTACTTTCTACAAGGTAGGAAAAATAGCTCTCTCAGTAGGATACTTAAAATGAGAAAATCAAAAAAATATTTTTTTCTCATCATTTGAAATGTTTTCTAATAAATTGTAAAAAAATTGATGAGAATGGTGCATTAAAAAAACCCATTTATGGCCACTTTTTGAGCTTTTTGCTTCACAGTGGATAGGGATGGACTGCTTTCTTTTAGTCTTAAAGATAAAACATTAATTAAAATAAAATGTGTAGTTACACAAGGTTCTATTACTGGTCCACTTCTTATTTTAGTATATAGTGATGATTAAAATAAAGCTTCGGATCTTATATAATAATTTTTTTGCTGTACACATACATTGTAATGTGGTGAATCTAACACCGGAAGATGTTAAAAATTTGACAGCATTTGTAAAAGTTTTTTTTTTTTCATTGTTTATATTTTATATTTTTATTTTGTTTCTATTTTTGAAACGATCAAACTTGTTCTTGAAGGTATTCACATAGTCAGAATTGATTAGCTCTTCTGTTAAATTATTTTATTTGTTAACTATTTGTGAAGAAGTCGTTAAAATTTGTTATGAGCATCATGTTTGTTGACAATACCAATATATTTTTATCCGACATAGACATAAACAAACTTTTTTTTTAAATATGAATAAGGAACTCATACAAGTTTGTTCCTGATTCAAATGCAACAGATTAAACGTATTGACAAATCGTCGCGTTGGTTTGAGAAAATTCTAACTGATCCGTGAGTTGTTTTCAGTAAATCGATGTCAAAAATTGTTATGTTCCCACTATACAAATTTATTAGAATAAATTGATAATATTTTTCACCCATGATAAAATGAGTTTTCACCCATGATAAATTTATTTTTAGTATCATAGTTAAAAACGTTTTAGCTACTTTAAACTTTATGGTTGAAGTAGTTAACTACTTTTAAATTTTGTAATTGAAATAATAGCATAATAAACGGTAATTACCATATTATCTAACTAGATTATTCCGTAATATTATATTTATTAAGCATTACATTATGGCTTAAAAGGTTTTCATCACATCTTATCATTTTATAAGTAAAGCTGGTTAGTAATCTCGATCCTGGAAAAGCACAAAAGAAAATACAGCCTTAAATTGTGCAAGTTTAAATTTTTGGTTTAACATTCAAAACTCTAGAAGTTGATAGGCTGGTGGCGGAATTTTTTCTGTTAGGTTTTTTCATTAAATTTAAATTTAACATAAGCTCAAGTCATAGGTTCATTCCAATATAGGGTAGATAATTTTAGCACAGCAATGTTACAAAAAGGAATTAACTTGTAGTTAAATAACTTTGCTGTTAAACAATAGTCCTTGAAGTCTTGTGGATTTTTTTTGAATAACCTATTAATAATGATAAGAACTTTTTTACATTAATTTGTTTTAGGGTAATTATTAGTCCGAGGGGACTATAAAAATCAGCTATTCTTGTGAGTTTTTCAATTTAATTATGCGCATGACCCACTTTATGGACATATAAATGACTAGGAAGAAAGTATTTTGTAGTAATATAAATGTTTGTAGAACATAAATGACTAGGAAGTAGGTATTTTGTACTGTAACACCTTATTTGGTACTATACTGTTCCGATTTTGAGGGGTGCCGTACTCAAACCAAGTAACTAAGTTGCTCGTGTTGCTTTTCCTCCGCCACAATATTCAATATCTTGCAAAAGGCACCAGAAAAATGCTTGCCGTTATTGTCCCCTATTGATTCGGTCCATTATGCTCAGTATTGTTGCTTGATTGTTGTATTATATGCTGTCAAGTTAATCACGCTTTGCTTTCGCTTATAAAAAGTAGTTTTATTTCTAATACTACTATCTTTATTTACAGTATTTTATAACACAGCCTGTTTTTTATCATTGCTAATAAACGTTTTCCCAGTGGGCATTTCGACGTCGAACGAACGTCGAGCGACGTCGGATTTCGACGTCGGATCGACGTTGGGTTTATGTTGGAAATGGAAATGTTATTTGACGTCGGATAAACTGACATCGCGCGACGTCGGCATTCCGATGTAAATCCAACGTGTTTTTTGAAAACTAAAAAACGTTGCCTTGAACCTCGGTCTATCGAAACTAAAGCCTACGCGCTTACCACTACACCACAGGGACATATTAAATCATTTGTTTATTTAGTAATTTATACTTGTAGCTATTTGGGAATTATTTCTTTGATAAGAAATAATTTTGTTTAATTATTATATAAATATTAAAACGAATAGTTATATATTATAAAAAATGTATACTCGAAAATGTTAATAGTTAAAAAACTATGCTAGTGCATCATACAAAACCTCATGATGTTTTATCAACCATTATTCAAACTTCTTTCCATTATTAAAAAACACGCTTAGTTCACATATTTATTGAAGAGCGCAATTGCACACATATTGTTGGGTTTGGATTAAACTTTCATCAGCGATGTCTTACGACGTTGTTCCGACGTCGTTTTAAGGACGTTGGATTGACGTCGGAAGACGTCAAAAGACATCGGAGTACGTTAATATTATGACGTTGCCCGACGTCTTTTTATCGACGTTGGATCGATGTCAGTACTGCGACGTTTTTTGGACGTTTTTTAAAAGATGTCGGAACAACGTCAAAATACATCGAAACGACGTCAGGGGATGTTGAGATAAAGACATCGCCCGACGTCATTTTACTGACATCGGAACAACGTCGGAATAGGTCTTTTGACATCGCTGATGAAAATCGCACGTAAATCCGACGTCGGATTGACGTCGGGTGCCCACTGGGTTATTACAAATTGTTCAATTTTTTTAATATTACTAATGTATATGATGTAGTAAATTATATTATTTTGTATATCAACTATATTCAAAATTATACATTTATTAACAGACCGTTAAGGTTATAAACGATGGGTTAAAAATTAGCATGACTGACTGTTGGGGGTTAGAAACAGTTAAACATCCTTAAATTGACTGATAGTTAAGTAAATTTGGAATAGTCTACAGTTAGGGTTTACCCTAACCAGTTAGTTGGAACCTTGTCAAACTAAATATTAGTTAACTAAACCTGCAGATAGAACTATGGCACATTTGTAGTTCGCTTATTTTACGCTAGATTGCTATAAATTTTAGTTTATTTTGTTTGTCATGATACATATAGTCCAATAAAGTCATAATCTCAATTTTGGAAAAAATGTCAGTTAGAACGTCGCGTTTGTTTGACAAATGCGACGTTCTAACTGATATATATTTACAAAACAAAACGGATTCTTTTTCATTACTCAATAATAAAATTACTATTACCAAAAAAATTGCCTGTTTTAATTTTGAAGTTTGAAGATTCCATTAATATGTTCCTTAGTATTTATTTTAATGAAAATTTGCCATGGAAAGCTCATATTGATTATATATCAACAAAAGTTGCAAAAAATGTTGGAATTCTATATAAAGTTAAGAACTATTTAAATAAAACTATAATTTCAAAACAACTAACCTACTCAATTTATTCATAGCTATCTTAACTATGCAAATATTGCCTGGTAAGTACAGGTAAAAGTAAGTTTCGAAAATATATATTACATTTCTCACTAATGATCCGACTATTTTTGGCACCACCAACAACAACTCTTTTTATAACTGGTTGGCAAAGGCTAATTGTCAAAACATCATTTAATGCAAAAAAAAATAATTGGCTTGCTGGTCTTCTATCTGAGTTCTTCCTTTTGTTTGGTGTTCCTCTATCATAATTTTAGCAACAATTTAGCTTTATCGGTACACATTAAATCTTCGTCAATCTCTTGTAATATTACTAGACTTGTAATGTGTAATATAAACGCTGTAACTTGTAATGTGGTTTTATGATAAACCATCATGCGTTTATTATAAAAATATTTGTAAGTTATTAAAAGATCTTGACATACCACCTTTTAATTTTAACTTCTATGCAGTATTATGCGTTAGCAAATAAACACCACCAATATTTTTGTTGCAGGTTTTTACAATTTTTGGGCAAGAAATACCTTTTCTGGTTTGTTCTTACTTTGTCCACAATTCAGTTGTTTCCATCGACTCAATACAGTTCCAATTGATATTTAGGCTTAGTTTAATTGGACTACACTGCTGACATTTTATAATTATAATACCTTAGCTTTGGTCAACTATGTCGTCTTATTCTCCACGTCTACTTTTTTTTCTTGAAAATTAATAAGCATTGTTAAATTCTATTTCCTCTAAATGTTATATCTTTCAAAATACTTTCCCTGCAATAAAACGTTGGTTCAAGAGTTATAAACGCATTATTAATAAAAACATATCCAACATGTTTTCATTTATAATTTCTTAAACACGAAAAATGAACATGAATGACCAAGTAAACAAATCTCCTTCAAGGTAATTCTAAATGCAGCATATCTACTACTTGATCAATTTTTTGAAAATGAGTGTATGATGAAATAGCAGATGGATTATATGGATAAATACCACATGATCGAAACCCTGAAGTAATATTGTCAGCTTTGAGGGCTTGATCCCAGGCTTTCTTAAAATGCCCACAAAAATTTGACTTGCCAACACTAACTCCAGGATATTCATTCATTAATTCCTGACATGTTTGATTGTAATATGTTTTAAGAGGACCAAATACTGTTCGATCTAGAGGCTGGAGCCAATTGGAACAATCTGCTGGCATTTCCACAATGTTACTTTTAAATTGCAACAGACAATAGCACAACAGAGTTTGAAGAATCGTGACCATCAACTATGAGAACTTGTGGTCTATTTCTATGAAAATGAGTATATGAGTATAAAGTTTTTTATTTTATGCAAATAATTAAATAACATTAAAAACGCGCTGCTTTTTTTAGAAGCATGAGACCCAGGGTTCAAAACAAGCATACTTCGCGTTTAAATAAAAAGTTCAAGGAACCTTGAACTTCTTATTTAAATGCTCTTCCGCAGTGCTCTGTAAGAAGGCTGTTAGGTTTTCTTAATGTACCTAAAACTAAAATTAAAAAGTATACATATTCTATAAACACTACGACGTAAAAATATTGTTCAAAACAATAAACACTGTACTCGAAAGTTTTCCCAAAATATAAATCAAATAAATTATCTTTAAATAGTGGAAAAACAAGTTTTTTTTCTTTACCATAAAATAAAAAAATAGTTTAACTCCCGTTATAGCTACCAAATCTGTCTTACAATTTGGAATTAAAAAAATTACATTATTTTGAATAAAATTGAATAAAAAAACTTATATTTCGGCATAACTTTGTAATGTATAAATATAACCATAACTTGCTGCCAACAGGCTTGGACTGGGCCGCCGGGTTACCGGAGATTCCCGATGGGTCAGTTGCATCTAAAAAAGTTATCATGTTTTTAGTTAGACTGCATTTTATTTCCCGTTGATTATTATAATCAATGGTAAATTAAAATGTAACTAAAAACATAATAACTTTATTTTTGGCCTCTAACTACACCTATTTACAGGCTAATATATCTGCCGGCTAATTATACAAATTTTGGCGGCCATCTTTAGCTGACCAAAAGTAGTATTTTATTAACATAAACAAACCAAATTAGTTAACAAATATTAAACTATTTATTTTATAAAATAATTTTGTATATCTTTTAATTTGCTGTTTTTTGTGTTTTGTTCACTGAGAGAAAAGTCACAGATTTGTATTATTGATAATATTTTGTTATTATAAATTATGTTACTATTATAAATTATGAACAATTTGTAATAAAACGTTTAAATTATGTTTGCTGCACTATGTATTTTGTTGATTGTACATCGAAATTTTGTCGGCAAGTATTATGGTTATGAACTCAATGGCGAATTTAGGCAAAAGCTAACAAAGGCTGCATTCTATGGGAGACAGGAGGACCTGGGGCGTCACATTATTTTGTAAATAAATAATGTAAATAAATACAGAGCGAAAACTCTTTTAGATTCATTGACAAGTTTTTAACTTATTTTAACAGCGCAGTTGATTTTAAAAGTATTTGAGCGCACAATGCCATTGCCTGAATATTTGCAAACAACTGGAACGGATATACTAAGAGCCTATTAGATGGTTCAAGACAGTATTAATGAATTAAGCAAAGTAAATAGAAATTTTAATTCTATTTTTACCAAGCAGCTACACATTTCTCAGAACTTGCAAACACTTAACTAGGAAAAAGGAATCTCGACATTGAAGTTTGAAAGTTTTTTTCTGGTTTGAAAGAGAACAGAATAAGAGCAAACCAACTACTTGAAAGTGACAATGATAATTTTAATAATGTTAAATTTCGTGTCAATGTTCACAACATGGTAATGGACCAAGTAATCAGTAGTCTAAAACAGTCCCAGAAGTGAAAAAAAAACAGTGATAGCCACAGAAATAAACGCAAATCTTGCAAAAAATGTATTGTTTGTTGTTACTTTGATCTCGAAAAGTTCAACTTGCATAGTCTTTCGTATTCAAACTTGCTTCTGGCTTACAAATATGTGTTGACATTATTCTCATCACAAGTTGCTTGTGAAAAGCTCATTTTTGAAATTAAAATATATTTTGAGCAGATTAAGAAACTTGATGAGCTAGTCAAGTTTACAATCATTCATGCTGATGTCTTGTGAAAAAGACCTTCTACCAAGAATTAATAACGATGCAATTATTAATGTTTTAGCATTGACTTGTCAAACGATGAAAAAGTTGCTATAATAGTCAATATTGAATAGCGGCTGTGTCGATTGTTTCTACTATTTCTAGACTCCAATTTACTGCAGCGTTTTAGAAATATTTATTTTCATCAATATTAAAGCTAGGAAGTTTAAAATTTCTTTTTTATACTTTAAATAATTATAAACAAATGTACCTAAAAATAAAAAGGACCTTCACTAATAATATTGGTAAATTTTAAAAAATAATAGCGTTAATCATGGTTGCTGTCCCAGGCGACGTGAAGGCTCTCGGTGCTCCTATAAATATATATATATATATATATATATATATATATATATATATATATATATATATATATATATATATATATATATATATATATATATGTATATATATATATATATATATATATATATATATATATATGTATATATATATATTTATATATATATATATATATATATATATATATATATATATATATATATATATATATATATATATATATATATATATATATATATATATATATATGTATATATATATATATATGTATATATATATATATATATATATATATATACATATATATATATATATATATATATATATATATATATATATATATATATATATATATATATATATATATATATTCAATATATGCAACATACAATGAAGTGGGGCACCGTGACCAAAACTTTCCCGGGACTTTTTTTCAAGCCAGTGGCTTGAAAAAAGTCCCGGGAAAGTTTTGGTCACGGTGGCTAACTTAAATTCTTCGATTAAATACTAGCTTATTTATGATTGTAAATTTGAGGACAATAAATATCTTGTTGTTGTTGTTGTTGTTTTCTTATCACGGGAGTAGAGTAAAATCACAGGTGTCTAATTTTTATATTATGCACCAAGGTGCGGGCAAAAATTTTGTATGGGCTTTTCGCTTTTTAGCATAACTGATAATGCATTTCCCAATATAGTAATTTGATTAATGATATAAGTTTATTATTGATAAAATCAAATAAATAAATAATACAATGTGCATTCAACAATTGTGTTACACTTTCTATAGGAGTAGTGCCAATTTCTAAAATTTGAATAGAGTCACTTATATTGTATCAGAAATAAATCATAACTGTGCTTTTTTAGCTTTTTGTTTAGCAAAGCCATTGATAACATTATCAAAGTTCATTTTTCTCTTGATGCCACTTTCAAGGTTGTTAGTTCTTGATGCATCGAGGTGCGCAATCTATTTTTGATCAATTTTATTTTACAAAACAATCTTTTCTCCAAGAAGTTTGTTATCATCTGCACAAGATAAAATTAACATTTAAAAAACCATCCTGCGCATTTTTCTTAAGAATAAGTCAATACATGAAGTATATACAAAAATTCAATAAGGTGCATTAAATCATTTTCATGTTAGATAATTCCAAGTTGTTCTTGTAAGAACAATTTGGATTAATGTTTGTCTTGAATTAAAGGAGCAGAATGTGCTTGCCCACAGTCTAATGGAGTTAGCTGCACATTTTGAATTCTCAACAGCCTATCAAATACATCTGTGAGCTAACTTTCTCTGCTCCATTTTGCTCATATACTTCAAAACGTTCACGTTTTGACATGACAAAGGTCTTCAGTGATTGAATGGTGACTATCACGGTTTTAATGGTTTTTATTTATTTTGTTTACTTATTGAATTTGTTGTTATTGTTGAAAAAAGACGTTAGCCTAATGCAAAATGATTGTATATTAATAAGATCAATTTTGGAGAACATTATAAAAACCACTAAAGTAAATCTATATAATAAAAACAAAATATTGAAACTTAACATTTATCGGTTTCATCGAAAATATTGAATCTTTACCGTAGATTACAGGAACTAGCCCGAAGTTAAGAAAAGCTTTCAACAAAGTAGGTTACAGTCTTTAAATCACCAAACAATTTACAACATATAGTTAGCTCAAAAAATAAATGTCTTTTTCCAATAAATACTAATTCAGGCAGAGGAGATTCTAGATATAAAATGACGTGGAGATTCTAGAAATAAAATAACGTGAATGTTTAAAAAGTACCAACTGCTTTCTAAAAAAAAAAAAAGTCCTCAAAACTAAAAACACCAGACTTAAATGTGTCAAATACCCAATTACCCAGCAAACACAAAACGTTCAACGAACGTTGCGAACGTTAAAGAACGTTTTATGCTCGAACGTTCGCAACGTTCTCCGAACGTTTTGTGTTTGCTGGGTAGCCGACTATATTCCTTAACAAACGGACTATAACTTGAAAATTATATTCTTGATGTGACACCCCATACTCTTGAAGAAATGCCCCTGTAATTAAGCGTGTTTAAACTTGAGTACTTTTGTAAAAAATGTTATTAACCATCAAAATAATACATAAAAATAAAAAATGGGAAAATTCAGCAGTAGCGGAAAAAAATTGTCAAAGTAATTTTCCATGTAACAATAAAAATACTTCAAAAGTAGAGGTCAATTATTTTAACAGAAAAGTGAGAGAGGTATTTGAAATACAACGTCATAAATGTGCATTTTCAGACGGTGGTCTGAATCAGGATGACCGATATATATATATATATATATATATATATATATATATATATATATATATATATATATATATATATATATATATATATATATCATATATATATATATATACATATATATATATTATATATATATATATATATATATATATATATATATATATATATATATATATATATATATATATATATATATATATATATATATATATATATATATATATATATATATATATATATATATATATATATATATATATATATATATATATACTTATTGTGATCTATTTCGCATTAGAAAATATAACATTTGAAAAAGGAATGATAGCTTTAACTACTGGTGAAAAGAAAGTCTCTGATTGCTACGATTTATTGTTTTTAATAAATTCAATTCAAAAGATAATCTCATATATCTAAGGTTTGTCTGAGATTACAGAAACAAACAGAATATAAAAACCAAGGAATGTCTTTATATAAAAACATTCCTTGGTTTCAATCAAATCAAAGAATATCGTATTTAATCAATGAAACTCTTTATATAAATCATTTGATTTTTATATTATAAAATCTTTGATTTTAATATCAAAATAGTTACATGTTTGCATGTAAAATCTCATTTTAATCAAGATGTAGCATTATAGCAACAAATGAGGGGGAAACTTCGTTTTTTGTTTATATAACAAAGTTTACAGTTTTCCTCTAAACAATTTTAGAAAAATAATTTAAAGAAAAGAGTTAAATTAAATAAAAGGCACTAAGCACTAGGTTTTAATTACTAGGGATAACCTCCCTCTGTGGAGTCTTTAGCTAAATTGTCGTTCTTACAACAATTTAGCTAAAGGCTCCTCAGGGGTATGAATAAAGTATATATATATATATATATATATATATATATATATATATATATATATATATATATATATATATATATATATATATATATATATATATATGTATATATATATATAAATTTGAAAATACATTAATAACGATGACATTCTATTTATTCAATTTATTAAAATTTTAAATGTGGTATTCCGGCATATATAGTTCGATTTATTTTCAAACAACTATATGAGCCGAAATATCACATTTAAAACTAAAAATTTCAATAAGTTGAATAAATTGTTTGTCGCCGTAAATAATGTATTTTCAATTTTATATATAAACTTTATCATACTATTAAGATGTCATTAAAATATATAAATTTTCTTTTGTAATTTATGTTTTTTCCGTAATTTTTTTACTTATAACTTAGGTTTTAATTCAGTAGAAAGACATTGTTTTGAGGAACACAACACTATCATTAATTCAATTTTTTCAAAAAGTGGAGATAATTCTAACGTCGCGATATATATATATATATATATATATATATATATATATACATATATATATATATATATATATATATATATATATATATATATATATATATATATATATATATATATATATATATATATATATATATATATATATATATATATATATATATATATATATATATATATGTATATATATATATATATATATATATATATATATATATGCATACATTAGATAAATATAATGTATGCATGTATATATATATATATATATATATATATATATATATATATATATATATATATATATATATATATATATATATATATATATATATATATATATATATATGCATACATTAGATATATAATAAAATAAAATACAATTGAAGTTTCACTTAATTTGTCAAACAACAATGATAATGTCTTTTTTAAATAGCAAAATGCCATGAAATATACGGTTGTTGGGCTCGGTTGCATTAAATTAATAATATATCATAAAGTAATATATGTATTCGTTACGTATTACATATATGTATAAAAATTATTTCATTTATTCATTTGTAACTATTATCATGAGCGATTACGTGCTTGTCATAATATTTGATTACTGTTTCACTCTAAAAACTTCCGGAAAATTGTTACAACAATACATTAATGACTTACCTAGTACGGGAGTACTTTTTTACAATATGCATACCAGAAACATTTTTCTGGTATGCATATTGTTTATACTTACATATGTACTGGTTTAAAATATACTTTTTATAACTTAAAATCTTAAAAAATTTATTTAAATAAAGTTTTAAAATTTTGTAAAATTTTTTAAAACTTTTAATTTAGTTTAATAAAGATTTATAAATTCTAAAATTATTTATCAATTTCGTTTATTCATATTATATCATATTCAATTGTAAAACTTTAAGAGTTAAGATATCCTTATTTAACTTGATGTAAAACGACATTTAATTTTTTTTTTTTTAGATATCTGGTACTTTCAGAATACCATATTTTATTATGTCTGATATTGATTTCAAGGTAAAAAATAAAAGATATAATGTTACAAAAAATATTTGTATGTTTTAAATTTATTTTTATTTTTTTATTGTATCTTATCAAAACTTTTTTTAATAATTAATCACTGTAAATGAAACGATTTTCATGTTTCTCCAACAAGTTTTATAGCTTTAGGTAGTAAAAAATTTGGTTTTCTGTAACCATGGCAATCATTAATTTTTTTAATAGTTGTTAAGAATAAATTTAATACATCCTCCTCTTATTTAAAGGACTATTAATAGTAACTTTTATTGTAATCTCTTTAATTTATTAAGTTTTAAAAATTAAAAACTTCACAAATAATTAATATTCACTTTTTCTCAAAAAAAAAAAAAAATTAATCATACTCAATATTTTTAAAACACATCATATGCATAAAATTTTAAAAATGCAAAGATAACAAAAGTACTACAAGATTAATTTTATTTAGATACTTTTAATTTAGTGTAATAATCATTATCCTGAGGTTTTATTTTGTTACATAATATTGTATCATTAAAAAGTTACATATAAGAATATTTGAACTCCCACAATTTTATATGTAACTATATGTAATTGTTTTTGTTGTATATTGTATCTTGCATATCAAGTTACTTATAATGAATAAAATCAAGTATAATAGCTTGATAGCATTCTTTTGTTCAAAAGGATTAGACAGATATTAAATGCAATATTTTTTTAAGTTAAGATTATGTTAAGTCAGTCTGAACGAAAGATGGATTCAGATTTTATGCATATGGAATTTCTAGACAGGAGAATACGAAAGCCTGTAGATGGTTTTGATTATAATGAACCAACTTTTAAAATTGGTGAAGACAGTGGGATTTCTGAAGTGCGGACTTCCAAAAAATTGTTTAATTTACATAATACACAAAATGAATCAACATTTAATATTGCTAATGTAGATGAAGGTTTTGATCCTCCTAAACCCAGCAAGAAATTATTCCAGTTAAAATTAGATAATCAACCACCATTTGGTGTTAGTGATAATTTTGAGTCTCAAAAATCATCTGATGAAATAAAATCTCCTTTTAAACTTGAAAAGGCTAATGCTGCAAAACTCTCAACAGCGCAAAAGTTGGTTTTTTCTGCACCTAGAAGGAATTATGACTTCCATAAAAACAAAGCAGAAGTTAAAGATGCTTTATCAGAAATTAATAATAGATTGTCACAAACAAAGTTTGAAGAATTTTCTTATGACAATGAGAGAATATCAACAGAACATGAGACAACTTATGGCAATAGTGGACAATATCCTGTTAAAAAACTGCAGAGAACAAACTCTGCACCTACTTTAAATCTTATTGATCAAGAAAATCCAAATTTAAGATCTTATAAAAAGGCAACACCTGAAGAGATTCACAAAATGGCATTTAGTCAATCTTTGTTCAATGCTGAACAAAAAAGAGTGGGCAACAAGAATGATGCACCTTTGACTAAACTTCAACGAAAACTTCTAAATGAAACCCAGGTTGAAGATAGAGGGGATTTGCACAAAAAAAATAGTGCTTTAAAAAACTTTCATTCCTCCCAAGTTATCTTAACTTCTCCTGATGTTTCGCCCTCACAAATTAATAATGCTTACAAATCAGAATCATTTGAATCTAGTCAAACTTTTAAGCATCCTGCTGGTATTCATTCTCATATTCAGGATCCAGTTACACTATTTGGTCAAGAAATCAAGTCTAGACAAAACTGGTCTCGGCCAGAAGATCATAACAAAGTTCCAGCTGGTGTTTCTACTCGATTAGATGAACCACCATTAATATCTAATTTTGGAACTAAAACAGCACCTGAAAGACAGATTGATAGTGCCCAAAAAATGTCTTTAAACAACAGCGATGGAGTAGCTTACATTATGGGCTATAATGGCAAATTTGAAAATGTTAGCAAATCTAAAACTGATAGTCGTAACATAATTTCTGTTAAAGAATCTAGTGAGGTTTTGTTAAATACAACAAAAACATTTGATAATATAACAACTTGTCACTGCTGTGCCAATGCTATGAATCGTGTTCATGTTCCATACAACAAGGTATAAATTATTGATTCATTTTTTTAATGATTCTATAAAAACTGTTTACTTTATTTGAAAGCATTTAACCCATTCACTCCGAGAAAAAAAAAAACAGTAAAATGATCGTAAGTGAAATAATCATTATTGATTTAAAAGCTATAGAATAATGTTTTTATTTTGTCAGATTTGTATATATATATATGTATATATATATATATAATATATATATATATATATATATATATATATATATATATATATATATATATATATATATATATATATATATATATATATATATATATATATATATATGGTAGTAGATATATATATTTATATTTTTTATATACATATATATATATATATATATATATATATATATATATATATATATATATATATATATATATATATCTTCTATAGGGTATAAAGATCTGCAATTGTTTACTAGTTTTGATTATTTTTATAGTAAAAGGAGTTTATAAAGGGCAAGTTTGTTTATAAAGTTTATAAATTCATCTTATGTGCTTTTTTTTAGTTAATGTAAATTAGAGTCTAAAACTATGGTTGTAAATGTTTTTTAAAGGCTCTGCTTGTATCTTTAAGTTGTTTTTTTTTGAATGATAATTCCAAAATTTGAAACTTGTAAAAATACTTCCTTTTTATAATTCTCTTATTTTGAATCTTTTTAATAGTCTATAGTTTCAAATGGTCTTTACAAATCTCATTATTTTTTTAAGTACAAAAGTGTGTTGATCAGATAGATTATTTCTCTTTTTAAAGTTTTAATCTTTAAAAACATACAATTCAAAACATAAATAGCATTATTAAACACTTCAAGGATATATTGGATATTTTATTTTGGAAATTATTTTGTCTCAAAAAATTTTTTTTTAGAAAAATATTAGTATAAATATTTATTGTTATTTTGTTATATAAGTATTATATATTTATGTAAAATGTATAATAATTATATGACAATATATATATATATATATATATATATATATATATATATATATATATATATATATATATATATATATATATATATATATACATATATTTGTGTGTGTATATATATGTATATATATATGTATATATATATATATATATATATATATATATATATATATATATATATATATATATATATTTATTTATTTATATATATATATATTGTTAAAAAAATTTATATATATATATATATATACTGTTAAAAAATTTTTTATATATATATATATATTGTTAAAAAAATTATATATATATATATACATATATATATATATATATATATATATATATATATATATATATATATATATATATATATATATATATATATATATATATATATAAATTGGTAAAAAATCACTTAACAAAAATTTTTCATTTAACACTGTGTTTCGTCAATAAAGACACATGAGAAACTCAGGTTTCTGAAACACAATGTTAAATGAAATATTTTTGTTAAGTGATTTTTTACCAATTTATTATTGCTCTGTTCTTTTAAGAACATTGAGCACTCTATTTTGTAGAATACATTTTAAAATTGTTTATATATGTATATATATATATATATATATATATATATATATATATATATATATATATATATATATATATATATATATATATATATATATATATATATATATATATATATATATATATATATATATATATATGTATATATATATATATATATATATATATATATGTATATACATATATATATATATATATATATGTATGTATATATATAATATATATATATATATATATATATATATATATATATATATATATATATATATATATATATATATATATATATATATATCTGTGTGCGTATGTTTGTAGAATAATATTTTTAATTTTGTGTTTTTGCTTAACATATATACGTTGCAATTTTTGTGCCTAATACATTATGTGGCTTGTATTATTAATATTTTTTTAATTTTTTTTTTTTAATTTAAATATTTTTAATTTAAATAAATTTTTTTAATTTAAATAAATTTAATTTAAATATTTTTAATTTAAATATTAATATTGGAGATTTTTTTTTAAATTATGCAATATTCCTTTAATCAGTAATATTTTTTATCCCATCTTAATATAAAATCTTTTTTTTTTTATTATAATAAAATATTTTTCTCTTCTTTGCTTGCTTTTTTTAACATACATTTTGTTTATCACCCCAAAAGTAATTATTTTCTTATTTTAAATTACTAAGCAAAAGTTATCATTAAAATCTTACAATAAGTTAAGATTACAATTTGTTATGATTTTTTAATTTTTGATTTTCTTACTAAATAATATTTTTTTTGATTAATTTTATGGTTTCAAAACAATGTTTTCCCCGTTAATTGTGAATAGTTTCTTTTTATTTGGACTGTCAAGGAAATGCTAACTTACAATTTTATTTTTAACTAAAATTTATCCTAAACAGGATTTTTAAAAGGTTTACATAAATGTCAGCATATTAGATAAAGTGCTGTGTTGCTGGTCAACAAACGATTTGATAAACTTTACATTTAAATTGAATTTTGTGCTTGTTAGTTAGTGAAACCTTTTTATTTGAAAAGTTAAAAGTTACAATATTAACACTTTTCATTCTTATTTTTGAGTAGACACAGTGGCATGGCTTCAGGTTGGAGGCCTCCCCTCTCCTCCTCAAAAGTCATTAGGGCCCCAAAATCTTGAGAAACCTTCCATTAAGTAATAAAATTGTAACAAACCTTCCATTAAAGGTTACAAAAAAAAAAAATCCTATCAATTTGCAAAAGAGCCCCCTAAATTTTCTAGGTTCCCTTGGGAGCCTAACCATCGCACTGATTAGATATTTAGGTTTTTATTCTTTTTTTGATTGCGTAATTAGTTAATGATTTTTTTTTATTTTATTAGATAATTAGGTTTTTAATTGTTTTTTGATTAGATAAATAGATTTTAAAACTCTTACTTTGCACAATATACAATAAAGCGCAATGCAGAGATCAAACTCTGCATTGGATTTCTGGTCAAGAAAAAAGGTAACTTTTGTGTCAAATACAATTGCTTTTCGAAGATTATTGTTTAAGTCTTATTGTTTAGTGAAAACTAATATTTAAAAAAGCAAAAGTAAAATTAAATAATTTTAATTGAAATAACTCATTTTGAACAAAATTCATTATTTTTATGTTTGTCGATTTTACTTTGATGACTGGATGTTGCTGTGAAGACCTTGTTTTTGTATTTGGTTTCTAAAATTTATTTTCTTTGCACATGGTCAAGCCAGCTAAATGACAAACAATGGAGTTTGTTGCAATACTTTTTTAATTGCAATATCTGGCTGTTTTTAATTTAATGCACATTCAATTATGCATAAAAGTTTAGCTTTTCATGTGTTTGCAAGCAAAAATTGGATCATTAGAACTCCAACACTTCTCCAACCATCCATAGTTGTTATTGTTGTCTCTTCTTGTGTGTTATTGTTCTTAATTAATTTATCATGTCTATAAACTCTCAATTTTTAGTTCATTTAAACGTTACAAATGTATAGTATAGCACAGAAGAAAAATTTTGCTTTTATTTTTTTTAATTTTGCTTTTTCTATATTAGTTAATATTGTGTCAACAAGGACTTGAAAAAAAAAACTTGTTGCTATGTTCAAATATTTTCCTGCTATGTTCAAGTATATGACAGATTGAAATTGTCACCTTCTGTATGCTTGCGTTAAAACTTCTTTCTTTTGGCAATGTTTTAAATGGGGCTTAATGTTTCTTATCTTGTTGCTAATCTAAGCATTGCAATAGCCACAGAAAACCTTTTTACTGTTTTCAACATCAGTTAAACATACTGTTAACATCAGTTCCTTCCATTCTCAATTTTTCATTGTCGCACTTCCTATTGGCATTTTTAATTATAAAATAATATTTTTTTAAATATAAAATAGATACATTTAGGAACAATTTAAAATTTTTGTTTTTCAAGTTATTTGTCAACTTATTTTGTTATTAAATATTTTAACAAAATAGATATCAATAGCCTTTTACAGTCAGCGAAATTCGAAGGAATACCTTAGCCAACGTCAGGTCGGCAAAATAAAATTGGATTTTTTGTTTTCTGTTACGATAGGGGTAATGATTAATTGATTATAAAAGGATTGCTTTATAATAGGATAGCTTCAGACTATCAAATTTATGAATTAGTGATTTTTTAGTTTCCAAGTTGTTTTTTTTAAAAATTGTCATAGTTTATTTATTACATTTTAATTGGTTTTTTATATTGCTCATAGAAAGAACGTTGTTTAGAAATACAAATTTAGTTTATGTGCTGTAGGCAAAGATTTTGTTTAAAACAGCAAATGGTTTAACAAAATAAGTAGACAATTTACATCCCGTTGTTTAACCTCTACGAGAAGTAAGCATTAAATTCTAAAGTAGTAAGGGTGGTGTTTTTTAATATTTAATTGTAGTATAGTATGAACTTGTAACTATATGTAAATTGATGGAGGGAAAACAAATGTTAAAAATACTAAAAATAGTTTTTTTTTCTTAAATACAAACATTGTTTTCACGCAATGGTGATTATCATATTGACGTATTTTCATAATTTTCTTATTATCAGATTTTTCTTTCCAATCATCATAAAGTTATTTTTTTTTTATAACTGTTCCCTGTCCAAATGTTTCTGTTGCTAATTTAGCACAGCCTTTACTTTTATTATGACAATTTTTTGAAAGCTCTGAATACTCTCGGCTAATTTAACACTTGCCGAAACTATTCAGAGTTTTTAAATTACTTCACCTGAATCATCAGTTTGAAATCCGCGGGATTTAAACCCCCATTTTTCAATGACAGTTCTGTTAGGCATTATGACTTGTTTTGAGCTTGCTTACTGTATTACTAATGTGTCTGTTGCGATTTAATGGAAGCCTTAACTTCTATCAAATTTAAAAAAAGTTTTGTTACTAATGTTTCTTCTCCACATGTGTTTTATATAACTATACCAAGGCTAAACTTTCCTAATATACTTTCTGATCTTAAATAAGTTTTAAAAAACCCTAAACATGTAAATTATTTTATTACTTAAATGGTTTTAACTAATAAAACAAACTAAAATTATGTTTTATAACTTAATAAAATAATAATTGCGCTTAAAAAAGCATGAGAACAACAGGCATTTAAAAAGTATTATTATTTAACCTTGCTATCTTGAATAAATTTGAGAAAAAAGAAAAAATGAATGAATTTTTGTTTTAACAAAACTTGTCAAACTTGAAAAGCAAGTAATTATAATAAAAAATTATAAATTAATATTTAAAGAATATTATATATTTTTTAGATGTATTTCAATTTGCATGCCGACACTTTAGGGTATTCAGGTCAGCAGTTGTATGCCGTCCTAAAGCAAAGATAGGTCGGCTTTTGCGTCGTCATTGCCGAATGCTGAACTGAATTTCGCTGACTGCTTTTAGTAAAAATTATAGTAAATTTTATTATTAATATCATATATACTAAATGGACTTGAACTTTTAAATGGACTTGAAGCAAAAAATAATAATTTTTAATAATATTGACAAAAGCAGTATTTTAAAAATAGATATAAAATAAACCTAAAAGCCAAAAAACACAAGAAAAATCAATGGGGCTAATTTTTGCTAATCCTTTTATTATATATTATTATTATTGTTTTAATTATTTATTAGTGATTTATGGGGAGCACCAGACCCTTGAACACTTACCATGTCCCTAATATTATATAAAAAAAAGTTTTCAAAAGTATGTCATGTTGGTTCTCAAAAAAAGCCAAATTATATAAAACTTTTAAAAATTACAATCATTTTATAAAAAGTTATTATTTTAGAGTTTTTTGCAAAAAAAATGACTTTTTTTAACCTATGAAAAAAGTGTATTTTTTTGATAATTATTTGAAAAAAAAATTTAAATAAAATTTTTTTTATAAAATGATTGTTATTTTTAAAAAATTTTATATTATTTCGCTCTTTGAGACCCAACATGACATACTTTTGAAAAACTTTTTTTATATAATATTAGGGACCTGGTAAGTGTTCAAGGGTCTGATGCTCCCCCTAAATCTGATAAAAATTTGAAAAATTTAATAGTTGCTTGTGAGAACCAATAGAAGGTTTTAAGAATATGAACAGATCTTTTTAGAATATAGGGGGCTGATGTCACACCCTGATATATATATATATAGTATATATATATATATATATATAATATATATATATATATATATATATATATATATATATATATATATATATATATATAATCAGGCTTAGACAGAAATGGCATGTAATCGAGCGCTATTGCTGACCACGCAAATGATTTTAATATTTGACAACTTGGCCATGACTGTTTAGATGTTTAGTAAACATTTTAGAAATGCGCTGACAAAAGATATGCTAGCTTGGCTTGGGCTAATTACTTAAGCTAGGAAGAAAATGAAAATAAAAAACTGAAGCATTATTACTTTTTGTTAAATTTTTATTGCGTTTAAAATAAATTACTTAAAATTTTATCCTTTGAAAAGTTTTATTAAAATACGAAAAACGCTTTTACAAATTACTTCTAATAATTGTTTAATGATATGAGCAAATTTTATTTAAATTACTAAAAAGTGTCAAGTTAAAAAAAAAAAGGTTTTGAACAATTTGTTTTAAAAATAGAA
>NC_061170.1:18702081-18728917 GCF_022113875.1 Hydra vulgaris | reverse complement strand
TTACAATCATTTTATAAAAAGTTATTATTTTAGAGTTTTTTGCAAAAAAAATGACTTTTTTTAACCTATGAAAAAAGTGTATTTTTTTGATAATTATTTGAAAAAAAAATTTAAATAAAATTTTTTTTTATAAAATGATTGTTATTTTTAAAAAATTTTATATTATTTCGCTTCTTTTGAGACCCAACATGACATACTTTTGAAAAACTTTTTTTTATATAATATTAGGGACCTGGTAAGTGTTCAAGGGTCTGATGCTCCCCCTAAATCTGATAAAAATTTGAAAAAATTTAATAGTTGCTTGTGAGAACCAATAGAAGGTTTTAAGAATATGAACAGATCTTTTTTAGAATATAGGGGGCTGATGTCACACCCTGATATATATATATATATATATATATATATATATATATATATATATATATATATATATATATATATATATATATATATATATATATATATATATCAGGCTTAGACAGAAATGGCATGTAATCGAGCGCTATTGCTGACCACGCAAATGATTTTAATATTTGACAACTTGGCCATGACTGTTTAGATGTTTAGTAAACATTTTAGAAATGCGCTGACAAAAGATATGCTAGCTTGGCTTGGCTAATTAACTTAAGCTAGGAAGAAAATGAAAATAAAAAACTTGAAGCATTATTACTTTTTGTTAAATTTTTTATTGCGTTTAAAATAAATTACTTAAAATTTTATCCTTTGAAAAGTTTTATTAAAAATACGAAAAACGCTTTTACAAATTACTTCTAATAATTGTTTAATGAATGAGCAAATTTTATTTAAATTACTAAAAAGTGTCAAGTTAAAAAAAAAAAGGTTTTGAACAATTTGTTTTAAAAATAGAAAAAAAAAAAAAATAAAGCAATTAAATCATTCGATTACAACAGAAGATTTAATTTTACTTATTCATAATTTAAATTATTTGAAAAAAAATTATCTTTTAAAAGATTTTTAGAATGACATGTAAAAATACTTTCAAACAAATTATTATATTTAAATTTATCATAAAAAAAACATGGCTACATAAAAAAAAATTTAAATATAACATTATTTGTTAATTTACACAAAATACGTTTATTTTAAACAATCACTATAATTTCTAAACTTTTATTTTACACCTTTACGCTATTCCTATCCAAGCCTGATATATATATACACATGTATGTATGTATAAATATAAGTATATATAAGTATGTATATATATATATATATATATATATATATATATATATATATATATATATATATATATATATATATATATATATATATATGTATAGATATATATATATATATATATATATATATATATATATATATATATATATATATATATATATATATATATATATATATATATATATATATAGGATTCGCTCAGAAAATTCTGAGCGGCGCTCAATTTGTTGCTCAGCAGCTTTTTATGAACGGACACTGGCAAATCTGCTCAGAAACTTTCTTGAGCGGGCGCTCCGCTCATTCACTCACAAATCCACTCACAAAAAAGTTTCAATTACTTTCCAAATATTCGCTCTTTAAATTCAGAAAAGTTTTTAAACTAACTACTTTAAAAAATGAAAGTGAAACAACACTAAATGTTAACTGCAGTATTAAAATTAAGAAGTTTTTCTGGTTGGTTACATACATGTGCTGTTTTAAATATGAAGTTAAATATTTGACCGCTAAATGGCCCATTTCAACATGAAGTTAACTCCATGTTAACTAGTTCAATATTTGGCCGCTAGAAGGCGCAGAATGAGCGTAATTTTTGAGCGCTATCAAAAAAGCCTTCGCTCGGGCTCACGTTCATCTAAATTTGACGTCGCTCGCGCTCATGCTTCGCTCAGAAGTTTTGAGCGCCGCTCATGAGCGAGTTCAATTTGAGCGGCGCTCATCCTAGGTCTGTATATATATATATATATATATATATATATATATATATATATATATATATATATATATATATATATATATATATATATGTATATATATATATATATATATATATATATATATATATATATATATATATATATATATATATATATATATATATATATATATATATATATATATATATATATATACTATATATATATATATATATATATATATATATATATACTATATATATACTATATATATATATATACATATATATATATATATATATATATATACTATATATATACTATATATATATATATATATATATATATATATATATATATATATATATATATATATATATATATATATACTATATATATATATATATATATATATATATATATATATATATATATACTATATATATATATATATATATATATATATATATATATATATATATATATATATATATATATAAATATACTATATATATATATATACTATATATATATACTATATATATATATATATATTTATATATATATATATATATATATATATATATATATATATATATATATATATATATATATATATATATATATATATATATATATATATATATATATATATATATATATATATATATATATATATATATATATATTTATATATAATCATACACTTGAAAAATCACATCTTTAATGTTTATGACAAAATTTGTATAATTTTATTATTGCTTTATTGAATTTTTGTATAAGGCAGGTAAACTTTTAACATAAATTGCAAGCATACATTAAATTATCAATAAAAAAAATATCATCAAAATTTAAATATCAAAAAATAATCCAGTTCTAAAATAATGTCAAAATTCATAAAAATAAACTTAACCTTGATGGTTTTAGCTTGATAATTTAACATACTGTTAAGAGTTTTCATAGCTTTCCTTTTATGTTGTTGGATTGTTATCTTTTATGTTGTTATTTTTCCATTCTCAATTTTTTTAGTAGACAGTCAGAAGTTGGCAATATATTGAAACATTCTATCATCTATGAAACATTCATTTTGTTATCAATAAAAATTTTCTTTTTTTCTTACTATTACTCCATAACATTTCTTCCTCCATGGTATACAGTATTTTGCAAACAAGGCAATTTATAAGTTTCTCCTTTTTTTTTTGCCACACTTTCTTGACTCCATTCAGTGAGATGAGGTTGTATTTTGACACAAAATCTTTATAATATCTGAATTTTTTTGCTCTCTGCAAACTCCAATCAACTTTTTCATTTGTTTTGCTGTTCAAAAAGTTTTTTTTAAAACTACTCTATAACTTATCTGATTATTTGAGGTGTCACTTGTGATGTTGTTTAAGGTGTCACTGTGATGATGTTTGAGGTGTCACTTGTGATGTTGTTTGAGGTGTCACTGTGATGATGTTTGAGGTGTCACTTGTGATGATGTTTGAGATGTCACTTGTGATGATGTTTGAGGTGTCACTATGATGTTATTTGAGGTGTCACTGTGATGTTGTTTGGGGTGTCACTTTGATGATGTTTGAGGTGTCACTTATGTTTGAGGTGTCACTGTGATGATGTTTGAGATGTCATTGTGATGTTGTGATCTTCACATTGAGGTGACACTGATTTTGTGATCTTCTTAAACTTTTAAAGTAAATTTTAAAGTCACCAAAATAAATTTTTCTTCACATTCATGACAGCATACCAATGTAGGTTTTCATCCTCTGCCAGCCGCACTAGCAATGACTCCCATCAACAGCAATTTCCATTAGATAATCTTTCTTAATTGAGAGGACACTGATAAACGAGTTTATTGTTTCTTTTTGGACCTGATGTAAACATTTATATATTTATGTCAAATAAGGATGCTTTGCAAAAGATTGTAATGATTGGAGTCTGGGAGCAAAAAGTCTTATATTTTTGCCTCACTACCTCAAACAAATAAACAAGGAGTTTGTAAAATATATTTTTTTTACTATTCTCAACTAAGTTGAGTTAATGATAAACTTCAAATTTCATACATTTTTTAGAGTGTGAAAATTGTCTGAAAATTGCAATTCTATTTCTTCAAAATTCAATGTTGTAGGTTGCAGTGTCTTGCTATTTCTTTTTTTATTTTAAAATTGTAACTTTGTTTTTATAAAAACATTTGCATAAATGTTTTTGAGGGTCTTGAAATAGGTTTGTATATTAAATTTAGTCAATTAATGCATTTCTGCTATTAATTTAAATGAGCTGAAAAAACTTTTTTTTTTTTATCCTTATTAAAAGTTATTTATTAACTTTTTTTAAAAGTTTTTAATAATAAAGTTAGCTTTATATGTAGTTTGCGTGTCACATGATAGAACCAAAAACATTTATCCTTGAAAATATCGAATTTTACAACCGAAAAATTTTAAATCAAATTCTAAAATTCTTTCTTGTGCCGAATGTTTTAAAATCAAAATTTACAACCGAAAAAATTTTAATTGAACTTTATGGGTTCAACTAATTATAGTTATGATTATTATTATTATTATTATTATTATTATTATTATAATATATATATATATATATATATATATATATATATATATATATATATATATATATATATATATATATATATATATATATATATATATATATATATATATATATATATATATATATATATATATATATATATATATATATATATAGGGCTCCAAATAAACATCGGACATTGTCTGGTAAAAAAATTACATCTATTGGTAATTTTGTTCCAAAATTATTAACAAATTCATTATTATATATAAACTTTTTATTTTTTATACAAAACAAAGTTGAAGTTGAACACACGACTTTGTTTATAAAATTTCATTTTTTGGAGTTAATTCATTTTTTAAAAGACGCCAAAGCATTTCATTTTTTGGATTTTAGTAGCTGGTTTTTATCATTCATAAAGAAAACCTTGCAATTAGTTATTAATTAAAATTATAGTTTAGTATTTTTTTAATTTTTTATCTGATGGTTTTTATAAATTTCAAACAAATTAATTTATGTATTTAATATATTTAAATAGTAATTTATATATTTAATAATTTTGTGTGTTTTTTTATACATTTTTATGAAATATTTAGTTATGTATTTA
Organism: Hydra vulgaris; assembly: GCF_022113875.1. Taxonomy (NCBI): domain Eukaryota; kingdom Metazoa; phylum Cnidaria; class Hydrozoa; order Anthoathecata; family Hydridae; genus Hydra; species Hydra vulgaris. The sequence continues at coordinate 18,723,871 of NC_061170.1, read as the reverse complement.
ATAATTAAATAATTTATGCATTTAATATAATTATGTAATAATTTATGTATTTAATAATTTACAAAGCATTTCGCATAGTATAAAAATTTTTAAAAAACGTAATATAAATATATTTTCCTTTTCGAATTTTACTTTTTTGAACTTATATATTTTTTTCTTTAACATTTTCTTTTTGTTAGATAGTTATCTTACAAATTTTATTTTTATTTTCAGAGTATTTTAAAACGTTTAGAGTTATCAAAACAAAATATTTTATGCATGGCCAGAATTGGCGTTCAATTGTACTTCTTAAATTTTTATCGGACATTTCCGGCAAATTCGAGTCTTTATCAGACAAATTACCCGATAGAAAAAAGTTCATTATTTCGAGCCCTATATATATATATATATATATATATATATATATATATATATATATATATATATATATGTATATATAAAAATTCATTAATTCGAGCCTTATATATATATATATATATATATATATATATATATATATATATATATATATATATATATATATATATACATACATATATATATATATATATATATATATATATATATATATATATATATATATATATATATATATATATATATATATATATATATATATATATATATATATATATCGGGTAATTTGTCTGATAAAAAACATAAAATTTGCTGTAGTATAAGAATAGTGTAGTCTAATCACCATCACCTTGGGTATTGAAATAATAAACTGAAACGTTTACTACACCAAATTATTTAATTTTTAAAAATATTTTATGATGTGCATGAGTTTCGACAATTTAATTAACCTGCTCTTGTTTTGAATCTCTTACTGATGTGAGTTTGATGTCATTAAAGAAAAAAGCTGAGGCTTTAAGAAACTTTGTTGGTGTCTATTCTCCTGTGGAAAGTTTTTCTTCATAACTTTGTAATTGTTCAAAAGATCAAACTCTCACTCTTCTTTGTCCACTTCGAGATTGGTGACCATTTAGTGATTGGTTGAATTCCAGTTCTGCATTCAGGACGATCTAAAAAGTTTGTTAAAAAAATCTTTTGCTCTATTTTTACAATAACAAATTTAATTCAAGCAAACAAAGATTGAAATTGTAAATGCAATAGAGATTACAAATGTAATCTCTATTGCATTTCAACATCATCAAAATGTTATTAAGAGCAGGTATGAGCAAATTATCACTAAATCATCATGATCACACTTTCAAGCCATTTCGAACATTTCAATCTGCTTTAAACTTATGTTCTAAACTTATAAAATTTATAAACAAATTTGACGCTAAAATAATTCAGTGCTAAAATAATTCACTTTTGGTAGTAAACCCTTTCAATGAAATTCGGTTCTAAAATCATTCATGACTTTCGATCAAAAATTTGATTGAAATTTTTTTGGTTCTAATTTTTGTGTAAATATTTTCAGTTGTGTAATAAATTTCCCATATTTGGTTCTAATTTGAAGTTCAGAATTTGGTTGAATCATAGGACGCTAGAGTTTGTATCTATAACTAATTACTAGCCTACTGTAATATACAGGCTTCGACAGGAATGGCGTGCGATCACATGCTGTAACTGACCACACATAATATTTTTTCTTTACAACTTGACCATGGCAGTTTTGATGTTTTAACAATTTAAATGCTATAAGAAAAATTGTTAAGTCATTAATAACTTTTAATCCTTGATCTTTTCTAAAGTTTTTATTTTACGCGAAGGCAAAAATAAAAAAGTAATTATAGTGATTGTTTAAAATAAACGTATTTAATGTAAATTAACAAATAATGTTATATTTAAATTTTTTTTATGTAGTCATGTTTTTTTAATGATGAATTTAAATATAATAATTTGTTTGAAAGTTTTTTTACATGTCTTTCAAAAAATCTTTTGAAAGATATTATTTTTAAAAACTTTAAAGTATGAATAAGTTAAATTAAATCTTCCGTTGCAATTAAATGATTTAATTGCTTTATTTTTTTTGTTTCTATTTTTAAAATGAATTGTTCAAAACTTTTTTATTTTAACTTGACTTGACTAACTAATTAGAGCCTGAAATGGTTAAAAATTACTGTTTTAAATAGACTACGGTATTTTTTTAAACAATTTTTGTTTTTTTTGTGAATTGTTTTTTTTAAAATATATATATATATATATATATATATATATATATATATATATATATATATATATATATATATATATATATATATATATATATATATATATATATATATATATATATATATATATTAAGGCCTATTCTAGGAAAAAAATTTGGGCAGCAGTACCCCCTCAATCTGGCAAACTTTTGGTACCCCCTTCGTTCTTCATTCGAACTTTGGACAAAAATTGACGGTTTTTTAATAATTTAAATAAAATTTGTTCATTCATTAAACAATCATTAGAAGTAATTAAGGGGTAAACAGATTCTATCTGTTGACCAACCTCGCACCCCTTCTTCATCTATTAGGCTGGCGCAGATGTATTTTTAATACATTGTTTCCAGTTTAGGATGTTGAACGCTAGATCTTCTTGACTCAATTCATGGGTTTTGCTTGTGTCTCTGTTTTTATGACTAGGCAACTCATTCTATTATCTTCATATGAGGATACAGCTCTAAAACTCAGTTTTATAGTTCTGAGGCCGGCTAGTAGTCAGGTTTCCTGAACTCTGTGGTAGCTCTCAGAGAGGCTGATTCCATCAACAGCTGAAAAATATCAGAGTACTAACAGTGCCATGTTGCGCATGGATGGTGTCCCTGTTTGTACTTTTGGTGTTCATTGCCAAGGCCACATTGGAGCCCTTTGTTACGGCTAAGGGTTTATTAGTGGAAATAAGGCAATTGCTTGAGCTATAAAACAGTGTACTGAGTACTATCTATGTTTCACAGTCATCACCAAGTTCGCTAAACCTATCATTCACCAATATTCGTGGTCTTCGAAGTAACTTTTCTTTTGTTGATTCTTATCTCTTGCAAAGTTCACCAGACCTACTTGCTCTTTGTAAGACTAATTTGAGTTCAGCTGTCTCATCTTGTGATCTTAGTGTTGATGGTTATCTTCCTTTAATTTATAAAGACTCCAATAGTCACATGCTTGGCCTGGGCATTTACATTCGTAAGAATTCACCCATTTGTCGGGAAACTAGGTTTGAATCCGCACACTACTCTTTTATGTGCTTTCGTTTAGCACCACTTCACCCTATCACCTTTCTCTTTGTTCTATATCGCTCTCCCTCATCTCAAGACTGCACTCTTCTTGATGTTATTTCTGATTATATTGACCAAGCCCTTTATCCATCAGCCAATATGTTGACGTCAGTGACTTTAATGTTCATCACACTGAATGGCTTGGCTCTAGTATCAGTGACTCTGCAGACATTAAGGTCCACAACTTTTGTCTTTCTTAATCCCTAACTCAAATAGTCAACTTTCCAACTCGCTTTCCAGACAACCCGAATCATTTACCTTCTCTACTCGACTTATGTCTTGTTTCTGATCCTAGTCAGTGCTCAGTTTCTCCACATTTGTCCTTAGGTGCTTCTGATCACGGTTTTATCTCTCTAAAACTCTTATCTCATTCTACTTCATCATTTGAATCCCCCTATCATTATGCATTTTAAAACTACCTTTAAGCTGATTGGGACTCTTTCCGTGATTTTCTTTGTGATGGCTCTTGGGTAGAAATCTTTCTTCTTCCTGCTGACAAATGTGCTTCTTACATAACTTCGTGGATTCAGGCTGGCATGAAATTTTTTATTTCCTCTTGATAATTCCAGGTCAAGCCTCACTCTTCTCCATGGTTTTCTTCACATTGTGCTGCTGCAATTGCCAATCGAAACCATTACTTCCATATCTATCAGTAAAACAATTCTCCAGAAAACAGACGTCTGTTTATTACTGCTAGGAACCATTGTAAAAAGGTTTTGTCTAACGCCAAAGCCCGCTATTCTCAGATCATGAAATCTCGTATTTCATCACAAAAATTAGGCTCTCGTGACTTCTGTAGAATCTTTAATAGTATCAATAATAAGGGCAAGTCTGTAATTCCACCTCTTTTGTATGGTTCAGACTTTGTCACCTCACCTAAAGACAAAGCTGAATTGTTTGCCAAGAACTTTTCATCAATATCATCTCTTGGTGCCACTAGTTGCGTTCTACCTGATATAGCCGTCAAACAGGTTGATCCATTGCTCGACATTCGTATCACTCCAGCTTCTGTATCTAAAGTGATTTCCCTCTTCTACAGCTTGGGCCTGGACAACATACCTGTTATAGTTTTGCAGAAGTGTTCTCCGGAGCTGCCGTCTATCCTTTCAAAACTATTTAACAAGTGCTTATCAGAGTCTTGTTTTCCAGCCTGCTGGAAAGCAGCATCTGTTATCCCTATTTTTAAAAATTCTGGAGAGCGATCTGATTCATCTAACTACCGTCCCATTAGTCTTCTTCCTATCATAAGCAAGGTTTTTGAATCTTTAATTAACAAACACTTAATCTCGAATCTCGAATCTCATAACCTACTTTCTGATCATCAATATGGATTTCGACCTTCTCGTTTTACGGCTGATTTGCTATCAGTAATAACCGATAGGTTTTATCGTGCATTAGATAAAGGTGGAGAGGTTAAGGCCATTGCTCTTGACATTTCTAAAGCGTTTGATAAAGTTTGGCATGCTGGTCTTCTCCATAGGCTTTCTTCTTATGGTGTATCTGGAAACATCTTTAAGATTATTGAATCCTTTCTTTCCAATCGTAGTATAAAAGTTGTCCTTGATGGACAGCACTCTTCTTCTTATTCTGTAACCTCAGGAGTTCCCCAAGGTTCAATCCTTGGCTCTATACTCTTTTTAATTTACATTAACGATCTTCCAGATATTCTCACATCTAGGGTGGCATTGTTCGCTGATGATACTACCATTTATTCTTGTCACGATAAGAAGCCAACTCCCTCTGATTGCTTGCAGGGGGCATCTGAGCTTGAAAAGGATCTCACTTCTGCTACAGCATGGGGCTCACAGTGGCTGGTGAACTTTAATTCAGATAAAACTCAATTTTATTCGGCCAATCGTTATCGTAATAATTTAGATCTTCCTATATTTATGAATGGTAATGTACTAGATGAGTCATCTACCATTCATCTTCTAGGATTAACTCTTACTTCTGATCTTTCTTTTAAACCGTATATCAAATCCATTGCAAAATTAGCATCTGCTAAGGTTGCATCTCTTTATCGAGCTCGACACTTTCTTACTCTGGATTCTATTCTCTATCTCTATAAATCTCAAGTCCGGTCTTGTATGGAATACTGTTGCTATATCTGGGGCGGATCTTCTAATGATGCCCTTTCTCTTTTAGACAAGGTGCAAAAATGCATTGTAAACATAGTTTGACCTGCTCTTGCAGCAAACCTTCAACCTCTGTCACATCGTCATAATGTTGCTTCTCTTTTTCTTTTCTACAAATACTATAATGGGCACTGCTCTAAAGAGCTAGCGTCTCTTGTGCACTCTACTAAAATTTATTCTCGTGTTACTCGTCATTCAATTAAGTCTCATCCTTTTTCTGTTACTGTTCCTAAGTGCTCCAAAAACTCTTATTCGTCTAGTTTTTTTCCTCGAACATCAGTTCTTTGGAATTTGCTTCCTTCATCTTGCTATCCTGATTCATATAATTTGCAATCTTTTAAGTCGTCTGTCAATCGTTATCTTGCTCTACAATCTTCATCTTTTCTCTTCCAGTACCTTCCAACACTAGTTAAAGGTTGCTTGCAGCCTTGTTGGAAGCGAAGATAATTGAGTGAGAAGAATTTGTAAAAGCGATTTGCTTAACTTTATTAAAACTTTTCAAAAGATAAATTTTTAAGTAATTTATTTTAATTCAATTAATTCAATTAAAAAGGTAAAAGAAGTAATAACGCTTTAAGTTTTTTTAGTTTTATTTTAGTGCTTACATATTTTCTTTTTCGTAAGGAATTTCTTTTTTCATTTTTTTTTTCATTTTTTTCCTAGTTTAAGTTAACTAGCCAAGCTAGCGTTTTTTTGTCAGCGCATTTCTATAATGTTTACTAAACATCTAAACAGTCATGGTCAAGTTGTCAAATTATAAAATCGTTTGCATAGTCAGCAATAGCGCTTGATTGCACGTCGTTCCTGTCCAAGCCTGAATATAGGTTGATTGCATTTTTTAATTTGTGTTAAAGCTTTTTTTTACTAAAGCTTTTTTTTACTTTGAGTTTTTTGCTTTAAAGGTGTTGTGACACGATTTCTGGTCTCTAAGGTTGATGTTATTTAGTGAAGTTAAAAATGCTACTACTAGGGATGTTTGTGCGCTCCTGTTTGTATGGTTTACGTGTCTTTCTTTCTTACATGTGTGGTGTAAATTTACAAGTATGGTGTTATCTGTATAGAATGTCAGATAAATTACATTATCTAGTATTAAAAAAAGGTTAAAAGTGTGGGTAAATCTTTTTTACCTTGATCATTTTCCTTTAAATGAAATTAAGCTAATTTATTAAATATATAATTTTTGGGTAACTTAAATTTCTACTAATCACAATCACAAGCTAATTTATATTGTTAACCTGATAAACTTGTTGTTAACTTTTTTGTTTTATTTTGTTTTTTTGTTACTTTTATATATTTACAACAGAATTTTTGAAGCAATAAATGGCTGTTAGTTTTTTAAAGAATTTTTATAATGGTTTCCCAAATTTTTTTTCGATCACTATTTGGAAAAGTCACTTTGTTATGATTTTGTGCTTGAATTTTTTTTTTTTTTACACTTATGTTAATCTTGTAGTTTGAATGTTGGATGTTCTTGTAACTATTTTATTTCTATCAAAATTTTTGTTTTCTGAAGAAAACTGTACACACATATTATTGTGTTTTTTTTTTCACTGAAAAACTCTTTTTTTGTTGTTCTTACTGAAAAAAAGTTTTAAATATGAGTTAAACGTTTTAAAATATTTTCTTCTGTAACAGTTTATAAATTTTTTGTTTTTTTCATTATAGCAAGCTTCCAACAAGCTTTTGGTGCGTGGCGGAATTGTTGTAAATGAGGACCGTATGTTTGAATCTGATGTTTATATAGAAGATGGAATCATTCGGTAATAAGTTCTAATAGATAAGTGTTATTCTTACAATCTTAAATTTTTAGTTTTTCCATTAATTAAAGATTTTATCTATAAACTTCTTTTTTAAGTCAAAATTTTAAAAATTTTTAGTGAGATTTGTATACAAATATATTGTTTTTTAAAAAGATACATTCTTTATTGCAGCTAGTTTATTTTAGAGATGTACGCCCAAATATAACTGCACCTGAAGGTACAACAGTGATTGATGCTGCTGGAAAATATGTTATGCCAGGTTAGTTTTTCTATTTTTCAGCTATAGTATTTATTCTAATTTGAGATTCAGAATAAATCATGTTAGGTGTGCAACAATCGTACAAGCAACTTTTTTGAAAGATAAAATAATTGTTTTTAATAAAATAAAGTGTTGTGCTCATCAACAATATGTAATTTTCAGAGCAGGAAAAGATTTTTTATAGTATGGAGTATAAATTGTTTGTAAAAATTTATAACAATTATTAATGCTATTTATAAAATCACAAAAAAAATTAGGGATGAACTGAAAAGTAGATCTACACAAAAAGTTAAGCTACTTGGTCATGTAATTAAAGATTTCATGTTTTTACATCTCCTCTATTTATTCCTGGATTTAATGTTTACTATTCTTGTAAAAGTTGGATAGTTATTGTTTTATTTTTTAATTAATTATACAAAGTTGTTGTAAACATTGGATAACACTATATAAAAATTTTTATTTTGTTTTAATTAAAATAAAAGTTATAAGTTTTAGTGTTTTCCTAACCTGTTTGCCTAAAATAAATAAAAGTTGTTGTTTCACAAAAATATTTTGAAATTTTTGTGTTTTCAAGAAAGTTCTCGATATGTATTGAATACTGAACATTTTCCAAAGCATTTGAATTGCTAGAATTGGTCCGACAACTTTCCAAAAGAGTCAAGAACTTCCAAAAATATTCCAGAGTAATAATTTAATTTGAACGGCATCAAGAGGTTACTTGCATCCAGCAAGATACATTTTGTTATGTGTGTTGACAGTTTATAAAAACAAGATTGAAAAAGTATTTTTTGAAAGCTGGTAATATTATACCCTGTGTCGAGTGATGTGTAAAATTTCCTGCTTTCAAATTTATATAATTAGTTATCTGTGTTACAGTTTGGTACAGGGGAGAAAAGAGAGCCATGAAATTTATTATTCTGTGAATATGGCAACAACTGAAAGACTTCTCAAGCAGTTGCTACTTCTACATTATTTTTCCCACAAAATGTTGGTCAGGCACAAATGTGCCTCAACTTGTTTATCTAGACATTCCTTTGTCCATTGAGATGAAAGAATGTCTAGATAAACATATTCTGGTTAAAAAAGTATTACCTCCGCTCTTCTCCTGTAGGTGTGGTTGAGAAGTTTTTTTGCTTAGGTTTTTTAACACAATTATTTTTAATTTTTCATCATTAAGTTTTAGAATCTTATTTTTATTTAATAATAAAAAATAAAGATGAGATTTCAATTTTTTTGTTTTTTTTAACTTTGTGGAAGATGTTGTTTCCATTGTTAAGTTTATTGTTTACAATCGAAACAATTTTGTCCACAAAGTTAAAGAAATTAAATTAAAAAAAAAATAAATTAATTAAAAGTTTATTTAATGTTGTCCACAAATATATTATCTTTATTTTTTTACAGTTAAATAAAAATAAGGTTCTAAAACTTAATGATCAAAAATTAATAATAATTGTGTTAGAGGGTTATTCATTCTTATATGCGCTTCAATTCATTTTTATATGTGTGTCTATTCATTTTTTTATGCGTCTCTTTATATGCGTCTTTTATATGCATGTTTGATAATCCTTAAATGCATATTTATTCATTCTTATATATGTGTTTATTCTTATATGCATGTTTATATGCGAGTCAACTACCCACAAAATCTCTAATATAGTTAGTATAAACAATAAATAGGCTTTTATGTTTTTGGATAGATATATTCAAAATAAAAAATTAGGTTGTTGCCACTGCTATTTATTTAAAAAATGGTCGTTGAGCCAGCGCTGGATTTATGTAACTACGCATATGGTTGTAAAATGGCATCAAATAGTATCCATAATATTTTAAGTTTTCTGATTACCCCATCTGTATTTCAAGGCCTTTCTCTCTATTTTTAAGTATGCTTTAAAGAAGAAGAAAAGTATTTTATTGAATTAAGCTGTGGCATGAATGATACTTAACAGCTATGCCATGAGGCTAGTGTTTGCCTAACAGAAAGACTCCAGTGGAATTTAAAATTGTCCATAACAAGTACTAGCACTTCCACATTTGCATTCCTAATCACTGGTGCAAACATTGTAGTAATGAAAGTACAAAATGAATCTGCATTCCAGTCTCCAGTTTTTAATTTGTAAGCCAGCACTCCCATTGTTGAAACAGCACAGATCAAACTAATATTCTTGCCACGATTTGCAGAAGACTCTGATATTGCTGGTGCACCTCTTAGCAATTAACTATATGTGCTGTTAGTGTGCACATTTAATCCAGTTTTATCAGAATAAATAAATTTTTCATTTGAAATTCCATTAATTTCACTTGCAAATGCATAGCGTGCATCAATACCTCTTGTTTAGATTTGTTCTTCTGGTACATGCACAACACGCTTTCTTAATAAATCCAAGCATTTGAGTTTTCTTGAAAATGTTGAAGCCTGCTGTAGAAAGATTTTATTTTATTGCTTCTTGTGTACAAAGATTGTTTTCTTGTGCGCATAATTCAATAATATTTTTTATTTGTTGTTAAATTCCCCTCTGTTTAACTTAATGAAAAGATTTTGAACTTAGATAAATGCGCTTAGATAAATTAAGAGAAGTGGAAATACTTGATGTAGATTCAATTCTTTTAACTAAAGGCTTAATCATTTGAATTGCTCTTTTGTAACATTTTTCCTTGTTTTTTGATTGCCACTGCTATTTTCTCTTCCATCCATAGGGTAAATATTTGTGTATTAATAATAATTATAAATGATTAAATTTAAATCTAGATAAATGAATAATTAGACAAATAATAATTAGATAAATAATAATTTAATCAATCAATAAATTTAATAATAAAATTAAACAAAGACCTAATACTAAATTAAGTTAAAAAAAGAAGTTAGTTTGTACCTTAAATAAACCATCATCAAATGTAAAAAAGTCTTTGTCTAAGTATTTTTAACCTCATTTACCAAGATAACAAACATAAATTCCAAGTTTTGTACTTAAATGCGCACTGCATAACATCATATCTTTGCAAATCTTTTTAATGATGTTTATTTAAAGGAGGCATTGATACTCACACACATATGCAACTTCCATTTATGGGAACAGTTGCTGTCGATGATTTCTACCATGGCACTAAGGCTGCTGTCGCTGGAGGGACAACAATGATAAGTGAGTAATGTTTATAATAAAAGTTCAATTTAAACTTTGTATAATTATTTATATGTATATATTTTCTTATATGTATATATACATATGTTTATACACACACACGCACACATATAAATATGTGTGTATGTGTGTTTATATATATATATATATATATATATATATATATATATATATATATATATATATATATATATATATCTGTGTGTGTGTGTATGTATATATATGTATACTCTTGCTTGGTCATTTTTACAAATTTTTATTAAAAAAAATTTATTTTTCTATTATTTGGTAGATTGCCTGCCCCAATCATACCCTCAGTCGATGTAGCGGCACTTCCTTGTAGCAGCAGGCTATAAGATAGTCGATGTAGCAGCACTCTTGTAGTAGCACACTGTAAGATAGTCAATGTAGTAACACTCCCTTGTAGCAGCAGACTATAAGATAATATATATATATATAGCAGGCTATAGTTTATATATATATATATATATATATATATATATATATATATATATATATATACGGGGGTGGACGCAGGTTTTTAATTTAAAAAAAAAAGCGCCTTACACCATGTTGTAAGTGACGCAACTACGCCCACAAGGCAAATAAAAAAAAAAGAGGGGGGCTGGAGCAAGGGCGAATTTGGACAGTGAAGTAAAAGTGAAAGGGGGGAAATTTTTTGATTTCGACAATCCAGACCACCGATTTACAGGTTTAATGACTTTTTAAGCAGGCAAGCGCAAAAAATAGAACTTGCACTACACAATTTTACTCGAATTTCATGCCACTTTGAAACAGCCTCCTAAATTTACTTTTTTTTTTAAACAATGTGCTCAATATCTCCAAAAAAAAAAATATCTAAGGAGTGGGAGGACAATCACTCTAATAGACTCCTTTATGTATTCCTTTAAATCTTTCTACCATTGGGCTGGAGGATTTAAAGGGATTTTCTTTCTATTGCAGTGAGAAGCTCATATCTTAGTTTTACTTATAAACTTTCTTTAACAAAAAGTGTTTTTTATTAAGAGTATAGAGCTGTAGATTCTATTCTACCATTTTGGTATAACATATTGCAATAGTAAATATATAAACCAACAAATGATTGTTTCGCACAATATCAGGGCTCATCAGCATGTCTAAGAACATATTTCATTCCAGACATGTACAATCAGAAAAAGAAAAATTAATAACAGAAAAGAGAAAGACACAAATAAAAATAGATTTATATACATAGTTAAAAAAAAGGTTATATATATTTTTATATTAAAAGATTAAAAAAAAAAGTTTAACCAAGTTAAACGTTTACAACAAGAAAGAAGATCATTTTTGATCAAATGTCTGAGACATTAATAGTTTTTGATTGCAGTAACTGAGTAACAGATAAAGTAAAATCAAAGACACATGTTACGAAAAATAAAGTAAAGATAAATTGAAAAGTGCTAATGGAATTTTAAAAAGTAAAAGATTTAATTTGTGTGTCTTTGTTAACAGAACTCAATCCATCTAGTTCTGCAAACATCCTTTAATTTTTCTTATGCATTCAAGGTTTAAGCTCTAAAATACTAGCTTCTAAAAACTTTATCTGTTTTCTGAAAAATTAATTCTTAATAATTAGAAAAAATCTCAGAGACTAATTAGACATTACATGATTCACAAACAAATAAGTTCAGACAATAGCTATGACAATGTGTATACAGCGCCTTTGAATTTATAATTAGAACATAAGCAGGAAGACCATTTATATACTCAGAGGCAGAACTGGCTTCATCATATCCTTAACTCCTACAGCTTTTAATATCTAGATTCAAGTTGCTTACATAATTAACACAGATTAACTTATTGTATTAAAATAAAATAAGAGAATTATTTTTGAAGAAAAAGTAAAGTGGTTTACCTCAGAGCAATACAATGCTTTTTATTATTTTTTTTACGTAAGACGGGATACAAACTTCTGCACATATATTTCTTTTTATTGTGCCATCGATAAAATGACTTTTATTAGTAAGATATTTATTATTAACCATTTTGTTATTGTTATTAATAAATTTATTCAATAAAGTTTCATAAAACATATTTACAAGGTCATCAATTTACAAAATCCTCAAACAAGGTCCTTGGTTTTTATCTTTTTAGAACATCTTCAATTAAGTTATAGGTTTGAGTTATATAAGCTATAGGTTTAAGTTATATAAGTTATATATTATATATATATTTATTAGTCATTAAAATTCTATATAAGGAAAACTCTATATTACGATTTAAAGGAAATACTTTGTTGTATATTTGTAACCAAACAAAAAACTGCTGCAAAGTATAGTTTACACTGCAAATTTTAAAAAAGTTTTATTTTTAAACAAATCAAATGGCTACTTTTATTCGCGTAAACCAATTACCTTCTCCGATTTTGTCATATCCTGCAAAGTGTAATTTAAATTAGCAAATTTTATTTAAATAATTTCTCATATCCTGCCAAGTATAGTTTACATTAGCTATATTATATAACAATTTTTGCGATCTCTGCGAAGCATACTTTTTACTGTGAACTTTTTCCTAATTGTATTTTGTTAACAAAGTATAACGAAAAATCGTGTTAAGTGGGTGTAAGACAGAGATCGCAAAAAATTGTTATATAATATAGCTAATGTAAATTATACTTTGCAGGGTATAAGAAAATTATTTATAACTCCAAACCTCTCGCTTTGTAAGCGAGAGGTTCGGAGTTCGACTCCCACCATGTCCCTGGAAGTACCACGCTCAACTTAATTTCTCCACGCAGCGGCCTTGCTTGTCAAGGTTCGTGTTTCGGAGTTAAAGAGTTGGGAGAGGGTTGTACCACAATTTACAACAAAAAATAAATAAAAATAAATAAAAAAGGAGTAGCCTCCTCGACTGTAGTGGCCCTTCAGGCCTTGGGGAGATGAATAATTAAAAAAAAAAAAAAAAAAAAGACATCATAGTACCAATATTTTTTCTTTTACCCCGTCACTTGCAGTACCTAATAAGGCTTAAATCCGCCCTTTATATATATATATATATATATACATATATATAAATATATATATATATATATATATATATATATATATATATATATATATATATATATATATATATATATATATATATATCAGGCCTTGTGATGAATAAAAACTGCGCGACGCATAAGCACGACGTGATTTTTGACGTCATTAAATTCTTTTTATTTGCTTTTCATATTTATCGACATTAACTGCATCAATTTACTTAATTACCACAAAACTACTTTAAATCATTAATGTAGAAATGTTTTTATTTAAAAATGTTTTGGAATGTTTCGTTTTTTAAAATGTAAAAACATTTTTTTATTTTCTCGACGTTTGGCACGTTTTGTTTATACTAAACGAATAAAAAACATAAGTTTTTTAAATAATTATTTTTTCTTTTTAAAAAGTCAGAGAGTAATAAACTGGAAATTTTAATATTGTACAATTAAAAACTGTGCAATAGCTAATATTTTTACTAGCGATTTTAGATAATATTTATTTTTATTTATTTTCATAAAGCGGTTGTTAAGCACAATCACTCGTATTATTAAAAAACTTTAACGAACGTTTTGAATGGATTTTTAATGTTTACAAGGAATTTTATTTTTGGTAAAATAAAATAAAATGTTAGAATAAAAATCTTTTAGGTATAAAAGAAATATTTCAGCGAAAAAATTATTCTTAAAAATTATTATTAAAAATTATTCAAAAAACTATTGACGTTCTATTTTTCAGCAGCTGTTCTTGAGCACGCTTCGTTGAGTTTCAATAACTTTTAACAAAAAAGCGATTGTTATTATTTAAGTAATTTTTTTCGAGTCACTTTTTACAAAAATTTTAATAACTGTACTTTTTTATTGAATCAAGTAGAATACGTTTTAATATTAATCCTTTTATTTTCTTTTATTTGCGCTTACCAATTTTTAAAATGTTTCCTTGAAATTACTCTTAAATACTTTAAATTCGTCTAACAGTTAATAAAGATTTTTAAATCTGTAGAATAATTTTAAAACCTAACAAACCCCCGTAAAATAATTATTTAAGTTTAAAATCTAAAACTAAAAGAAAGTATTTTTGTTCAATTTTATCGACAACTTTGCTATTGCTGATTAATTTTATTAAAATGCTAGCTTAAAAAGGTTTAATCTTTTTTTTAATCTGAATTTTTTCTACTTGTAAATAATGAGCATATTTATTTTTTTTGTAATTAGAACTTTTATATCAACTGTGTGCGGTTTTTAGAATAATCGTAAATTACTTCATTAAAATTCCGCTCAAAAATATCTTTAAATATACTCAAACAAAAAATTTTTTGCTCGACGCAAACAGCCCTAGCTACAAGCAAAATCGCTCTTGGGCGACGTAAAATTCACATTGCCTGACGCTTTATCGCAAGGCCTGATATATATATATATATATATATATATATATATATATATATATATATATATATATATATATATATATATATATCAACCCTCGGAATCAGTAAGAATGAGGTTGGCAAAAATTTACCGACCTCAATCTTTTAAAGGTCGGCATCAGGTTGGCAAAAAAAATTTGATACAAAGGTCTTACCATAGAACATAGAAATGAGGTCAGCAATTTTTAGCTTTATTAAATTATTAAAAATAAACAAACTTATATCTTTATAACAATTAATAAATAATGAAACAAAATAAATATAAAAGTTTTTTATAATATTTTTACTAAATTAACAAAAATTAGCAAATTAAAGCAAACATAGCAATTGTCAAATTTGTTTTTCTATATTGTATAAGTACGGCATAAGTACGTCATATGTTAAATCTAAAGTTAAAAAAAATGGAATTATGAAATGATAACATTAAAGAACAAAATACATCACACATAAAAACTGGAAATCAATTTAAATGTTTATGGTAACCTTTTTTGATATTATATGCAGTTATTATAAAATTTATTTAAAAACCAACTATAAAATTTGTTTTGTATAAAGTATAAAGATTAAAAAAAAAAAATCAAGTTAAGATATAAATAAATTACATTTATAGAAAAGTGTTGTCTTGGCATTTAGTGAATGATAATAAATGATCTAATCCTTTAGACAAAATTTATAAAATACAACACTTAATGTTTGATAGTTGTATTTATTGGATAGCTGTTTTTATCTTTGCTTTTAATGAATGATTAGAAGCAATGAGTTCCAGTAACAAAACTATCTAATAATCATTTTTAATGATAGACATAAACATAAGGTAAGCCAAGTTTCTATCAATACAGAACATCACAAAAATAACGTTACAATAATAACACACAACTATAGCATTTGGCATATAGCAAAGTTTTCGTAAAAACACATGCATTTGTAAGTAGGAGAGAGTATTGTAAGTAGGAGAGAGTAACCTTGGCCCTAAAATCCAGGAAGAAAAAACAAACCAAATAAAAAATTGAAAAGCAAACTTCCAAAATCAATTTAGAGTTAACTATATTTATGGTTCTATTAAACTTTAATAAATATATTTGTTTTTTATATTCAATTAGTTTTTCAATTATTATCTTTCAAAAAGTTTTGTTATTACCCTAAAGTTTTTTTTTTTTTGTGATGAATTTTACATATTCCCCATCTACACATTACATTAAATAAAGTTTCGAAATCGAACAAATAAATGAAATCCTAATAACAAATATAGCGATAGTGATATAATAGAAAAATACTGACTGATCTTCTTTAGTACTTTGTTTTAACAATAACTAAAACAATACTTGTAATGAAATATTGAAGATTCTTTTAAGATAAACATAAAAATTAGGTTTATATGTTACAAATTAAATTTTATGTTTTAAATATATAAGAACTAAAACATTTACTTATAAATTATTTTAAAAACTTAAACTTACTTTCAGCATCTTCATTGCCATCATTGATATCTAAATAGAAACGAATCTAATAATCACAAGCTTTCTTTGTAATTAATACATAGGAGGGGGGGGCATATGGTACAAAAAAATGTATCTAAGAACTTAAAAAAAGTGTAAAGAAGAGTATCTAATGCCCTTAACATTAGACAATATAAATCAACCCAACCTTATGTAAACAACTTGTAAATGAAATTTCTATTTTTACTTTTGAAAGAAAAAATCTTTATATTAAGTTTTAATTCAACTCTTTTGTAAAAAAATATTTTCAAAACAGAAGAACTTTTTAATTAATACTTTGAATACACAATACAAGCCTTTCCAGGAAGCGTGTGCGGTCACATACCTTGTTCGTCAACGCTTAATTTTTTTAGACACAGTGACCACGGCAGTTCACATTTTTTAACTTTTAAAGTGTTTCAATAATTTGCGGCAAGAAGCTAAACGTATCTGCTGAGAAAAAAAAAACAATACTGAAAAAAGAAAACAAAATTGTAATGAAATATCAAATTTTAATTAAATAAATTAGTAATTTTAGTTTTTTTTAATTATTAATTAGTTTTAATAATTAAAAAAAGAAAATTAAAAGAAAAAAAATGTTTGTACAACTTTTGTCTTTTTTTTTTTTACTAATTTTATATTTTTTTTAGGGTGGTTGAAAAAAACATATATTTTATAACAACAATTGAAAAAACAAATATTTTATCATAACAACTTTATAATTTTGTAACAACAATTAAAATTTCTAAATGCAATTTATTCACAATTTTTAGGAAACTAATTTTCTATGCACTCTAGAACTATGAGAAACTTTGTTAATTTTTTTTCTTATGTTTATTCATTTTCGCGTCTTATAGTTTTTAAAAATGTTTTTGCTATATTTGACATTTTTTCTCAATACTTATATGATAGAAAAATCAGGAAATAATATTCTATTTATTTGTAAAGTATATTATTTGATTAATAAATTTTGTAATGACAGAAGAAACTAAATAAAAGAATACCATGGTTTCTTTTTTGAATGTATTTTCAATATCTGATGTCTGTATTAAATTGTTTCCTTTACATTGTCTAATTTTCAATGCTAAGATGAATTACTAGAGATAATGAACATAACGATTGCTCTGTTTGAATAAATGTATTTAAAAACTTCAAAATGTTTTGAATAGGCTTATAAAAGTTTCGTTAAAAAAGTTCAGTAATAATCGTTAAAAAAGTTCAGTAATATAACAATGCAGATTTTGGAGTGTCGATAATAAAAGTTCATCTGGAAATAATCTATCGGGTTTAAATGCACAATTTGAAAAATCCAACTAAAGTGCTGACTATTTCTATGGGCTAATGAAAACAACCAAATATTTTATATTTGAACATTGGTATTAATGACTTTTTATTATTTCACATGAAAAACTTGTTAAAAAATAAAAAAATATTCAAAAAATAAATAGCAATTAGTTTTCTTGCTTTCCTGAACATTGATAAAAATAGTAAAGTCTAGCAAAAACATTTGAAAAACTAATTTTAAAATTATCTTTATTTATAGCACAAATAATAAAGTGTTTCTTTAATATAGTGACTGACAAAAAAGCAAATTATTTGTATATCAAAAGATGTTTTTGTTTTCGTTATATTCTTATCTGCTTTCTTTCTTGACTTGTATTAATTTTGGTAGTGGAAAATAACAAACATCCTAAAAAAAAAAAAAAAAAAAACAAAAACAGTAAAATATTTAGGTTTATTTATTTATTGACAAAATTTTTCTTTTTTTAATTTTCAATTATTTTATAGTTTTTTTGTTTATATATTCTATTTTGTATAGTGTTTGCTTTCTTTCTTTGAATATTGCTGTTTTATTCTCAAGAGCGACTAAATCCTGATATGCAAATGACAACAGTAATACTTATAGTATATAGCGCGTATATCTTTTTAAATGGATAAATTACAATTATTTAAAGTTTAAATAATTGTAATTTAGATATAAATAATCGTAACGTAGATATCTAATTTGAAAAATTATTGGAATTTATTTTATTTATAAACACAATTTATAAAACTATTAATAAAATAATATTACAAAAAGAATAAACTTATATAGCTTGATAATGTAATGTAAATATCTAACAAGTTTTAATTGTTATTAACAAATTTTAAAGAAACAAGCTTAAAAGAAAGTATATGTGGTAATTTTCAAAACAAATTCTCTACTTCAATAATAAAGCGACAACTGGAATATTTGTATTGATGACTGGAATAATAAGTATTGAAATAACATTACTACAATTACCACATTACTTACTCTCGAGTCTCAAAAAGAAAGGAGGAGGGGGGGGGGGGGGAATTTTTTATAAAAAATTTTAGTTCATAAATTCAAATTAATGAGTTTTTTAAAAAACACTAATAAAACTATATAACTCTAGCGGCGGCTTGCAATCAAATGCGCATTTTCTAACAGCCGTTTTATCATAATTTCAATAGAATTTAATATGCTTATACTTTAGTAAGAAGTAAACAAGTTCATTTTTGGTAAATTGATTTCGGCAAACAGATTTACCATGTCGACGATTTTTAAAGCCTGTTTACACGCAGGGGGACGTTTATTAGAAACTCGATAGTGGGAATACAAAATGCAATTTTGGCGCCAGAAGAATTTCAGATAATTTCATTAAGCAAAATATAAATAAGAAATTCTTGAAATCCAAACATTTAAAGTCTTAATTATAACTTATGCATTTTACATATCAAATGTGTAAATAAAAAATTGAAATAGACTTCTTATTTAACATAAATATATTTAACATAGTCGAGTAAGAGTATTACTTATTAACAAACAAAACAAAATATTTTCATGATATAACTTCTTCATCGCATTCTAGCCGCAATTATATTACGTGAGTTCTTGAACCAGTGAACAATTAGTGTAAATCTAAATAGTTGGTGCTCTTTTCTTTAATCCAACACATTTCCTAATTTGTATTATTAATAAACATACAATTTGCACAAATGTACACTCTAAAAAACTTTCCATTAATTAACATTAAAAATGTTATTAATGACAAATACTGTTGATATATTTAAAAATGGGTACAATTTTGTTTCTAATTGTTCTGCATATAACGCAAAACTCTTTGTATGAATTGGTAATTTTTGAAATACATCCAATATCAGAATATACAAAATATTAGTTTACAGGGTTTTAAAAAATTATTTATTATAAACATCAATAAAATACTTTTTAATTTTTTTTTAATGTTTGCAAAACTATTATAGTATTGTAATGCTATATTTAGATTTTTAAATCTGCCAAAAATTACTTACTGCAGTTTATAGCCGGAAGTCCAACAGTAATATGAGCATCGGAAAAGCTTTTTTCCATCTTTAATATATTTTCTTTTTCATAAGGTGTGGGTTTACAAAACCGTACATTAGTTATTTTTTTCCGTTTTTTCTTCGTCAAAATAAAATTTGTTTCACATTTAATTCCTTTGTTGGATGAAACTAATGTTGAAGACTTTAATTCTTTCACTGACTGGTACTTTGACATTGCATCAAAGGTGTTTAATGTACTTGTTATCTATAGAGAATAAAATACAGTTCTCCAAATTTACTAGTTACTATAATATAATAATAAATCAATAGTTGTTTAACTGTATGTAATACTTATAACTGATAAAAAGTTGAAAATGGTAGCATTACTCACTTGTTTGCCAACATGTTTTAATGCTTCTATATCAAAGTTGCTACAGTTTTTAACTCGATGCATCAAATTAAGGAGCAAATTTTCTGTCATAAACTTTGTTTCTTCAAAATTTGAAATTTTATCTAACTTACCAAAAATTTGAGAAGATTCACTAAAACTGTGTCAACGCATTTATTATATTTTCCTTTTAAATAGTTGTATTTAAAAGTTCGATGGAATCCCTTAACACACATATTTGTGTTTATATCATCACCCACACAATAGCAACAGGCCCTGCTTGTTGTCACGACAATCCAGTATTTTACGAAGTATGTTTTAAACTCAAAAGTAGCTTGGGATCCCAGCCTATTAATAAGAGGCGATTTTATCTTGGAAAAGAATTTCATTTGTTTCTTCAAGAACTGTCCTTAGCATTTTATACCAACTTGCTTCAATTTCTAAGTTTCTAACTTTTTTCCTCAATTCTTCTTTCCATGCTTTGTCTACATGCCACATACAGTATAACCATTTTGGTTGAAAATTATATACCTCACAAAAGGCATTGTAGAATTGAGGAGCTAGATCAGTCATAAACCAACTAGGTTGTAAAGTTCCAGCTTCATTTTTTATTTTCTTGAAAAAAAAATTTGAAGTTTTTCCAGCATTTCTTTTTGCGCCTCTGTCTGGATTACAATGATAAAATCTTCATCTTTAAACTTATGGTCAGGTGATTGTTGGCCTTGGATAAAAACGTTTTATCATTTACAGATTTTGACTTAAGTTCTTAAGTCTTTTGACTTAAAAACCATTATACAAGTAGAAGTTACTTTTTCATAAATAGAATGAAAAAGTAACAAAAAAGTAAAAAAAGGATGTGGATAGTTAAATTAATAAGCATGCAAAGCTTACTTGCTTTTTAGCTTTGGTATCAATAGGCGTAAAATAATGTATATACCTTGAAGTTTGTAAAAGAGAATTGGGCTCCTATCCAGTTGCTCCCATTCTTGGATCCATGATAAAATACTCACTTGGTCATTACTATGCTTTTGCACTTCTTGTACTCCAAAAGCACGTCCAATATTTAAGATATCTTTATTTTCAAGTAAATGAATCCTTTGAAAGTTTGAACCATTATCATCCCTACCAAAAATAGTTGTAGGTAAAATTTTTAAAAATAAGATTAAGAAGAAAACTTTAAAACTTAAAATATTACCTTATATCATCCAGAATTTTTCTGTGTTTTACTCCTTGTTGTAATTTTGTAGCAATCACTTGGCATTGACGTTTACTAGGCCACGTCCATAATGACATAATGACGTTTACTAAGCCACGTCCAATGTCCATAATGAGTGTAGCAGACATCTGCTTTAACTTTTCCATCAGTATTTGTAACTACTTTAATGGTAGATGTACAGTTTTTTTTAATCTTGGATGTTCCTACATTTTCATAACAAAGCATCATTTTTTTAAAAAACAAATTCACTTTCATCAAGGCTGCAAGCAATCACTATTGGAGTTAACAGAAAATAAAGAATAGAGTTAAAGAGCAAAGAAGCACAAGCAAAAATCCATGTGTATAGTCAATAAAGTTTAGTGTTCATCATTCTATGCAGAAAATTATGTAAAATAATTTTACATCTATGCCACCCAATTATATGGGTTGCATACATGCAAATAGAAGACGGGGTGCA
>NC_061170.1:18554581-18692081 GCF_022113875.1 Hydra vulgaris | reverse complement strand
AGCTATCTTGATATGTGTGCAACAAATTTCTCCCGATGTTTTAATGTTTTTAGAAGTTTTAAGCTTTTTTAAAAATTCTTTTTCTTTTGTTTGTTATAGTGTATAATATCTTTACATATGTTATGTATATAATATTTATAAAACTTCATAAGTTTTTATTTATTTGTTTTGAAAGATTGAAAAAAAATTAAAAAAAAAAAGTCTGGTAGTAGGATTCAAACCACGGCTCTTTGCTATAGAAACTCTGTGAGCTAACCACTCAGCCAAACAGGCATGTTGTCTAACGAAAACTTTAAAATTATTTAACAAACAGACTTAATGAAAGAAAAATGCTGTAGATCAAAATTAAGGAGATGTTGCCGCAATGCAATTTCAAGTGAAAGTAAAACTGAACAACTTGATATGTTTTAAAATTGCATAGTTTAAAGTTTACATAAGTTAGATACACTTTTGTTCACATTTTCTTATAACTAAAAAATTCTCAGTTGCATTGTTATATATCTAAAAAATTATCTCAGTTGCATTGCTATTTTTTTAAGAAAATATTTAAGAAAAAGTATATAATATAAATATATTTGTAAGATATATAAGTAAACATTAAACATCAAAAAATTATGCAAACTTCTTTGTTTTTGCAAATAGCATTGTTTTGATTATGTCTTAGCAGTATGACTTTTTACTCTTTATTTTATTCCGAATTCTCTTGTAAAAGATTTTCACAAGGGGTATCTATACTTTTTACCAAGAGGTAATTGCTTTTTTTTAGCTATTTCTTAATGTTATTATAAAAACATTGCTTTTAAAACACCTTAGAGTAAAACTTAAATTAGTTCAATTGATAATTATTATAAATTTCTCTTTTCATTTATTATTTTTATTGACTTTAAAAATTTTAGGGAAACATGTTTATAACTTAATTTAATATTTTATAAATTGTTTAGAAATTTTTTGTATGTCAAATATTAATTAAATAAGCAAATTTATTTGACCAGATTTATAAAATAAAAGCTTGAAAGCTGGAAGTTTGTATTTGTAAGAAAACAAAATGGCATTAAAATAATGTTTTAATACAATATCTCAATAAATAATTTTTTTTAGTAAGATTAATTAACTCAAACCATATTTTTGTAAGTTTATTTATGAAATGAATTCAACTTATTATGACCTTTTAAAGAGTAAGTTGCACTCACCTATTTCACCAACTTTTTAAAGGAACAAACTTTTTATAACAGCTTTTAAAATTTTAAAAGTATTGACATGATCCAATTAATCAGATTAGATAAATTATGCGTACACTGATCTTAAAAAAATAATTATATAAATAACAATAAACATTGTAAGAGATGAATAACTAATTTTAAATAATACATCCTTATGCACCTAAACTAATTCACAGTTATTACTAATTTTTTTTTTTTTTTTTTAATTTCTTTTCCTTGAAATTGATTTCTTAAAACAAAGTAGTTTTTTAATTTATACTGAATGTTGCAGTTTTTTTACACTGAAGGTGAATACTTTGCAGTTTAGATTTCAAGTTCATAAATTGAAACACTCAACATGGGGAATAGTTCATATTTTATATAAGATTTATAAACATATATTGTTAATAAGATTTTAGTATATTTTCAGGTTAAATAAAAGTTTACAATTATTCAGGTTTTGAGTTAATGTTTACTTTTAAGTAAATTTTAAATTCTTAAACTTGTTTTGATATAACATTAAATTGGATATAACAAATTTTATTTGTTTATAATGTGGAAAGGTCTCCCTATTTTTTAGCTTTTGTTTAGCAGGGATGCGGAGTCTCAAAAAGTACTCTGGATTTGAAAGTCATAAAAAAAATACTTCTTCCTAGTTTTTGGTAACCAGGAGCTTTAAAAATATAAAAAAACTTGTGGGAAAAAAATCAAGGCTTTTAGCATAGAGAAACAAAAAATTTTTGAGCTTAGAGTCTTTACATATAATGGCGGCAAGGACTCCAGGACTCCAAGCTTAAAAAGTATAAGTTCCAAGTCAGTAAATATCATAATTTTTTTTTTTATGGCAGATAATAAATCAACAAATATGTTTAGAGCTTATGAACACCAGAGACTATGAAAAAATAAAGATATAAAGCCAGGGTCTTTTTGGGACTCCCTGTTGTTTAGTAATTTATTAGAAATATTTTTTTTTTTAGGCTAGCTGTCCAATATATATAGTTCATGTTATGAGTAAAAGTGCTGCTGAAGTTATTTGTTCTATGCGTCGAAAAGGTTTTAACTGTTTTGGTGAACCAATTGCAGCTGGATTGGGTGTTGATGGAACTCATTATCGCCACCGTTGCTGGCGTCATGCTGCCGGTGAGTGTTTATTGAGGGCTTTTTAATTTCATAAAGTTTCAATTAAAGTATTATATACTAAAAATAAAGATACTGCGGAGTTGATATAGTTTTCAGAATATTTTTTGTAATCCTGCAATAGTGTAAACAGTTAATGAAAGAAAAAGTATTTTTCCTTTAAAGAATTTATCAAATTTATTGTGCAAAATTAGATTTTGGCCTCTATCATGTTATAGATTTAAAAATGTTTTTTATTTTAGCTTATGTAATGGGACCCCCACTGAGACCTGACCCTTCAACACCAGGTTTTTTAATGGATTTACTTGCAAAGTAAGTTTACTAAGTATAAAAATTCATTTTTGTATACATAATAGAATACTAGTGTTGGATTTTTCAGTTGTTAAGAGTGACTTGTTATTTTATTTGAGAGCCTATATTTAAAATAGAAATTAAAAGAAATTATTACAGAAGTTATAAAAAACATTTGGCTTCAAAACTCTTTCTATCTTTTTAGTAAAGCAAATTAATATTTTTTTTTATTTCTGAATCAATTTTTTTTCTAATTTTTCTAAAAACTTTTTATAAAAGAGTAATTTTTTTTTGTACACAACATGGACAGAAAAAAAATTTCAGTTTTTTTTTAATTTTAAAAGTTTAAATTTTTTAAATCAATATAAATTTACTATTATTATTTAATATGATATATATATATATATTATATGATATATATATATATATATTATATATGATGTATATATATATATTATATATGATGTATGTAGTATATATTTTTTCAAATTTTTTAATATAGTAATAAGTCATAAAATAGTAGAAATGTCATAAAAATTATTTTTGTTTGTATTCCTAAGAGCCAAATGTTTCAAAAGGATTCATAAAAAGTTTTTTTTTTTTGTAAGTATTTTTACGAACCAAATGTTTTCAAAGAGTATGAAAAATGAAAGATTTTTCTGAGCATTTAATGAGAAAAAAATTAAATAGTGATTTTTTAACAACTCTCAATTAGGTACCAGCAATTTTTGGTATTAGGTTGCTTCAAGCTGGAGTAGATATAAAAGCAAAAGTAAAAAAAAAAAAAATGTAAAGTTAACTAGTAGCTATCTTATTTGAAAAATCAGTATAAATAAACTGCTTTGAAGACGCCATTTTTTGTAGAGTACTAAAAAACTTGCTCATTAATAATAATTAAATGTAAACAAAACTAAAACTTTCCAGCGGTTTGTTATATTTTTCTAATAAAAGTACTCCCGCTTGAAGCAACTGATTTAAAAAAAAAAAAATGAAAATCGTTGGTGCCTACTCTCATTATATTTTTTTTTTCAGTATACTAAGATGCAGAAGCATATATAAGTAAAGATGCAGGTACTTAATTTTTAAAATATTGAAACTTATATCAAGTCTTTTATTTAGCGGAGATCTTGCTTGCACAGGCACAGATAATTGTACTTTTAATGCAGACCAAAAAGCACTTGGAAAAAATGATTTTAGAAACATACCAAATGGTGTAAATGGTAAAAAAGACTTATTTACTGGTGTAGTTTTTTAATTTGTGAGTCAACAAAATTTATTAACAATTGAAATGAAACTAATAAATCTGAAATGAATAATGAAATAGATAAAACATAAAACTAAATTTCTTATGTTAATTTATAGGTGTTGAAGATCGTATGTCTATTATCTGGGAGAAAGGAGTGGTATTTATTCTAATTTTTATGTAATTCATGTGCCAACTGATAACTTAATAATTAACTAGTTTTTTATTTAGTGAATTTCTATTTTCTAAGGTAAAAATGAACCTTTAAAAAATCAAGAGTATCATGAAATTATTAATATAATAATAAAAACTCAAAGGTTTTAAATACATGTTTAGCATGCTGGTCGAATGGACCCTTGTCGATTTGTTGCTGTCACTAGCACAACTGCAGCCAAAATTTTCAACATATATCCAAGAAAAGGTGTAATTGCTATTGGATCTGATGCTGATATTGTTGTATGGGATCCTTTAGCAACAAGAACCATATCTGCTGAAACTCATCATCATGTAAGTACTTTTTTATAGGTACAAACTATAGTTGCTTTACTTCAGTTTTATTGTTATAAAAAATGTTTCAATTAAGTTGATTATTCTAATATTTTTTAGGCAGCTGACTTTAATATATTTGAGGGTATGACATGTCATGGCGTGACTGAAGTTACTATCAGTCGTGGGAAGGTTGTATACCGTCGTACCAATGGTGTAAGCATTGTTTATTTTAGTTAATTTTTGATTGCTTTTAAATATTTAAAGATTTTACTTGTTAATGAATAAAATAATTTTTTTGTAAAAATTTTAGTTGAGTGTAATGGGAGGTTCTGGTAAATACATCTTCCGACCAACATTTTCCCAATATGTCTACAATAGACAGTTTTTAAAAGAAAAGGTAATATGTTAATGTATTATAGCATAGTACATATATTTTTTTACATCACTACTTAAGTTAACATTTTATAATTTACAAACTAGGCTGCTGCTCCTACAAAAGTTGATAGGGAACCATATAATGGACCAATCGTAAAGCTGTGTAAGTTTAAATTAATTTTACTTAGTGTATTTAGTAATTAGGCCAATTCACAATTTTTTTTTTTTTTTTATGCACAATATTTTTTAGTTTAAGAACTTTAATACACAAAGACAATCAGCACTCAAGGTAGCATATTAATACCAGTATTTTGTTTGCACTTTTTTACTTTCTTTTGTTATATTGGTTTTTTTTTAATAAGTATATTCTGCATTATATTAAATATTTTCTATATTATATGAAGTATATTTTATATGTTATATGAAGTATTTACTAATATATTTTCTTAACTAAGTATTTGAAGTGCAGAGATTTAATACAGGCACTTTTTTAGAAGACAAAATAATTAAAAAATTTTCTTTCTGAAATCGATATTATTTATACCTAAGTACTGCTTGCCCGATCTTAAATGCTCATTGATAAATGTACTGAAGCCCCCAGGTATGGCTATTTTAGTAAGCGTTTCACCTGTAACTGGACTGAGTATGCACTTATTGATATGTATGTATGTGTGTCTATACATATATATATATATATATATATATATATATATATATATATATATATATATATATATATATATATATATATATATATATATATATATATATATATATATATATACACACACACACGCACATACACACAGACACATACATTAATTACAAGACTAGAATAAAATGTAAATTTTTTTCTTCTTTATATTCTATATAAGGTTTTTTCAAACATCAATCAAATACACTTCTTTATTTAATGTTCAAAAACAAACAGGAATATTGCCGATTAGACTTTAGCGAATTTAATAAAAAAACAAATTAGAAGACATGATTCTTACGGCTTAAGCTATTAAATGATGATTATCTTTAAAATCACGAGAGAAAGTTTTTAACCAGTTAGAATATCCTTAATCAAAGTTTTTTGGAGCATTTCGAGCACAATAAATGGAAGAAAATCTGAAAAAGCTCCGTGTTAGGTTTACTATCTTATCTTAATTGATATAGATGCATACAGAGTTTACTTCTGTCTTTAGTTCGATTATACTAGACCTATAGCCCTGTCACTTATCTTCAATTAAACTGATAATAATCAAAGAAACGATTCAAGTCAACAAAATTTTTTTATTATTACTAAAAGAAGCTATCTTTTTACTCCATTTATTAATTTTCACCCGTTATAAGAACTTTTTATATAGTACTATTTTTAAGTAACTTATTATTTCCGTATGTGTATTTTGTTTGTATTATAATTTATATCTTAAACTACTGAGTTATATATATTTTTTAAGCAGTGGGAAAAGATGCATTGCAAAACAAAAATACAAACGTAACGGCTCAAAAATCAGCCGATAGGATAAGTGATGATTCGGCTCATCAGCAATTTCAACGTAAGCATGTGAGAAACGCTTCTTCCATTTCATTTAGTGGTGGTAGTATTGATAACATTGGAGACGTTCAAATTCAACCAGTTCGTCGACAGCAGTCAAAGTCTAGCGTCGAATATAATGATCAAAAAAAAGAAGACAATAGTTCTTCAAAACAAAATTTTCAGTCTAATTCAAAAAACACTCCAGTTCAGGTTTCTCGACAGTCTAATGCCAAAAACAACCAAGAAAAAGATGATATGTTAAATTTTTTGGGTTCTTTAGGTGGAAACAGTAATTACAAAAATGATTTTTATAATTAATAATTCGCGTTTTGATATAATTTTTTTTTAACTTATTATAAATTTTTTTAATAAATTTGTAAATTTTTTTTCTTGCATTTTTGAACATTTTATAAAAAAAAAATTTTTCTGTATTAAAAAATTTTAAGTTGATATCATTTGTAATAATTAGCTAATTTATAAATTGTATTTATTTGTATCTATTTTCGTTTTATAAACATCTAATGGTGTCACCGGTGTAAAAAATATATATACTTACTTAATCTTGTTTAAAGATGCTAAATTAAAAAACATTGTAGTTTCAAAATTTTAGTTTCTAATCGAAAAGATTCGAAGATAATTTAATAGTAGTCTATTATAACGATGTAATCCAAAAGTTTAAAATATTTAGTTTTTATGTTGATTAAAGTGCTTCAATAAACATTTAGTTTTTGTATTTTTCAATCATCCAAATTATTGTTGTGTTGTTAAAAGTTAATATGATACTCTATCCCTGCATAAAAAATGAGGCGATTTACCTCTGTATAAAACTGTTAAAATAATTTGCGCCAAACTCTTGACATGTCAGCAAACGCCGATATCTTTTATTTGCAGAATGTGTGACGAATGAGCTGGTAAGCTAATTAACAAGATTTTATTAATAGAAAAAAGTACGAACTAATAGTAACGTGTCGTGTCCTACAACTGAAATATAATACTTACAATTGAATAGTTATAATTAGATTCATTGGTCAGTTAAGACTTAATAAAAGACCCGTTTACCAAGTTGACAATTACCATTCCCGTTTTTAACTCATATCCTTTTAACGGTAATAAATTTAGTTTTGACAAAATTATCGAAATCTTGACCGGTGTAATAGTTTTGAGCAGCTCACTTGCCTCAGAAACACAGGATCTGGGGTTCGAACCCCACCTGGGCAAGTTTTGCGACATCGGTTAGGAAGGAAGCTTGTTTAGTTCGTCTTTAAAAAGTAGCAAATTCAGTTTTGAAAAAAACGCTTTTATTTAGTTTCTAAATTACTAAGCTATTTTTCTTTGTAAAATTTTAAGTTCTGTTAATATATTAATTTTTTTGTATTTACAATACATTTCAAATTAACTTTAACGGTAATAAAAAAAATGTTAATCTAAAAACTATGCAATTTAAAGTACGACATTAATTACGTGGCTTACCCAGCTCGCACACAAACGTTGATAAAACGTTAGAACAGTGTTGCGCGTTGCGTTGGCCCAACATCAACCGCCAACGTTATTTTTATATCATTTTAGTTACAAATGCGACGTCGCCAACAACCAAAAAACAACGTTGATCCAACGTTGTATTTTAAGTCGGCATTGCGTAATATTTCACGTCGATTCAAATTTGTATTTTATGTTGGTAAAACATTGTATTTTAAGTTGATTTAACGTTATATTTTACGTTTGCACAGGTATATATTTAACTTTTATCAGAATTAAATTCATTTGCTTTTTGTTTTTGCATATATATGTAGATACACAATTAATATTATATATAATTAAACCCATGTATATACATATAATATATAAATATATACAAAAATATACATTCCAGCCATTATGATGACATTTAACATTTTTGATGACGCTTGTAACTACTTAGTTTAGCTGTTGAAATTGATGATCTGATGATGTATGATCTAATTGATGCACCAAATTATAGACTCATTATTCATATTTCGTTATATTAGAAAAAGAAAAATATATAAGCATAATATTTTTCCATATTCAACTGAATTATTTGAATGATAATTCTAAATTATATAAATATATATTTGAAACCTGCCTTTTTCTCGATGAACAAAACGTTGATCCACTGTATAAAATCTAACATTGTTCCAATGTATATAGATTACCGTTGATCCATTGTATATAATCCAACGTTGATCCATACACATTGGATTAACGTTAATCTATATACAATCGATCAATGTGGGGTTATACACATTTGTCAAAGATAATCCATATACATTGGGTCAACGTTGATCCCTATACGTTAGATCAATGTTGGGCTTAGATTGGAAAAACAACCAATATTTGCGATGTTTTTACATACGTTGGACCAATGTTATTTTGCTAACTATTTTTATCATGTTTTTATTAAGGTTTTAATAATATAAAAACGATAAAACTAACATTGGATTAACGTTGTATGTGCATCGGAGAAAACAGCCGACGTTCGCGATGTATTTACATACGTTGGCTCAACGTAAGTGTGCTAGCTGGGTTGCGATAAAAAGATTTTTTTTTTTTTTACTCCAGTCGGCTAGAGCCATGAAAAATTAATTAAACATTTTGTTATTAAAAGTAGAAAAGTGTTATAATTACTTATAAAGTGAAACAAATTTTTAAGAACTTAAATATTAAAAAATATATTAAGGTTTTTGTAATTTTTTTATCTTTTCCAAAACCCTATAGGAACTATAAAATTTTTTAATTTAGGACTTCTTCAAACTCTTCAAAGTACTGTTTAGATTATCAAGAGTAAAACTACTAAATAATGTTATGTTAACAATAAGTTCATCTTCAGGTTTTTTATTTAAATAAGTCGAAAAATAATTGCTTTTGTAAAACCTTTCATAAGCAACTGCTTAACCCCTGCTTATATATATATATATATATATATATATATATATATATATATATATATATATATATATATATATATATATATATATATATATATATATATATATATATATATATATATATATATATATATATATATATATATATATATATATATATGTATATATATATATATATATATATATATATATATATATATATATATATATATATATATATATATATATACATATATATATATATAGGGTCGATTAAGGTAATATGAACACCTTGGTAATATGAGCATACTTAAAGATTTCTTAGATGTTAAGTTAAAGTTGCTTTGTATTTTTTGAATCGACATTATGTAGTGATAACAGGAGGCAGTACAATTAGCGTAAATTTATACGCAGTAATTAGCGGGTATCATCTAATTAAAACGCTGTTAAATCTTTTGCATTGTTTAATTTTTTTTTTTGTCATTTAAAAATAATCTTTTACAATGTTTTTACAACATAAAAATATAACATTAAAGTTTCGACCGGAGCTGGCAGAAGACATGGTCTTATCATCCAGCCCCGTTAATATATAATTAAAAAATTCAGCCGATAAAAATGTAAAAGGAAAAAAGAAACTAAAGCAAGAACTGATTTAAAAATCAATTTGCTATTTACAGAAAAAAATAAAATAAAATTTATTTCTTCTCATTATTATTATTTTTACAATTCTTTATTTTATTCTACTTTTATTTTTTATTGTTAAAATGATACCATCCCAGTGGGCACGGAAGTAAAAAAGACGTCTTTTAAACGTCTTATACACGTTTTGGACGTCTTTTGAACGTCTTTTGAACGTTTTGGACGTCTTTTGAACGTTTAAAAAACGTCTTTTTTAGGTTCAGTGCCCACTGGGATCACGCATTAATAAATCTGTAACGCGAAGTTTTGGTACTAAAATAATGAAATTAATTTTTTCATAAAGAAAAATGTGTTAGCTAAAAACCCAAATCATTTTTGTTTGGAAAACAATGCATAGAAACATTTAGTTTTGACTCTATTTAAAGATGCCATTTTTGTGTAATATGAGCATGCTCAAACTACCCAGTGTTTTTAAGCAATTAAAACCACTGCTATTTTAAGTCCTAAAATAGCAGTGGTTTTAATTGCTTTTTGAATAAAAACAAAACATAGTAAAAAATTTTAATATTCTAACAATAATAAATATTTTTCTGTAATTTAAATTCAAAAAATCTGAATTTTTATCGTTCAAAGGTTTGAGTTAATAAAATTGAAAAAATAACGAACTAATTTTTTTTTTTTTGCTGTAAACATAGTATTATTTTTTCGACGAAAAGTGGTTCAAAATTTGATCTTCGAATGATAAGTTTTATTAATAACGAATCATTATATTCCAAAAATTAGTTCTAATTCTGAGATTGGTGTTTTTTTACTTAATTAATGTTATTATTTTTGAGTTAATTTAAAGTCGTCTGGATAATAAGAGCACATTTGCTACTTTTTTAAAACCACTGTGTTTTTAAGAAAAAAATTTCGAGTGCCCAAATATCTAAGTGGATCATGGGTAGGGATTAGGCAAAAAATTTGGATCCAACATAATTATTTTTGAAAATATTTCAATTTTCGTTTAAGGTGCTCATATTACCCCAATACCCATTACCCATTACCCCTATATATACATATATATATATATATATATATATATATATATATATATATATATATATATATATATATATATATATATATATATATATATATATATATATATATATATATATATATATATATATATATATATATATATATATATATATAGGGGAAGTGGGGGCATAACCGCCCCCGTAACGTTTGAATAAATGTTATATGAAAATAAAAACAAAATGTGTTTTTTTAGCAGTTTATTTTAATAGCCGCATCATTAAGCTTTAAATCGATGCATTTAAGAAAAAAATTGAACGGGTTTTGAAAATGTTTTTACACAAAAATAGACTTAGTGAAAAAAACGGTTTTGCCCCCATTGTGAGGCACAACCGCACCCTCACAAAAATCGTTGGGGGTTCACTGTTCTAGGTATATTTTCTTTACAATTGTCATAGCTCAGATTATTTGCTGATTTTGTTGCACATTTGTATACTGTGTAGGCATTCTTTGTACTTACAATCTCAGTTTACTTATTCGATATACTCTTAGCTTTATTTTAACTCAAAAACTCATTTATAAAAATTAAATAAAAAAATACGAAATCTAGCTTCTAACATTTCAAAACAAAACTTTTCTAACATCTTTTCTAACAAAAAACAGAACATTTCTAATAAAAAACAAACTTTTCTAACAAATAAAAAAACTTTTCTAACAACTTTTTTTCAAAACAAAACTTTTCTAACATCTTTTCTAACAAAAAACAAAACTTTTTTAACAAAACTTTTCTTTCAAAACTTTTCGGACAAAACTTTTCTAACAAAAAAACTTTTCTAACATCTTTTTCTCAAAACAAAACTTTTCTAACATCTTAAACAACTTCTATCATCTCAAAGCAAAACTATTCAAGTTTATACATGAACGCATTTAAATGTGACGATTGTAATTGTTGTTATATGTAATTACATAACTTTGATAAATAATAAAAGTATGCAGTTGTGCCTCCTGTGCGTCTATGCGGTTCTGCCCCAGTGGACAGTTTTTAGAAAGAATTCAGTTTCATAGCTTGCTTATTAGGTTATGTTGATATCAAAAATGGTTTTTACTTGATGAAATAACGCTGATAACACATATCTTTAACACTAAAACCAAATATTGCTTTATCCTCAAAAAAAAGGTCTTTAAAAATATGATGTAAATATAATATTTTTATCAAAATATACATTATTATGCACAACTTCTCAGAAACATAGCAGGCACTCTTTTTGACATAAGAAAAATGAAGAAAACTGTTTTACTAATGTGTGGTAGTTTTTTTGCCAGATTAGATAATATTTTTCAAAGAGAAATGTTAAAAAACGGTTATGCCCTCACTTCCCCTATACATATACATATATTTACATTATCGAACAAAAATGTTAATAATATTTAAAATATAATAAATAAAATATTATTGACTAGGACCTCATCCATAATATTTTATGCAGAACTTATCATTTGTCCATGTAGTCCATGTATTAAATAAATATAATACTAAATAAGTTGTTACATAACTTATTTAATATTAAATAAGGTAAGCAAGATAGACAAATTTGACAGTCTAAAATAATCAATAATAGGATAAAGATAAGTATATCTTGTACTAGGGTTTGATCTTTTGCGTTTAGCTATATAAGAATTATCTGCCATAGCGTACCTACGATTTTGATTGATATAAATTGATAACATTTATATAAGTTGGTAACCCTTAGAATTTAAGTGTTATAATAAAAAGTGTTATAATCTAAGTTAGATAATATATATTGATAACACTTAGATATTATAATGTGTTAAGTTAAAATATTATGTGACTTTTTAGCTGCGTCAAAAATGCATTTCGACATTAAGAGGTATTAAAAAGACTGATCTTTTTTTTTCAATTATTTTTTTTTTCAATTATTATTATTATTTTTTAATGTCTTCGTTTCTAACAAGGCTGCAAGCAACCACTAATTAGTGTTGAAAGTTACTGAAAGAGAAAAGATGAAGATTGTAGAGCAAGATAACGATTGACAACGACTTAAAAGATTGCAAATTATATGAATCAGGAAAGTAAGATGTAGGAAGCGAACTCCAAAGAACTGATGTTCGAGGGAAAAAACTAGAGGAATAAAGGTTTTTGGAGCACTTAGGAACAGTCACAGAAAAAGGATGAGACTTAATTGAATGACGAGTAACACGAGAATGAATTTTAGTAGAGTGCACAAGAGACGCTAGCTCTTTAGAGCAGTGCCCATTATAGTATTTGTAGAAAAGAGAAAGAGAAGCAACATTACGACAATGTGACAGAGGTTGAAGGTTGGCAGCAAGAGCAGGCCCAACAATGTTTACAATGCGTTTTTGCACCTAGTCTAAAAGAGAAAGGGCATCATTAAAAGATCCGCCCCAGATATGGCAACAATATTCCATACAAGGTCGGATTTGAGATTTATAGAGATAGAGAATAGAATCCAGAGTAAGAAAGTGTTGAGCTCGATAAAGCCACCTTAATGTAAATTAAAAAGAGTATAGGGCCGAGGATTGAACCTTGAGGAATCTCTGAGGTCTACAGAATAAGAAGAAGAGTGCTGTCCATCAAGGACAACTTTTATATTACAATTGGAAGGGAAGGATTCAATAATCTTAAAGATGTTTCCAGATACACCATAAGAAGAAAGCCTATGGAGAAGACCAGCATGCCAAACTTTATCAAACGCTTTAGAAGTGTCAAGAGCGATGGTCTTAACCTCTCCACCTTTATCTAATGAGCGATAAAACCTATCGGTTATTACTGTTAGCAAATCAGCCGTAGAACAAGAAGATCGAAATCCATATTGATGATGAGAAAGTAAGTTATTAGATTCAAGATGAGAGATTAAGTGTTTGTTAATTAAAGATTCAAAAACCTTGCTTATGATAAGAAGAAGACTAATGGGACGGTAGTTAGATAAATCAGATCGCTCTCCAGAATTTTCAAAAATAGGGATAACAGATGCTGCTTTCCAGCAGGCTGGAAAACAAGAATCTGATAAGCACTTGTTGAATAGTTTTGAAAGGATAGACGACAGCTCCGGAGAACACTTCTGCAAAATTATTGCAGGTATGTTGTCCGGGCCGCAAGCTGTAGAAGAGTCTAAGCAGGAAATCACTTTAGATACAGCTTAAGATGCAATGAATTTAAATACAGATAAAACTACAATGAAAAATAATTATGTTATCAGTAAAGTAAAAAAAATTATAAAAATGAATATTTAAACTAAATTACAAAAAATTTGTAAATATAATAAAGAATATCTTTCCAAGTTTCTAATCACAGGTTTTTATTGCAATTCAAAAACTTCCGAAAGCATCGATATTTTGGCAATGTGACTTTCACGTTTTTTTTACTTAAAATAGTCACCTGGACGAGGTCACGTTAAATACACGTGAAAAAGACGTGAATAAAACGTTGCGTGCCTACTGGGTAAGCAATTAAATTAATTAAAAAATCAAAACCATGAAATTTCCCCTCTTAAAAAAATATGTTTTGTTTTAAATTAGCAACTACTTATCCAATAACACAAAATTAAGTTAAAATCGGAAAAATCTATAAGATACGAAAAAAATCCAATTTATATTTAGTGAATTGCCGTGAAGTTGCATCTACTTCTCTTTTGTATAAAAAAATTATAGGAAACTTGATGAGCTATCATCATTTTTGCTTAAAATTGTAGTCGCACCTTAGACGATCTATCACATTCTCGTTTAGACAAACTATCGCATTCTCGTTTATTCAAGCATAGTTGCTTTGCTATTACTGCAAACTTTTAATTATCTAGTTTTTCTGCCCCCTCTCCCCCTATTTCAATGCTTTAGAACTTACATCTTCTAACATCCTCATGTTTTTCTTTACAACCATCAGCTTTTAAATTCTTATCAATTATTCCCTTGTTCTTTAATACTATTCTTTATTTTTAAAAACTACTAGCTTAGTAATGGTTGCTCGAAGCCTTGTAAGGAATAAATTAGTTTAAGCAAACAAAAAATAAGGTGTAACTATATGGCAACATAATAACCCGTTAATGTTAAAATCATTCACACACTGTTTTAAACAGCTTGATCTGTTTAAAACATTGTGTGAATCTGTAGAAGCGATTTAAATTCATTCATACAAACATGACTAATTATTATTATTCCCAGTTAACCAGCTCAACTAGGTCCCAGCTTGGATTGAGCTAGGACTACTGGGATTGGGTTCGGGCTGGGATTTGCTCTGGGTACCAGATGGGTCCTACATGGTGTGAAAATAATGCCGTAAATAAAATCTGGGTTTTACAGGGATTGGTATAGGGCTTCCATAAATGGTTTACGGCTGGTTTGAAGATGGGACGCATGGTTTAATGGTTGCATTATTTTCTAATCAAAGCAGTTTTTCTGGCATCGTTTTTACAAAAAAATTTTGTTGAAATAAAATTACAACACTCTTTTAAAATGTCATATGCGGTAACGCGGCTTGATTTAGATTGAATATACACTTGCATTTGGAGTATATATACATAGCAACTTCAGGGTTTTTTTATTGTATTTGTGTAAAAAATATATACATATCAGTTTTAATTCTATACTAAAAGTGTAAATATGTTACAATTAATATTTAGTCATCCGTTTAAAAAATGATTTCACTCACACAAAAAAAAGAAAATATGACATGCTCTTAAATACTCTTAAATTTCTTAAATGTTCTGAATTTAAGAAATTCTGATCAAACTGCATGAGTTCAATACCATGACGTTTATAATTATTTAATAAAAAGCCCTATATTATTTTTTTTGAGTCTATAGATAATTACGAAGCATTAGATGCTTATAAATATTTTGGTTTTAGCTAGATGCAGGAAGTTTTTCACACGACGTTAAGCTCTAGTTTTGTTGTTTTAAAAACACAAGTTGTCTGACTTGTGCGTTTAAAAAAACAAAACCATCTTAGTCACCTGAGTTGACTCAAAATAACAAAACCATCTTACAAAACATATTTATTTATATACATTTATATATATTAATATAAGTATTCTACGCTTGTTTATAATTGTAAATTTTCATTGTAAAAATAATTTTAATACAAAATTTATGTTTAAGTTGATTAAGTTGTAAAAAATAATTGTTTTCAAGTAATAATGTGACCTAAAATGATTTTTGTTTAATTAGATACAATCAAAATGTTAGTGATATTGATTATTTATTAAATTATATAAAAGATATTTAACCCTCACCAACTGATTTACGGGTTTGATGTCATGTTAACTTGAGTCAAGACTTTAAATTTTAAATGGTATTATAGTAGTCATATTATATTATTGTTATTTACAAGTCTATTTATGTCATGCCTAGTTAATAACATCAAACATTTACCGTAAAATGTCATTGTTTTAGATTCCCTGCAGAATGTCTGTTACAAAGCAAAACTGAAGAAACTTTAAAACTAGATGATGACAACTGAAGAAGTTGAAACACTGTTATTCATGGAGTCATATCGAGGCTTCAGTTCTACAGTATTTATTTTTGTATTTTATTTTTGTTATGTTTATTTTATTTTTTATTTTTGTTATTTTTGTAACAACAAACTATGAGAATAATTAATTGCCCTGCACTTGGTCTCTACTTCAATCTCGCTATGGTTCTAACACGTATATTGATTTATATACTGTATTGAGTTAGCTTGTGGTTTGTACGTGTGTTTTTGTTTGCATAGTGTTTGTTAGTTATATGCAAGATATGGCATGGTATGGCACACTGCATTACCGACTTTCATAAGGGGTGGTTTTGGCGTATGAGATTTCGGAGCCATCTTTATAGGGGATAAATGTAGGGGATAAAAAACAATGTCGATCTCAATTGATACCAGAATGTTTTTACTTTTCTTCTTAATTAACAAAAAACAATGGATAATTTTTTAGATAGAAAATAATTGTACAGAATGATTGTTTATCTACAAGTTACACTTTACACAAGCTACGGATCAGAATAAATAAATTTAAACAGTACCTTTTTCTTGCTTAAAAACTAAAGTGAAAGGCAAAAACGACGTTTTGCACTCAAAACTTGCTTGGATTCTACAAGTATCTCGCCTCTAACTACCTATTTAAATATAAAAGACTCAGCGCACCCTTCTATCACTTCATCTATTTTTAAAAAGTATATATTAAATATAAGAGAATGTAGTTTAGAATAGAAAAAATGATGCAATTATTAAAAATTAAATGCAATTTCGGAACAAAAATTGCCAGAAAAGTTGTGACTGTTAAAATGAAGTTTGTTTAACCTGGCGTTAACGTTGCTTGTTAGTTATCAAAATCTTATGGGGAACAAATTTGTCTTGCTGCAGTTTTGGTTAAAAAAGATTCCATATATCTTTTATTTTGAAATGTTGATTTCAAAAATATTACTTTTAAATTGTTGGTTTCAAAAAAATGTTGATTGTTATTATTTATAAAAGACTTCCATGAAGCAAATGAAAAAATATCATGACTTTAAAAATTACATTATCAAAGTAAAAATGTCTTGCCAAACTAAACTTATTTCAGTATGCCTTGCTCTTAAAAAAATGTAGAAAAACAAATTTTCTAAAATAAAGAAAGCAAACTTTCAAATCATATTGGTGCAATGTTTCGTTTTCACATGTAAATTTTTAATCACTATCTCAGCTATCCCTTTACAAAAATGCCTTCTTTTTTGCTTAATGCTTTTTTATATTCTTAAAGGAAACCGAATCTATAATACTAACTTAATCAGATCACAAAGCGTTTACCACAATAGAAAATATTATTTGAGAAATGGAAAGAAAAATTTATACTGTTTCTAAAAATAACATAATTAATAACATAACATGTATTTCCAAAAAGAAAATTAACTGCTACAAAATGTACTTAAAAAATTGTTATACTAAAATTATTATATAAATAATAACAAGGAGTGTGTTGAAGCAAAGAAAACAATTTTCTATCTTTACAATCTATTTACGATATTTAGTAACATATACAAAGAGATTTAACAGAAACAAATGTTAACATTGAGAATATATATGCTGCTGATCCTATTGAATATACTGATTCTAAAAAGGTTTAACAAAATTAAGATGCATGGTAAAACAAAAGAAATCAAAATAACTGATGACTTTGTTGTTTACAGGAAAAAGTTTGAAAGCTTAACGGAACACTATTTTTCACTATCTGATATTAAATAATATAGATATAGAAATATTTCTGAAAAAAAGACAACTTCCATATGCTTAAATACAATTATGTATCAAATAACATAATAATTTTCCTGTTTGTGTATATTTGTAATAAGAAAAATCAAGAGTATATGCTCAAATACAGTTATGTATCAAATAACATAATACTTTTCCTGTTTGTGTATTTTTGTAATGAGAAATATCAAGAGTGTTGAAATTAAAATTTGCAGATTGAGCCTTAAATTGTATACAGTCTATATCTTTATCTGTATCTATATCTTTAAATTGTGTATCAATGTATCAATTTGAAGATGTCCATTAGGCAGGTCCGTTTTTAGGGGTCAGAAAAACTATAACTTTGCCACTTTATTTTCCCATTCTACGTTGATATACAAGACAATTCCAAAAAAAAATTTAAAATATTTCAATTTTCCTGACCTCCCTGAGGGTTTACATATTTTAAAAAAAACCATTTTTGACCAATTATTCGTTAAATTGCTTTTTTAATTGGATCAAGGACCAACAAAACTTATAAATTTTTTTTGAGTGAGCTGGGTCTACTATTAGGAAGGTTGGTACTAAATTTGAGCTCAAAATATTAAAAATTTCTCGAGATAACACATTTTGAAATATAACCCGGTCTCTTTTAAAGACCTGGTTTTTACTATGTTTTTAATTGTATATTTATCTAAACACTCTTAAATATTGATTAAAAAACTCAATAAAACTTGCATTCCAAAAGTTTGTTTAATAAGGAATCCAAATATTGTACTTAATAAAGATAAAAAATAAAAGTTGTTAAAAATGTATGAGACTTTGACTAAAGGTTTTACAAATACGTTTTGTAAATAATATACATAAAAAATTCAGTTGAATTTTTCTTATAAAAAGTTAAACTTTTCTTACAATTTATTAAGTATTTCTTTGGACCAGTTACATTTATAAAATGGAAAATTAACTCTGTGCTCCTTTAAAACCAGTAAAATATCTTCTCCTCTTTTATTGTTGAATCGATAAAGTCTTTTACCAATTTAATAGCTCTTTTGCAACAGACAAAAAGACTAATCTTTTTATAAACCTTTGCATAGTTTTATAATCAGAATCATAAGTCCACAAATCAGGTGGACTTTCTAACCACTTTGATAAGTAAGGAACTATTTTAAAAATTAGCCAAGAATTTCGACCAACGTAATCATTAAGTTCTGAATGTTCATTTATTTCTACAGGCTTAAACTTTTTAAGTTTGAAGATTTCAGGTAAATTTGTTTTTAACAACTGCTGAGCAACTTTTCCTTTAAATTTGTTGTCAAGACTTTTATCAAATAAACAAAAGACAACCGTTTCTTCAGAAAGATAATAACTGTGTCTAAGATAGCTTGAAATAAAAGCTTGAGAAACATCAGCATCAAAATCTTTCATTTTTATCATCTCTTTAACTGTACACAAATCATTATGAGCAGCAGAAACAATTTGACTTGATTGAAGAAAGTTTTTTGTATGAACTGAAGCTACATATATCGCAGCCTTTGAAAATACTATTTCTTCCTCTAGGGTTAAAAACTTTATGATTGGTTGAGTAAGCTTCATTGCCAAAATGTATAAAGCGTCTGCCATAAATCTAGCTTCATGTTCAGCAGCTGGTTTGTGTATAATAAATTCAGGAACTGCCTCCCTTCCTTCCAGAAAAACAATGACATATTGACACAGATGTTTATAATCATTTCTGGAAAAAGTATTAAGTTCCAAAGCTTTTTTGCAAAAAGATAAACTTTTTTTAGCCATATCTTCTAATGGGGTTCCACTAACTTCGCACCACGGAAACTTTGATAACTGATCCATATTATTTTGAACATTTTCATAATGCATTGGCCAAGTAGCTTTGAATCTCGTATAAATAGATTTTGATGGACCTTTGCTTTCTGTTTTAGTGATTGCATTTATTGCATGTAAAATATGTCTTTCTTGGGAATGTTTTCTACAAAGAAGTCTTAACAGAGGTCGATTTAAAAGTTCTTCTAAAATACTTATACAACCCTTATTACAACCAGTGTTACATGCTGTTGTGTCAGCACAAATCCCAATTATAATGCTTTCAATTCCAAACTTTTTTATAACATTAAAACATGCCAATGCTTGATCATATCCTTTCCCCGATTGACATTTAACTATGCCTAGCAGCTCATCCTGTTGTTTTCCATTTGTATTTAAATCCCAGTCTGGACTTGTAACAACAATAGCTAG
Source organism: Hydra vulgaris (assembly GCF_022113875.1). Lineage (NCBI taxonomy): Eukaryota > Metazoa > Cnidaria > Hydrozoa > Anthoathecata > Hydridae > Hydra > Hydra vulgaris. The sequence continues at coordinate 18,671,813 of NC_061170.1, read as the reverse complement.
ACGTTCGCTTACTTCAGAAATATAGTCTTCATTTAAAGTTGTAACTTTTTTTGTATCAATGTGCAAAATTAAATTACTATTTTTACATTTTTCTATTATTTTTTCCTTAATTAACTCTGATTCACTTACATACAAATCTTTTCTTATTTTTTCTACTTTTGTCTTTGAAAGTTTTACTTCATTAAGGTTGATATTTCCACATCTTAAAAATAATGCTAATAATCCTGTCTGTACTCCAACAGAAATTCCAAAACGCCCACAAAATGTTGAAGTTTTTTTAATAAGTTAAATTAATACAATTACTATTTGATGAAAATTGTTTTAACTTTGATGAAAATTGTTTTAATTTTTGTGGCAGATTCCTCCTTTTGCTCTAACTCCTTGGCTTTCCTTTTGCGAAACTCTTTGTTGGAATAAATTTTTTGATATTTTTTGTCTATTTTGTTAATTATCATTGTTCTTGCAGTTTTTTGATCTTCATAAAATAAAATATTGCATTCTTTTGCACCTTTTGATTGAATTTTATCTTTTTCAATTATTTCATAAAGTTTTGGGTGCCTTATGTCAAACAATTCTTTTTCTAATGCCAAAAAATTATTTTCATGCAGCTTTTGTGTTTCCGTTTTTTTTGAACGATATGATACTAGTTTCTTGTGATGATATATTAATTTGGAAACATTTTCCCTGAAATAATTTAATAAATTTTCATTTGTCATTTGTCAGCTTAAATTTTTATATCAATAATTATCAATAATTACGTAATAAACTATAAACATTATTTAAATTAATAGTTACCTAATACTTGGTATACCACCCATAAGCCACGTGGTATACCACCCATAAGTCACGGTTTTTTAAGAGCAGAAACAACACATTTGGGCTGACATATTTTATCATTAATAGTAGCTCGTGATTTAATTTTTTTTTTTTTAGTTTGCACCGCCGGACCTATGCGGAGTTATAATCACAACGCGCAATAATAAATTTTATGAAACTGCGCTGCGTTTGTAACTTTTTAAATTTAAACTGGCAATATCAACACGTTCATTTACTGAAATATTTTTATTAGGAAAAACCCACGAAATTGGTTGCAGAACTTTGCCTACAAAAGGCGACGTTTTAAGATATTTTTATCACTGCTGCAGATTACTGAATTTCAAAATATAAAAAACACACCGAAATTATTTCCTGCCCTCTAGGTGTTAAGCCTTGGGTCATTATTTTAAAATTAAAATACGTATAAAAATAATTTTTTTTTGCTATTTAATTAGCTCATAATAGGTCCTACAAAAAACAAGAAAAAAATTTGGGTGGATATATAAGACTCTTATTTATCCACCCAAAATAAAATTTTCTCATTGTTTTTTAGTTTTTAGATCAACACTTTAATGCCAATAAAGGTTTAATGCCAAGTTAATAATTCAGTTCATCCATATTAGCAATTCAGCTAATATAGATAAACTGAATTATTAACTTGGCATTAAACAAAAAGTTTAGGCATTAATCTTACAAGATTTATAGCTAAATAACATTTTAAAAATTAAATTTCGAACAGGCGCACCTTTAATTAACTAGTGGTAAACATCACAGCGTGACCAGACACATTTGGGTAATTATAAACCAGGTAAATGGGCTGTTTTTAATAAATTTTAAAACTTAGTAGAGAGGTATTAGACAAATATATAATTATATCTTCATAAAAATAGTTCTTACATATAAAAATTTTCAGAACACGCCCATACTATATTAGTGTCAAATCGCGTCCATATTATATTGCTGTCATATATACAACGTTTTAAAGTTTTTCGGTGATTTTATCTGAAGACGTAAGTTATTTCACTAAATACTTGGCACTTGAATAGGGTCGCATTTCTATTTTCCCATTTTTGTTTTAAATTAGGTGCGCATCAAATATTCCTGGTTTTTTCTGGTGCTTTTGTAAATAACTCATCAATTTTAAATTTTTTTACTGTATTTATAATATCTTCCATAGAAACAAAATAGACATTGAAATTAGTCTAATTTTTAACAGCTTCATGAAAAGTTATGGCATCAGTTATTATAAATTTTCTCTGAATTATTTTTTGCGCTGCTATTCTTTTAACGGTCCCACCAATAGCATCTACCTTTCCCATGTGAAGCAGAAAAAAGTTCCAGATTTAAATCATGCAGTTCTTCCAACCAGGGTATTGCTGATGCAATAAAACAATTTTTGAATTGATTACTCGGCTTGTCTTTTTAAACCTGAAGTATTTTAACACTTGATTTAATATGGTTAGATAACAAAGTATGAACAAATATAAGAATCGATTCTTTCGAGTGGCTTAAATCATCTGAAACTATGACAGCTAATGAGCATAAATTTTGGTACCAAAATACAGCAGTAAACACAGTAACTTGACTCTTGTGCCAATGACTGACTGCACTTTATCTTGCCACAAAGTTGAAAATTTTTTATCAAAATCTACTTGAAGAACAGCTGTGTTTGGATTACTTTGAAGTTGAATCTTATGATCATGATATCTCATTTAAAACTTATAGATTATGAAACTTTGCAGCATCTTTGCATGTTGTACACATATTGTTATAACAAATTTCTTTTTCACTATCACATACAATGCAGAGGAAATTCATGTGAATACAATAGAAAGTTTAAATCAAACTTGTGCAGGGCTTCAAGGATAAGGATTATATTTTGATGTCGTTGACAACTACAAACGTTTCTTGAAATTGAACTAGACAAAAGCACATGTGGTGGGCGTAAACTAGCAAACTTTGATTTTCCAACTGATTCTTCAGGATAACCACCTTTAAAAATAGCATAAACTTCATTAACATTTATATATAAATGACGTTTTTGCACAGTTTCTTTCTTGTTCTTTATTCTCACCACAATGGTGTCCTATTTACCGGGTGCTTGACGGGATATATCATCACGCTGGTAAAATCAAAAACCAATTTTGCAGTTAAAGCAACTAATGCATTTTCACTAAGTATTTTTTCTGGGCTAAGGATTTCATTCATTTTTGTTAAAAGTTTTTGTACAACTTTAGCCCTCTTTCTGGGTGATTTTGGTAGTGCTGACTCGGCTTTTTTAATAGCTTTTCCAAGAGAGCTCTCAGATTTGTATGGGGGTGATGTAACAACTACAAATTTTGATTCTGCTATTTTTTGTCTTCTCTTTCTATTTCGTAGCCTTTCTTTTTTTCCTTAATCCTCCAATTTAGCAAGTCTTCTTTCTTTTCTCTTTTTTGATTCTTTTTCTTTAACTACTTTTTCGCCAAATTTTTTAAACTGTCTTTTACAATATTTCTTTTGACGTTTAGCATGAGTAAGTGGCATGTTAAACCCATGAAAGATTAAAAACAATTAAGAGCAGCACAGTAGTTAAAGAGATGCACATATTACATTTAAGGCTCAATGGAGTTACTACTTTCCTTAAAGATAGTTGAGCATTTATCCTCCAAGTGTTGCCTATGCAAAACATACCTATATTTTGGTATTGTGGTTTAACCTTCTCCGGCTAATTGCCATATAGAGGTCACTTTACCAGAAGTCCGTAAAGACTAGTTGAGCTCCCGAAGGAGCGTCATACCCGCTCTACGGACTGAGAGTAAGGTGAGTTTGGGAAGAACGAAGATATGTTAGAGTGAAAGATAGAAGTAGTCGAGTTAGAAAGATAGCATAGGGTAAACGGACAGGATTGCACACGATGTTGTAGAGTGAAATACATACTGTTAGTTAGGTCACCTAACTATTGTACGTCAACAAAGTTGTGATTGGAGTTCACATTACATGAGCTCTTTCTTAACTATCTTTGTCGAACTTACCAATAATTTGTAGAAAACGTCAAGGAAAACATGTCGCACAATAATCTGGCTCATTAAAGTTGATAAAAACTCAATTGTGGTTTCAGTTTAACAGTTTTAAATATTGTTTTAAATTTTGTCACGCCATGACATCACGGCGTGACATAAAAAGATTCTAAAAATAACATAAGGTAAGGGAAGATGGATAGGAGTAAACCACTTTTTTTTAAATGAGTTACATCAAGGAAACCAAAAGTGGAAAAAGTATAGGATAAAGAGCCTAAGGTAGCCTAAAGTATTAGGTTTCTAATAGTAATACATGAAATATCAAAATATCTTTATATCTTTAATAACTTAAACAATAACGTAGGTGTTGATACTGGTTCGTTCCTACCCATGCATGGGTAGGAATGAACCAAGCAAATGATAGGAGTGAGCCATTATCTTTGATTACCAGTAAACTAAAATCAGATATTTTCTTTAACTAATTTATTGAAAATTAAGTAAGTAACAAATACATTATAATTAAGCATAACATAGTTAAGTAATAATGTAACATAAATAACACTCAATTTTAGACTCATTTAATGAAATAAACAAAATGTATAAGCTACCAGAAAAACAGTTTGCTTTCAGTAACAACTAATTTTGACAACAAAACAAAAAACGTGGTTTATGTTAAATACTTTGTTCTAAAAACTACATTGTTTATTAGTAAATTTTGAACCACTACCAAATGTCTCAAAACAACCGGTATGCTCGTTAAAGAAGTTTCAAAAAATACAAAAAATTTACTTTTGCACAGAAAATAGACAAGAGAAAGAAAAAGGATGACAACGTAAACGCAGACACCCGCACCAAGAAGCGGTAAAAAAATTGAATTGTGTTAACAGTAATTTCTACGTAACTACTTGGTGAAAATTTTGAGTCTTTTACATTACCCGTTTTAGCTGTAGGATCAACGATTCACTCCTACCCTTGGCTCACTCCTACCCACCATCCCTTAATTATTTTTTTTAAACATGTTAGAATTTTTTTAGATGTACTAGATAGATTTCTTATTGCGCTGGAACTTCGAAATCCTAAGTTTTACTGATTGTCCTAGAAATAAAACTATCGGTCCCCTAATTGTCACAGCGTGACATGTCACAGCGTGACAATAGTGGTAATAACATTTGATTAAAATAAATGGTTTTCTGAATTCGTTTAGCAAAAAACATGTTTTTATCATAAGTAGCAATGATTAGTGCAGCTAAAAGCCTGATTGCAATGAGCAAGACACTTTTTGAATATTTTATAGGTTCAAAATTTAACTTTGGCGGTTAAAAATGAATTAAGTTATCGCAAAAACGCCTATTTTTACGTTTTTTTTCATCCCATATTATTTTTTTATATACGTTTATATACGTGCATACGTGCGAACTGGCATATGTGCACTAAAAGAATTGGAAAATACTAGCATAAGTGCGAGTTGGCAAATATAAGCAAGTGCGTCAAAAAAATACGCAAATATTGGCATAAGTGCAAACTAGCATAAGTGCGCCAAAAGAATTTGCAATCATTGGCATAACTGCGAAGCAGGAGGTTGAATAAGTGCGCCAAAAGAATTGGTAAACATGTGGCATAAGTGCGAATCAGTTACAAAAATTAGCATAACTGCGCTGAATAAATTTGCAAACATAGGCACGAGTCCAAAGCATAAATCGGCATGTTTCCCAAAAAAATTTCAAAAACTGGTGTAAATGCGTCAAAAAAATTTAAAAACACTGGCACAGAGATCCGCACTTATGCCAATATTCGCGATTTTATTCGGCGTACTTATGCCAGTTTTTGCAATTGCTTTGCACTTATTCAGTCTCCCGCACGTTTTTATAAGCTATTGGAGACCAGAAAGCTTTTGAGTATCATACCATTCAATTATCGTATATAGCTGTGCCAACAATGCCTTGATTTTATATTGTTTCGAGAAGGCTTTCAATGTAAATGTTAGAGATTTAAGGTGAAATAAATAAATCTTGTCTTGCGTACTTGCACACAGTAGTCAGAAATGCTTGAAAATGCGAATTGTGTTTTCTTTCTCAAATTGTTAAAATTGGGCAAAAATTAAAAAATCAAAAAAGAAATAATTCAAATAAATAAAATTCATTTAGTTTTTGACACTTTTGACACATTATAAAAGTAATAGCTTTTGAAACAGAATAACATTGAAAACAACACAAGTTAATAATTATCACAAGAAATTTTTAGAAAATAATGAATTTTAATAAGTTGTTTCTATTTTAATAAGAATTTCATATTGTTATTAATCTTAATTAAAAATAACTTAATGTCCAAAAAATTAATCTGAATCACTATCATCGCATGGTTAAAATTTAAGCTTTCCAATGAACACCCATGGGTATTCAATGGAAAGCTTAAAATTTAAGCTATGCAGTTAACATGTTTATTTTTACGAAAAGGTTTCCAAAATTTTGCATTTTTAAAAAATAATTTTGGACAAGACTACCCAACCTTTTTTGTGTACCCAACTTTTTTTGTGCAATATCTTATCGAAAGTTATATCCTTGCAAATTTTTATCTTGATTTTTAATTTTTTCGTTAAAATTTAGCCGCGAAAAAAATACGGTAACATACGTAAATTTGCCACACAATTCAGAATTACCAAGGAATTGTTTTAACTTTAAAAGGATGACGTAGGAGGATATGATTTTAAGCATAAATGTTTAAGTGATTCTTAATCAATACTTTGAAGTTTTTATAGCATTGGACAGAGTTGTACAAAGACCATAAATTCAATAATTCTAAGTTTTTTTAAAATTTTGTCAATTTTGAAAACGATCTGGCGTTCTTTACTCTTAAGGTTTTTTTTTTTAATTATTTTACTTCACCTCCTCAAGGCCGAGAAGGCCACTACAAACGAGGAGGCTACTTATTTTGTGGCTATAACCCTCTCTCAACTCTATAACTCCGAAACACGAACCTTGACGAACAAGGCCGCTGCGCGGAGAAACGAGTTGAGCGCGGTACTACCAGGGACATGGTGGGGATCGAACTCGGAACCACTCGTTTATGAAGCGAGCGCTCTACCACTACACCACTACCGCATAATTACATTATGCTTCATAAACGAGTGGTTCCGAGTTCGATCCCCACCACGTCCCTGGTAGTACCGCGCTCAACTCGTTTCTCCGCGCAGCGGCCTTGTTGGACGAAATGTAATTTATTTCTTTTTATTTTTAATTGATTTTATTTTTTTTATTTATTTTTTTCAAGCAACCATTGACAGTTAAAGGTAATTTCCGATAAAATCTTTAAAAATATTAAATACAAGTACATTTCATTATTCATAATAGTTACGAGACCGGAGAACCTGAAAAAGATAAAATCTTATCAGTAACCTTTGGTAATAAAAAGTAGAAATAAAAGTGTGTTGTTATAAAAAATCATGTAAAGAATATTGATTAGTAATAAGTTCAATTATGTTCTTTTTAAATTTTTGAGAGGTATTGGCTTTTTTAAGTTTACCACTCAGGCTTGTAAAATGGTTCCATAGCATTGGGCCACGATAGGAAATGGCAAAACTCGTAAGTTTTAATGTACGGAGAGGTTTTTTTTAAATCTTCCGGTAGATCGCGTATCGTATCGGTGTAATGTTTTAGGGAAAATATTTTCGAAAATTTTCGGCGTTTTTTTAACTGATGTTGAAACATAAATTGTGTAGTTTTAAAAATATTTAGTTCATGTGCCCTCAGGTTCCCTCATGCTTTTTAGAAGAGGTTTAGCATTTGTGAAGCGATTTTGAAAATGAATAATGCGTACTGCATGATTCTGTTGTTTAAGGAGACAGTCGAGTTTAGATTTGTTTTTACTACCCCAAACAATATTGCCATAAGATAAATAACTATTTATGAATTCAAAATATAGTTGAGTTAGTGTAGATTTGTCTAAGATTTTTCTGGTTTTATATAAAATGCCAATACTTCTTGAGATTTTATTGCTAATATGTCTAATATGGTCTCTTTTCGTCTATTAAAATACCAAGTAATTTATTTGTGAATGAGCGCTCAATTTTCATGTTATTTATATAAGCATTGGTAAGGATTTTGGAATATATTGAAACTTTCGTTTAGAACGGAGTAAGAAAAACTTAGTTTTATCTAGTTTAAACTATGTTTAAAGATATGCTGTTAGCGATAAGCCCAGCTGATATTTGTTCTAGTTCATTATTTGTTACTTGAAATAGAGAGATAATATTTAACGATTTAAGCGTCTCCGATGGCGATAAAGAAACTTTAACAATTGAACTTTTACTCGAAAAAACAAAAACCTTTATACTAAGCTGTTGTAATCGACCACCTGACGGCGTGAGTGAAAACTTAAGCATGTTTTTACAACATATCGTGAATACCAGCGACGCAGAAAAAAAAAAGAGCTTTGTAATTGGGGACTTTAATATGAATTGTTTTCTTTATAACGATGAGTATAAAGTTAAAAGATTTTATGACACAATTTTTGAAACAAGGTCTATACCCTTAATTAATCGCCCTACTAGGGTAACAATAAACTGGGCTACCCTAATAGATAATATCATTACAACTGATATTTTTAATAAAGATATTCAAAAAGGTATTTTTAAAACTGATATATCCGATCATTTTCCTATATTCCTTATTATAAACTCAAATTTAGAAAAAAATATTAACACCCCTACAGTTGTAAGAAAACGTATCTTTAAACAAAAAAACTTTGAGCTATTTAAAGATCAACTATCTTTGCTCCATTGGAATCATATTGATTTTAATGACAATGCAAATAACATCTACGAAGCATTTTATAAAACATTGTTTTCCGTTTACGACGCTAATTTTCCAATTGTTGAAAAAATAATAAAAATTAACAAAAGCTCAAAAAGTCCCTGGATTACGAAGAGATTAAAAAAATCGTCAAAAATTAAACAGAAGTTGTATATTAAATATTTAAAAACAAAAACATCTGCTAGCGAAAAAATATACAAAAACTACAAATATCAATTTGAAAAAATACGTAAAAACTTAAAAAGAAATTACTACTCAGAACTAATTAATAAATTTAAAAACGATTTGAAACGCACATGGCAAATTATGAAAGAAATTACTGGAAAACAAAAATCGTGCTTAGGTTTTAAAGTTTTTAGAGCTTCTGTAAATCAAGGAATTTTTCCAGAACAATTAAAAGTTGCTAAAGTTACTCCTACCTTTAAAGAAGGTGACAGATCAAATATTAGCAACTATCGACCCATTTCTGTTCTTTCGGTATTTTCAAAAATTTTAGAAAGAATAATGTCTAATAGAATATACAAACATTTCAACAAAAATAACTTACTGTACAACAAACAATTTGGTTTTAAAAAAGATAACTCAACAGAGCATGCAATAATCCAGTTTGTGCATGAAATCTCAAAATCTTTTGAAAAATCACAGTACTTGTTAGGTATCTTCATTGACCTATCAAAAGCTTTCGACACGGTAGATCATCACATTCTGCTTCAAAAACTTGAATATTATGGAAATAATGGTATTGTCTTAAAATGGTTTAGAAGCTATTTAACAAAAAGAAAACAATTTGTAATTAGTAACGACGGCTATCAAAATAATTGTCTTGATATCGTCTGCGGTGTTCCTCAGGGTTCAATCCTCGAGCCCCTACTTTTCTTGATATATATAAATGATCTGAATAAAGCTTCTAACCTTATAAGCATTATGTACGCAGATGATACCAATCTATTTCTCTCAAACAGTAATATATACAAACTCTTTACTACTATGAATAAAGAATTAAAACATATATCAAACTGGTTTAAATGTAACTGGTTTAAATATTAATAAAACCAAATGCACTCTAGTCCATTCGCATGCAAAAAAGCGATTTTTACCAATAAATTTGCCGCAACTTTTTATTGACGAAATTGAAATAAAAAATGATTCCGTTACAAAATTCTTAGGTGTTTATCTCGATGAAAACATCTCCTGGAATCAACATATTAATTATATATCTACTAAAATTTCAAAAAACATTGGGATTCTTTATAAAGCTCGTAACTATTTAAATAAAAATTGCTTAAAACAACTTTATTACTCTTTTATCCACAGTTACATAAATTATGCCAACACTGCTTGGGGAAGTACTTTTAAAAGTAAGTTAAAACTTCTTTATCGTCGTCAAAAGCATGCGATCCGCATAATTAACTATGCCGATCGTTTTACACACACAAAACCTCTTTTTACTGAAATGAGATTGTTAAATTTATTTGAACTCAATGTATTTAAAGTTTTATGTTTAGTATATCTATGGAGAAATAATAAATCCCCTGCCGTTTTTAATAATACTTTCAAACTCAAACCTAACAACAAATACGACATGAGAAACATAAACTTTTTAAAAGAACCATTTTGTCACACAAAATTTAATCAATTTTGCATTGCTTATCGTGGACCCCATTTAGGGAATAATATAGTTTTGCAGAATTTTGATTTACCAACTTCCTTTTACCTTTTCAAGCTCAATCTAAAAAATTGTATTATTTCACTTGGTAATATACTCAGATACTTCTAATATTTTGAAAATTGTTATACAACTTGAATTCAGTACTTTCTTTATTTTAATTTTTACTTTATTTTTTAGTATCTTATACTGGTATTTATTTTGCTTGTTTGTGCTTTATAAGGTTCTGATGACAAGATCTTGTGATCTTCTTTCAGATCCTAGCTTATGTTTCATTGTAAGCAGTTTATGTATGTGCGCATCTACGCATTTGTATGTGTATATATGCTTATATTTATATATGTATGTCCGTGTTTTTTCTTATTTTAATTTAGTTGATAAATGTTGTAACACGATATATATGGCATATATAATTGTACTTTGACATTTTAATGTAAGCAAAATTAAAAAAAAAAATATAAATAAAAAAAAAAATTAAAAAAAAAAATATTACTGTGAGAATAAAATAAAGTGGTGTCGTCTGCAAACATAATAGTAGACATAGTATTTGATGCTTTATATAGATCGTTGACATAGATTAAGAACAGCAGCGGATCTAAGATGGAGCCTTGTGGAACCCCACATGATATTTTAAGTTTGTTTGTCTGAAAGCCATCATTTAGAGAAATAAACTGATTTCGATCAGTTAAGCAACAGGTAAACCATTTATGGTATTCGTGGCTTATATCATAATATTTTAGTTTTTCTAATAAAACCTGATGGTTAACGGTGTCAAATGCTTTTGACAAGTCTAGGAATATACCTATGCTAAATTTGTTATGAGAAGATGCTCCACTGATAACTTCAACAAGTTGCATAAGTGCATGTTCCGAAGAGTAATTTGATCGAAAACCATTTGGTTATAATAAAGAAGATTGTTATTATACAAAAATGAAAATACCCTATTATACATGATACGTTCGAGGATTTTTTTTAAAAACAGGTAATACTGATATAGGTCAATAATTTGTAACTAGACTTTTATCTCCTGATTTAAAAATGGGTGTAATAATTGCAACTTTCATTTTATCTGGAAAAACACCTGTTTTAAGCGATTTGTTAAAAATATCTAATAAAACATCTTTAATAAGTTCATAACAGTCTTTGATTATGCTTGTTGAAATAGAATCATAGCCTTTTGCTTTATTTATATTTAATTTTTTTATTGAACCATCAAGTTCTTTACAAGTGAGTTTTTAAATGCTAAGCTTTTATTCGATTTTGATAGATAACTCAAGAAATGTGCAAGAGTGTGTTTAATTTTGCTGAGTAAGTTTAGGACAATATTTACGAAAAACTCATTAAATTTTGTTGCCACCGATTTTACATCAGAGATCTGTGTGCCATCTACAGTAATCACGCTTGGTAAGACTTTGTTGAGTATTTTTTGTTTTCCAAGAATCTCTTTAATTGCATCCCATGTTTTTTTCCAGTTACCTTTTAATTCTAACAGCTTGTTTTTGAAGTATGTTGTTCTGGGTATTTTTTTAGTTTTTGTAATAATTCAGTACACTAGAAAGAAATTATTTTAAGTAAACTTTCTTGAAGTTTTGAAAATTATTAAGATAAACTAAATACGCGCGAATTTTATAAGTGCGAACTGGCATTAGTGCAAATGGTGTAAGGGCGAACTGCATAAATGCAAATTGGAATCATTGAGAACTGGCATAAGTGCAAATTAGCATAAGTACGCCGAAAAAATTTACAAACATTAGCACAAGTGCGAACTGGCATAACTGCGAAATATTCGCACTTAAGCTAATATTTGCAATTTTGTCAGCGCACTTATGCCAGTTCGCATTTCTGCCGGTTTTTGTGACTGTATTGCACTTATGCCAATGTTTGCAAGTTTATTAGGCGCACTTTTTCCAGATTTTGTAACTACTTCGCACTTATGTCAAATTCGCTTGGCGCATTTATGCCACTGTTTCGCACTTATGGTAATGTTTGCAAATTCGTTCGGCTTATGCCAATCCGCACTTACGCCAGTTTTTAAAAAATGTTTCGCACTTATGCCAATGTTTGCAAAATCTTTTGGCACACTTATGTCAGTTTTTGCAACTCTTCGCACTTATTCAGCCTCCCGTTTGATACACAACTGTAGTACTATTGGTGTACAAAAAAATGATAGCGTAATCCTAATAAGTGGCATTTATTTAAAAAGATTTTCTACTTATTCAGATAATTTTGTGAAAAAATTAAATATTTTTATTTGTAGAAAATATTACCACTCCTAGTAAAAGTAACTTCGTCCATAAATTAATTATAGATCATCCAGTATATATTTAAGAAATCCGGAAAATTGTTTGGATAAAGCAAGGAGGTATAATAGCTTAGGTGGATGGAGAACAAAGCCGAAAATGGATTTAAATCAAAGAAGTGGTTTGATATCATTGAAACAGCTTGTATCACGCGAAGAAGTGGTTTTACAAAATGAAAAATAATAATAAGCAAGTAGTTTAAGTAGTGTTATACCATGTATACAATTTTTGTCAGGTAGCCCTAGGCAAACGGTTTTTTGAGGTGGTTCTTTTAGAAAGATATATAAACCTTAACATCTTTTGAAAAGAAGAAAGGTTAGGCTTGATTTTTATATAACTATTGTGTAGTCCCGGTGGGAAATGAGCTAGCGACTAGCGAGCGACTACCTAGCTTTATGGCAATTTTGAAGCGATTTTTTTTTCCTATTTTATTTTTTGCTAATATCTTTAACATTTTAAAAAATTCGATTTTTAGTGTTGAGTCTATTATAATTATGAGGATAATTGAACTTAAAACATTGCGATTTTGTGGCAAAGCTACGATATTTAGCTAGCGACACGCTAGCTAAATATCGTAGCTTTGTAGCTGGCTACAAAGTATCTACAAATCTATAGGTGGTTGATAGCTACATATCAAAATTCTTTAGACAATTTTATTACGAGATGACTTTAGCTACAATAGCCAGTGGGTTTTTATCTTATTTAGCTAGCTGTCCTCATGTATGTCCTCATTTATGTCCTCATAGCTGTCCTCATGTATGTCCTCATAGCCAAATCGTTGTCTTTATCTGTACAAATATCGATAGCTTTTCGCTTACTTAAAAAAGCTAGCGATCCTTGTGGCCAAACCGCTATTTTTATCGTTACGATTATAGCTAGGTATTCGTTGGCCGGTTTCCCACCGGGTCGCTATCATGGATTATTTTGCTGCGAGTTTTGCATGAAAATTTGGTTTATGTTTTTACATGGATTTTTCGTTGAAGAAAAGTAGTGCCCGTTTTATTATTAATAAAAAAATTTGCTTCATGCATTTTCTATGAACTTGCCAAAATTCAACGAAAAATAATTATAAGCAATTAGTCTAATTAGTGTTGAACTTTAGGTACCTAATTTCGGTTTTTCTATTTTTTTTTTTTTTTTTTTTTTTGGTAAGCGAATTCTAATTAATTAACTCTATAGTAGTCTATACCGTAAAAACCCCAAATTCCGGATGTAACCTAATTCCGGATGGTTTTAGTAAAAAGTTTCACAACTCCCTTAATTTAATGAGTTTATGAATAATTTTTTTAAATTAATAAACGTCATTTACCAGACAAATCGAAAAATAAAAAAAAAAATTATATAAAATAATGCAATCATGAAAGATTTCAATTTGAAATCTCTCATAACTAAAAAAGCAAAAAAAAGGAAAAAAAAAACTTTGACTTGCAACAAAAAAAATTGAAAAAGTAAATACACTATTTTGTACAGAATTTTATGCTAACTATTTTAGCCAAAAAAAAATTAAATTACCTTTTGAAATAATTGAAAAAAAAGAAAAACAAGTTTTTTACCAGCCAAAAAAAAAAGACACCTAATTCCGGATAGAGGTAATTATTATTTTATGTACCTAAAAAAAAAAAAATAAATAAACAAACAAACTAGCCGGCCGCAATAAACAAATACACTTTTGAGTCCCGGATACAGTTAATTACAATTGGCTATTTTATTTTTTATCACTTTCATGCACATAATATAATATATTCATTTATGTTCATTAAAGTAATAAAAAATAAAATAGCCACAAGGAAAAAAATAATTGACACTAATCCAGATACAGCTATTTTTTTTAGCATCCATAAAGTTAACGCATTTGTGTTAATTGTAATGCTGTATTAAAGAATATGGATAATTTTAAACAAAAAGAAGAGCGAGAGAGTCGAATCCAGCTAGCTATTCAAGCTATTACTGAAAAAAAAATGTCATACGCACAAGCTGCTAAGTGTTATAATGTGGCAAAATCTACACTTTTTGACAGATCAAAAAGGATCATCTAGTAATCGAGGAGCGCCAAGAAAGATGAGCAACATCACTGAAGCTATTATTGTTGATTTATTAAAATTTATGAGTGATATAGGCTTCGGCTTGAATAGAAAAGACGTGTTTATTGTTGTTGAAAACTATTTAAAAGAATCAAACCAACGTAGTCTATTCAAAGACAGCAAACCGACTAGATAATGGTACTCCGGTTTCATTAATAAATATCGTACAGAAATTTGCTCAAGAAAAGTAAGCGGTATGCAAACTATTAGAGCTGTGGCCACAGAACCAGCTATAACTGACAATTGGTTTGAGCAATTAGCAGTAGCATATAATGAACATAATTTAGGCGATAAACCGTTTCAAATATTTAACTGTAATGAGTCTGGTTTGCAATTTGATCAAGGCAAAGTCAAAATTATTTCTAGAAAAGGAACAAAAAACCCTAAAAAGCTAGCACCATCGAATGAAAAGCAAATGACGACAATCTTGACTTGTTGAGACGCATTCGGTAATTATTTACTTAATCTAATAATTTATAAAGGCAAACATGTTATGAAAGATTGGTGCAAAGGCGGTGCCCAGAATGTTAATTATAACAGTAGTAGTTAACAGGCTGGATGGAATCCGAACATTTTTTGTTGTGGTTTGAAACAGTTTTTTTGCTTCACGCAAACAAACTTTCAGGATTTAAAATTCTAATACTTGATGGCCATGCTTCACATATGAGCTTAGAGTTGAAAAAAAAAAGCTTTAGAAAATTATATTTTACTTTGGCGTTTGCCGGCTCATACCAGCCATTTTTTACAGCCACTAGATGTTAGCGTTTTTAAAACAGTAAAAGGCGCATGGAAGAGAATTGTTGAAAGTTATTTGACTAAAAATCACTTTCAAAGCCTGACTAATCAACATTTTCAGGCCATATTTAAGGATCTCATCCAAAATGGTGGGTTTAACCCTGAAAATGCTCGGAGTGGTTTCAAAAATACTGGTATATTTCCACTCGATCGTTCGCAAATTTCTTCTTAAAAAACTTCCATTGGTGCTGTGTTTCAAGCTGTCGAAAACAACAGTATTAAAAATTTATTTGATTCTTCAACAGTATCTAGTCCATTAGTTATGGGAAATGCTACCAATACACCTAACAGACCGTCAAGAATGTCAAATCGTGAATTTTTGCTTAAAAGCTTTGCTACTTTGAATAATGCTGTTAAACAAGTGGGCAAAGATAAAAATAATGTGTTAAATATGCTTTGAGATCAATTGACACCAACTCTAAATAATAGAGTTCAAAAAAGTGAGAGAATAAAGCGACCAGCTAATTATAATATGACTTTGGCGGATGCCATAGCTTACGATGAAGCTGAACAAGCATCAAAAAAATAAAAATTAGATGAACAAGCTGCAAAGAAATTTACTAGAGAACAAAAAAAAATTTCCACTGCTACTCAAAAAGCGAAAAATGCACAGAAAAGATTTTACTTCACCTGTGAAGTAGACATTGGTACAATAGGGTGTGTCAATTTTAGACTTTTTTTGAAAAAAAAGTTTAATAAAATTTGGGGTATAACTAAAAGTTGCGAAATTTTACGGAGAATCTAAATCTGTTAAAATTTTTTAAATCAGAAAAATATTTACTTAGGTGATTAGCCTTTTTATGAAAGTATTAACGGTTTTTATTTCCTTTTAAACGGAACAACGACGTTACCGGACAATACTGTACGTAAAAAAAAACAGACTTTTAAACAACTTTACAATAAATTTACATTAAAATAAAAAACAAATTTACATTAAGTTTATAAAAAAATCATTTAACTTAATATGTATAAAGTATTTAAAAAACTTTTGTATTAAATGCGTAAAATAACTTTTTATTAAAAAAAAATTTACTCAAACGTAATTTTTTAATCTTAATAATGGTCAGTAAATTAATTTTTCATTGCCGCATTTAGTAAACTACTGCGAACTGCATATTGTTAAATATAAATTTAAGAACTTTTGATCAATTGTTTTCATTCTTAAAATATTAAAAAAAAATTTTTTTTCATTACTAAACAATAATAAATTCTCTTTAAAAATTTTATAACTTGGAGGAATAATGGCACCCACAACCAGAATAAGTACTTGTACGCAAATTAGTGTTGCATTTGGTACAGGAAAACAATTTCTAGTTTCAGAATTACCAACCAACAGAGATGTTATAAGATATGCAATTTTATTAAGAGAGGGCTGCGAAGACATAAAAAAAAGAAATTATTCTGTAAAGGAGATGGCCAAAGATATACTTCCAGCTTTATTACACCAGTGGTCGAGTGCAAATTTGGAATTTACACCGACTAAATTAATTACTGATAAAACAATTTGTGATAAAATAGTGACTTTGTGGAACAACGCTTCAGCAATAGCTTGTCCAAGAAAAAAAGGAGCTAAACAAATAATAAAATTTAAAGAAAAACTTGATAAACTTTTTGATATACTAGTATGCAAATGTCCAATTGTAAAATGTGATGATTTTATTTGTTCTGATGATTGTGATAAAGAAGTTCATTGTAAATGCAAATGTATCAAAGAGTACAAAATACCATCTATTGACGTTAAGTTTATATATTTTCAAAGAATTAAAACTGGAACTGTTAGCAAGTTTCAAATTGGATTACCTGATAGTATTGAAACCAGGAAACAGTTCAAAAGATTACTTAGAAAAGATCGAGAAAAATATTTTGAGAATAAAGACAGCAATGTTATTTTAACTAAAAAACAAAAAATTGAGTCAGATCAGATAAACTTTCAAAAAGAAAGTGATTTTAGTAATGAAATAGAATTAAATGATAACATTGATGATATTACTAATGTAGAATTACCTTTAGTACTAGAGAAATCATTAGGAAAAAAAAGATGTTACAATACCTTAGAAATTTCACACATAGCTATGAATAGCGTAAGGTTTAGTTAAATTTTACTTTTTAAATAAATTTGTTTTTTAGTAATGTATTTATCCTTATAAAGGTATATATATATATATATATATATATATATATATATATATATATATATATATATATATACATGTATATATATATATATATATATATATATATATATATATATATATATATATATATATATATATATATATATATATATATATATATATATATATATATATATATATATACATGTATATATATATATATATATATTTAAAAGTAATTCTATTTCTGTGTAAATTTTGCTCACATAGATATGGGGTATCTGCACGTGCTACAGCTGCAATTGCTACAGCAACACTAATTGATGCAGGATTAATAACATCTGATGATAAAAAGTTAATTATTGATCATAGTAAAGTTTCGAGAGCGCACGAAAAAGTTATTTCTGATCTTAGTAAGGATTTTGACAAAATAGCAAAAAGTGGAGAAGTGAAATGCATATTTTTTGATGGGAGAATTGATCAAACCAAGCAAATGATTGAACTTGATGACTCAAATGCAAAATTTCTAGTAACAGTGAAAGAAGAACATTACTCTTTGTATGAAACCTGGAGGAAAATATTTGTTTCACTTTACTCCTTAGAAAGCAACAAAAAGTGTTAAACATGCAGAGATTATAGCAAATAAAATTGTTGAATGGCTGACTGAGAGAGGTATTGACAAGTCTTTACTGGCTGTTGGTGGAGACTCTACAAATGTAAACACCGGTTGGGAGGGTGGAGTCATCAAACATATAGAAATAAAATTAGGAAAAAAACTTGTTTGGCTTATATGTCAACTCCATACAAATGAGTTACCACTGAGACATCTTATAACCAATTTAGATGGTCAAACGAAATCAAACAATAAATGGTCTGGTGTTATTGGTTCCATGCTTGATCATGCTACAGATCTAGATATAAATCCAGTATTTGAAACTATTAAAATTGGCAATCCACTTATTTCTCTCGATGATAAAATAATAAATGACCTGTCTGCAGATCAATTTTATGGTTATAAAGTTGTTTGTGTCATTAGAAATGGTATTTTACCACCAAAATTTCATTTATTACAAATTGGGCCTGTTTCACATTCAAGATAGTTAACTACTGCTAACAGAATATGTAGAATATGGATCTCTAAACATGGAATTCAAGGTAAAGATTTAGAAAATTTAAGATCTATCACCGAGTACATTGTAGGTGTTTATTTTCCTTGTTGGTTTAAGATTAAAGTTGAACATTCTTGGATTGAAGGTCCTAAACATGTACTTTACCAACTGCAGCAACTTAAATTTCAAAAAGAAGATGTCATTAAAATAGTATCACCCTCTATTCAAAGATCAGCTTGGTTTTGTTTCAGTGAGTGTATACTACAAACATTGTTGTGTTTTAATACTGAAGAGGATGGAAGTGTAGCTATAAATAAGATAAAAGATATTAGAGGTATTGAAAATGAAGATCTACAAAAAGGTGATTCCTCTCCTAGACCAAGAAAAACGCCTGTTCTAAACTTTAATGCTGAAAAATTGGTAGATTTAATATCATGGGAGTCACCGGTTTATGAACCAGTCTTAACTACCTCTCTAACAAATTCTGAAATTAATGTGTTTTTATCAAATCCTATGCAGGTGCCGATTTGGCCATGTCATGGACAATCTGTTGAACGTTGCGTAAAGCAAGTTACAGAAGCTTCAAGTAGAGTGTACACTCATGAAAAGAGAGAAGGATTTGTCCGAACTCAAGAGGCGAGTAGAAAGTTAATGCCTAAAAATAATAGTAAGCAAGACCTTGAAAGTTTAACACAAATGTTTTTGTATTAAATTTATAATATATATTGAAATAATTCGATTTTTCTTTTTTAATATCTTGCTGTATTTCTAGCATCAATACCAATAAAATTATTACGCGATGTTAGGGCAAACTGTATTTAAAATACATTGAAAAAAATTTTAATATAAATTAATTTCAATCTAATTTCAGTTTTAAATTAATATGCATATTAAAAATTAATTTCAAAGTCTAATTTTGAAATAAGAAATATTTCATTTATATTTTATACAAATTCTTAAAGAAAGTACT
This sequence comes from Hydra vulgaris, assembly GCF_022113875.1. Taxonomy (NCBI): domain Eukaryota; kingdom Metazoa; phylum Cnidaria; class Hydrozoa; order Anthoathecata; family Hydridae; genus Hydra; species Hydra vulgaris. The sequence goes on along the minus strand of NC_061170.1, from coordinate 18,652,155 downwards.
ATAATATCTAAAATTAGTTTTAATAAACATTTATATTTCAACTGATATTTATCAAACAAAGTAGAAAAAAAGCTTATTAATCTCCAAGTAAAAATCGGTTTTTTTTGAGAAACCAGGTCAAAATTTTATTGAAATATAAAAAGTTAAATCACCTAAGCAAAAAATTTTTTAATTCGATTTTTAAAAACATATTTGGATTCTCCGTCAAATTTCGCAACTTTAAGTAACTACCCAATTTTTTTTCTCGAAAAAAATCAAAAATCGACACACCCTATTGGTACAAGTGGCAACATTATGCTGAAATTTGCACAGGTCATACAGAGAGCAATAAACCATTTGCTGTATTTCGACTATTGCTTTTTATCGCTTTGCTACTAAATAGTTTGCAGGGATGCATTTACGTGCTGACATTATTTTTAAAAAGAGGGGAGCATTTAAAACGAAGGAAGTTGTTCTTGACAATGTATCTGTTAGAGCAGTAAAATGGTATGACTATAGAGATGTTGTAGCTGCCAGTAGTGTTGCTAGTGCCCAGCTCGTGTCACAAGTGGAAAGAACAAAATTAAACATTATACAGTTCGTGGGTGGTGTTGATGCTCTTGATGCACTCATTGCATAGTACAGGATCCACATTTGATTAAATAATTATCACCACAGGGTTTCCTTTTCATTTTTCGAACTTGGTAATTGTGAACCGGTGACATCGACGCGATTGCAATTCCTTAGGTGAGCCAAAAATAATGCAAATGGATTTGTTAGCCTACAGAGCATTTAATGTTAAAACACTAAGTATGGAAGACAAGGACATGTCCAAAAAAAAGGGGTCCCCTTCTACTATTAAATGAGAATTAAAAAAAAACAAAAAAAAACAGGACCAACTATAGCTATTCCATTACAAGACGTAAGATCAGATGCCGTGGGACACTGGCCTGCGATGGAGGATAAGCGACTAAGATGCAAACGTCCTAATTGTAAGAAGTAAAAAGTGATTAAAATGCTTAAAGAGCAATGTTCACTTATGTCTTTACAAAAACTGGAATCTCAGGAATTTTATGAATTGGTTTCATATTTTGTTTAGCATAACAATTGAAATGTCTAATACTAATTTTGTGTCTAATTGTTTATATTGTTATGTGCATTTTTGTTAAAATTTACCATTTTATCCTATAATGCCTGTTGTCGTGTTTTTGCATCTAACCTAAAATAACGTATATTATATACACTAGATTGAAACAGACTAACTAATATTTGGCATCTATTAAAGAACAAAAACAGAAAGAATTCATTTTTTAAGTTGTTTAGAACATAATTCAGGCAATAAGGGGTTAAATGTTTTGGGCGACAGATTTTCATTGGGAGGAGACAAAAAATTTGTAACAGGAAATTAGTTATATTTCATACCATTTACAATCTAAAATTTATCAAATGATTTTTTAGCACTTGTTGATTTAGAAACTTTTAGAACATTAAACCTTATTGTTTTGCTCAATGGACGACATTGTCCGACAGTCACTAGATCGCCCAAAGCAACGTCACTAAAAAGAAAAAAAAGTTATTTTAATACATTACATAAATTTAACATAAAATAAATTGATATAATACAAACTTACAGAAAACAAGGAGACATATGAGCAACAAGGTTCTTGTGACGTTTTTCATATCTTTGATATTTTTTTATGAAATGGAGGTAGTCTCGACGAATAACTATTGTACGCTTCATTTTTAAACTTTTAACGATACCAGTTAAAATACGACCTCTGATGCTTACATTTCCTGTAAATGGGCACTTTTTGTCAATATATGTTCCTTCAATAGCCTAAAGTAAAAATAAATTATTCTAACGCAAAAAATTTATATGAAAAATATTTTTCAATGAAAAATAAAGAACATAAAAATTTATCGAGAGCTCAGAACAGATTATTATCATTAAACTCAAACAATGTAGGTAAAATAAAACTTCATCAAAGCTCTTTAAGCAAAATTAAAACATAAAAATTCAGTTGTTTCCATCAGGCTCATTAAATCATTAAAAATCATTTAATATCAATTTAAATGTATCATCATAAGGAAACATTACAAAAAATAAAATCTTATAGATCTGAAATTTTATAAAATAGCGTTCACCGAAGCATTCTAAAAACAAATTAAATAAACTTTGAAAATCTTTCAAGATCAAAATGAGAACAAACCAAACAAAATAAGTTTACATATTGTTTACATATTGATTTTCTTAAAAAAAAAAAAAAAAAAAAAAAAAACTTCAAAACTAATGAACATTAGTTCAGATATAAATTCAGAACAAATGACTTCAATCGCAGAAATAGCCAAAAAAAATTTTTGTCAATTTTCTGTATTTAGTCCTTTATTAGGTCAACTAACACTAAAATCATGATTTGATTGCTTTAATCAAACTTAGGTGACTTGGATTAGCAAATTATCAACTTACATATTTCAGCTAAGTGGCTGAAACAAATCTTTAAAACTACTTGTAAAAATGCATCAACATTTTATATCAGTGTAGCATTAGGGATGTTGCTATATTTCAGATGTGTAGAATTATCAAGTGAATTAATTCTCAATATTCTTTTCTTTTTTACAAAAGTTGTAATTCAAGACTTGGTATTAAAGAAACAACTATTTTAAATGAACTGTTTTTTAATGCACAAAAAGTTTGCAAGAGAAAAGGTCACCCAATTAATTGCTAAAGGCACGAGTTTAGTTTGAACAATACAATGAATATTTAAATTTAAATAAAATTGAATTCAATTAAAAGTTTATATTTTTTGATGATATAGTCCTTTAATTATCACTAAAATCTTAATTTCTGTTTTTATTTATATTTCATAATTCTTAAATTTTCATCGATGGTGCTTTAACTGTCACTAATTTACGTTTTTATTTATTTCATAATTCTTAAACTTTCATCGATGCGTGCGTGTTTAAATATCTATATAAAATTTTGACTTTAAAAATTTAGCTATTTATTTATTTTGTTATTTTTTACACGCTAATCACAATTTTTAACTTTTTTTTTCCAAATGTGTATACATAAATTTCTTTGAGTAATCTTTTTACAAGTACTAATACAAAAAATAAGATAAAAAAACTAAATAAAAATATCTTTTTAACAGTCAATGCTTAGAGAGCTGGTTAATATTTTTCTGACTATTTCAAATATTTTTGATTTGGCATTCACTCTCAGATGCTTAACTTAAATTTGTATTGAAAACTTGTTTTGTTGTTATAATACATTTTGGATTGGTTTGTCCACATTTTAATCCCAGAATCATTAGTTTAAGATTGTTCAATGATTATGTAACAAAAGCAAGATAGTCTAATTTATCAATAGATTTTTTTAATTAAAAAGTTAAATAGTTTAAGTAAATAGTCAAATTTGGATAAAACGCAGCTTTTAATTACTTTTAACTATCCTAATATATTTTATAGTTTAAAGCTAACGAAACACAAAATAAAAACCTATTATAAAATAATTATATTGAGAGCTCAGAACTTGTTATTATCATTTAAAATCAAACAATGTAGGTAAAAAAATATATAATCATCAATGCTCTTTAATTTAGGTAAAAAGAAATTTTAAGAGTTTCCATCAGGCTCATTAAATCATTCAAATAATCATTTAAAATCAACAAAAATCATCATCATATGGAAACAAAAGCTTATACATTTATTCAATGCAACTAGTATAGTTACAGGCAAATCTCTAATCACATCTTAACTTGGCTTTTTTTTTTTTTTTACAAAATTAATATTACTAGTAACTAAAACTAGTATTACTAGTTACTAATTGACTAGAGTAGATTATTTAAACTAAAGCTGCATGCTTAGATAAGTTAAAAAACTTAAGTTTTCATAGCAAACCTAAAAATATGTAAAAATCTTGTAATAAGATGAAAAATAGTTAGCCACTTTATTGATATTTTCTGAGAAACAGTTGAATATTTTAAATAAAATTGCAGCAATGAGTTTTATAACACAAATCAAATAACACAATTAAAATATAAGGACATAAACTTGAAAAGTTTGACCTTATACTTAAAAAAAGTTTAAAAATGATAACTTAACTTTCTTAAAATAACACATTCAAAATATTTCATAAAAATGTGTAAAAAAAAATTAATAAAGAAAACTTAAACTAAATAGGCATTATAATTGTAGATTTAACTGTTACTTTTAATTTTAAAATATTTGAATTCAAAATAAATGAGTTAAAAAAGAAGATTAAACATTGTAAACCAAGTTTTATCAGGATGACCAGAAAGTGTCCCCTGAAGGTATGCTGTAGTTAATTGAATTTTGCAAGTCATTAGGAAAAGTCAATGGTCAAAGATATAACCATAGCTCTGCTGGACCTTGCGTTTGATCAATTTAGAATTAAAAAAGTATGCAGTACTTTAAAACTCTTATTCAAATGAATGCTAAGTTAAAAAATTAAGAAATAATTTGTTAAAAATTTAAATAAAATTATAACAAAAAATACAAATATTCTCTACCTCCCTTGGTGTTTTAAATCCTAAACCAACATTTCTTACGTAGCGAAGTTCTTTATTTTTGGTTGTTTTAGCGACAACCCTTTTCTTGTTCAAGAAGATGGCTGGTTGCTTTTGAAACGCCCTTTCATTCTATAATATGACAAATGAAAATTTTAATTTCTTTAGTATTAGTAAATACATAAACACATCAATAATACTCTTATGTAGAATAAAAAAGTATAGATGCTAAAGTTAACTACTTAAAAAAGTAATATCGCTTTATAGCAATTTTGACTATATAAAAATAATGATACTTTGATAATTTTAATACCAGGAATATAATCCATTTTTATTTTATTATGAACAAAATACAGGATATCTTGTACAACGGTCTATTTAAGAGGCTTTTTACTTTTATAAATAAAAACTTTAAAATTTACTTGAAAAAAACACTAATTCCATGAAACGAAAACTTTTTCCTTGACAAGATAATAGAATATATCACTTAATCTTGTTTATAACACCAAAACAAAGAGGGAAGAAAAATGACCTGCTCTGCCATCTTGTCTTCAATGCGACACCTCGTATAAAAGAATATAGACTCGGCTCACGTTGTTTGAAATTAGATAAAATCCCACAATGCAGTTTTAAATTTTATGATAAAATAACCGAACGGCAAAACAGCTCAAATTTTTTTTTTTTTTTTAATTACGGTAGAATTCCGCTAACAAGGACCCTGGGTAAGTTGGACTTTTACTCAATCGGACGAATTTTAAATTCCCGTTAATCTTTCTCTCTCAATTTAGGGTCAACGTGACGTCCATAAATTACGTCACGCTTTAAGGGGGAAAAGATAATGTTTTTGTGACGACTCATACAGAACTTGTTATTGCTTAAGTTGAACGCTTAAGTTGAACGCTTCGCTCACTTGTACTGTTTTTTGAGTTCCCTTTGGCAAAAAAGCTTTATTTATCTAGGAGTTTTATTTTGAGTTGCATATGAGTACATTTAATAACAAAAATTTCAATACTCGATAAAAAAAATTCAAACTTTGAATGCTCGAAAATAAAATACAGTTGCGTCAAATATAATTTAACCAATTAAACATTTTCAATAAATGAGTAAAAAAAAATATTTTAGATCACTGATATCTTTGATTAGGCCAAGGTGGTGATGTAAATTTTCCGGTAAAATTTGATACAAAATTTACCGGAAAAATTTAAATGGAAGAGGGTAAATTTTCCTCATGCTGAATAAGGAGGTCTTGCAAAAAATAAAGAAGGCTGAGGACTGGGAGCAAAAACGCCCTAAAACGCCCCTGCCCCCGAAAAAAAATGAGGGGGTGTAAATTTTCCATTGTCATAACTTTTGTAATTTAAAATTTTATCTACGAGATTTAAAATCTGTCGATAAATTTAAATTTAGGTTTAGATGGTAAAGTTGAAATTCTACTATATTAGTGCCCTCACATTTGGACAGGGTGGGCGCAATCTAGAACATCAAAAAATTCCGCCCAAGCACACATGCCACATAATGGCCCTGAGTAATGTGTATTTTAGACAACCTATTTTTTAAGTCGGAAAAAAACAGGTTTTAGCAATTTCGTGGCTAAATGATTGGAGCCCCCTTCTCCCCCCCCCCCCCCCCTCAAAAAAAAACTTGTCATTTGGGTCTCCAAATCTCCCAAATTTCTGTATGATCAAAAGAAAAAACACAGCATATTCAGAAATAGAAAAAAAAAAACTTCTGCAAAAAGAGTGAGGATGCGAGTCTCCTTTAATGAGGATTTGGATAAAGAGTGTTATATAAGTATTTTAAACACCCGATACTAAATTTTATCATTTAATTTTTCATTGATAATTACATATTTTTTAGTCATTTGTATGAGAAATAAGCATGGAACTCTTATTTACATTGCATCGCCCAAAATCAACAGTTTATCAATCCAGTTCTTTTGTTTTAAATTGTTTAAGGTACAACTGAATTCCAGTTTGCTCATTATTACGCAATGCATGAAAACACGCACTGCATAAAACCAGAGTTGCTTGTCCTTGGCCTTGGTCTTGCCTTAACGCCAAAAAATTAAGGCTTTAACCTTGAAAGTTTTGGTCTTGGTCTTGATTGTTCTGGCCTTGGCCTTCAAAAAAAAAAGTATAAAATTAAAGAATTAAAAGTATTCATTCGTTATTTTTATCTATTTTTATTTTTGGTTTTCATATATATCTACAAGTACAGGGGTGGGACCGCAAAATGTGAACACTTTTCTGATTGTAATAATTAATTTTCTGTTAAATATGAACTATTTTAAATGTTCAATTTGACCTCCTTGATTCTCGTAGATCATTTTACAACGTTTAGACCAACTCTTTAGACACTTTCTGATGAGTGAGAGAGTACAACTACATCTAACGAGAAAATAGTTATAATAAAACAAAAACGTTCACATTTTGCGGTCCCACCCCTGTATATTTTTTAATTGAATTCTGCGTATAACCTTGGTTTATTTTATAACATGTGTTTTAATTGTCGCAGCAATTGTTACCTACAGTTTAACGTAAGGCAAAAATTTAAGTCTTTGGTCTTAAAAATATTTGCGTAGGTTTTAACCTTAAAACTCTTATTATTGGCCTTAGCCTTGTAACTTTTGGCCTTGACCTTGGTTATGCTACTTTTGGCCTTGCTAACAACTCTACATAAAACCACGCAAAGGATGAAAAGCAAATAAAATCCTAAAACAATAGCAAATAAAATTTATGCTAATTTTAAATTGTTCATTATTGGGAAATCAAAAAAACCCCGTTGTTTTAAAGGAATTAGAAACACTTTACGCAGTTACCGTGCGCAAAAAAAAGAGCAGATTGACCTCTGAAATATTTGAGGAGTTGGTCAGAGAAAACAATAGAAAGTTTGCATTAGAAGGCTGTAATTTAACATTGGTTATTGATAATTGCACCGCTCATCCGAATACTGAGAATCTTAAATTGGTCACACTCTACTTTTTCCTCCCACACGCAACCTCATGTTTGCAGCCGATAGATCAAGGAATCATACAATCATCGAAGTGCAAATACCAAACTAATTTAATTAACAAGATCATAAATGATATTAAAAACGAAAAACAAATACTTTCAATCCCCATACTTAATGATATCAAAATCCTTGTTCATTTTTGGAATGAAGTTTCAGAAATCACTACTATTATCTGCTTCGGCAAAGTAGGATTTAAAAAAGAAGTAGGGGTACCCAACAAAAATTATGAATGTTTTTCTGCATAAAAAATTCAATTGATCAGTTGCGTCAGTTTGATGAGAATTTTGTTCTCATCAAACTCATCAAAATCCGGATGATTTTAATTCCAAAGATATGTTAACGATTGATAATGACGTTTCGGTTATAAGAGAAGTAATGACAGATGAAGAAATTGTTTAAGATATTATTAAAGTAGTTGACAAAGAAATGCAAGAAGAAGAAGGAAACAAAACTACTGATGAATAAGTGGCAAAATCAACAACTGAAAACGTTTGTAAAGTAATTGATACCCTTGTTAATTATTTGATGTTTACTCAGAGTGGTAAAATGGGAAGAGTAGATTTGAATGCTTCAATACAGTAGAATCCCGTTAAGCGTAACAAAACTTTGTGGAGAAATATTAATTTTTTATTTTTAACTTTTATTTGAACATTCTTTAAGGTCACCACCAATTTTGAAAATATTTTTAGAAAAAATCAATTATATAATATTATATTTACAACTTTTTTTTTTGATCAAATAAATAAATATGCAAAAATGTGTGTACTTTCGCCATAATAGGTTTTTGAGGTCCTTAACAACGCCATAGCAACGGATTTTTAAACAAGCAAGTTTCAACTCGTTCAAACATTAATATCTTATTTCTACTGCTTCTTATTTATTATGTGCTTTATAGTTAAGTGGAAGTTTTTAATTGGGACATGCTTCTTTTTGTAATATAACAAATTTTTTCTTTGTTTTTTGTATTTATCTCAAAACTTTTAGATTGGGACCATATGCAAACCTAAAATTTTCATGGGTGCTTTTTTTTATTCTTTGACTTAGATAACAAACCAGAATTACAAATTAATATGATGTCAAAATATGTGTAATACGTTTTTTTCTAGCCTTTTTTGTTATAAGGTTTTATAAACCTATTAAAAGTTACTTTTCAAATGTTCTATGCATATTCAGTGCATGATTCTGGTTCATAAAATATAAAGTGAAAAACGTGACCCCAATCTAAACAGGTGAAAATGTTGAAATACGTACAAAATAAAGATGAGTCTAAAATTTATTTTCACGCAAAAAAAAATTACTCAACAATTTTTAATAATTTCATTTTAATCATAGATTCAAAAAGAAATTTAACAGCTTAGAGTTTGTTATTTAGACTCTAAGCGATTAAACTACCCTAAAATAAGAGTAGCCTACTTTTAAAAAAGGATAGCGGGCAACTTTGAATGTTTCATAAAGTTTTTATTATAATTTTGATAAAATTATATATATATATATATATATATATATATATATATATATATATATATATATATATATATATATACACACACACGTATATACCATTAATTTTCATGGGTGGGTTTTTATTCTTCGACACCTACATAAAATCTTTTCTTTTTTTTGGACGAAGTTTTTCAAAAACAAACGAACTATTTTTTTTCCGCGAGAAAATGTCACGTGATAAAACTCACTACTTTTAAATAAGTTTTTTTTCCTCAAAAAAAATTATTAAAATTTACAATAATTAAAAAAACCCTGCTTTCAGTTGTGCGCCACCTTAAAGCGATGGCTGTAAACAACGCTTATAATTTTGTAAACAAACAAGACAATGAAAAATAACTGTACTGATCCCGTGATGTAATTTAATAAGGTAAGGGTTACTATAACATGTCGGTAACATTGACATTAGATTAAATGTTTTTACCCGTCATTCGTTAACTATTGTTTAATTTACTTTAACAGATGCTGAAGCCAGATATTGAAAAGTTGACGTAATGTTTGATTCCATTTCATCTAACCATTAGTTGTCTTACATCTAATGGTTAGATGAAATGGAATCAAACAAAGCAAACACTAAATTAAAAAGTTAATCTAAAAAAAAATGTACTAAAACATAAAATGTCGATAGATCTAAAAACCGATACTTGCACAAAGTTTAAATCCATACCTAATAATACTGCATAATAATCTTAAAAACTTCAAAACTTTAAGATGTAAAAAGTCAACTCTTTTCAAAAACTATTTTAAACAAGAAAACGTCTGTCACAAAGCAATCTAGGAAAAAATTTCAACGCTGCGAGATTTCTTCGAAGCCAGATGTTGAATGATTAATGTGTTGTAAAGCTTAATAATTTTATAATTCCAAAAAAAAAAGTTTTTTTTTTTTTTTTTGATCATAAATTAAGACTTCTATTTGACACTATTAGAACTGAAGCTAACTGATATCTTTCAAAAATTAATATTTCATTACATTTTTATTGCAATTTTACAACTTGATAATTTTGAAAATTTAGGTTGTTAGGAATATGTAAAATATTTTCCTTGTTTTGTTTGTCTACAACAATAATTTTACATTTACAATGTAAATTAACATTTACGGCACAAAATATGCTAATGTCAATGATACCCCACATAGAGGGTAGCAACGACAATTGCACATGACTAATTAAGTTTAATCACTTCATGTTAAAACTCAAAGTTTTAATGCCCGCATTTAAAACTTAAAGTTTTAATGTATTTGTTTTATATATACCTCTATGAAAAGTATGGTTTTTAAAATCTTTTAAAATAAGTATTTACTATAATCGTATTTAAGTTTATTAAATTTTACTCAGTCACAGATAGTAATAAGCTATGCAGTTGACTTAGCTGATCTAATCAACCCTAAATTATAAAAATGCCACCAAATGTAGCCTTGACAATGCACACCAAAAAGACATCATTTATGCGCAACATGGCACGGTTATTGCTTTGATATTTTTACAGCTGTTGATTGAGTCAGCCTCTCTGAGAGCTACCATAGAGAAATTACCACATAAATTTTCTGCTTACCCTAAAGCCTTTGTCTAAAAAGCCCTCTACAAAATAGTAGTTAGATACAATTAATAAGTAAGCAAGGTCAGTGTTTTTGTTGAGAAAGTAGCTTTTTTTCAACCAAGAGTCCCATGGTAGAAAAAAAAAAAGTATTTTACAATAAACGTCGTTTATCTTACTTGTATAACACTTTTATTTTTCTAATACTCAAAGCATCTGCATAATTTTTTCCAATTACTTGTACTTTGTTTAACTGAATTAAAAAAAAAAAGACTAAAAAATGCGTTAGCTTTGCTTAACCAAAATTAACTTTTGCAAAACAGAGGTTGAGATAACCTCTTGGGGTTCATCGACAAAGTACGTACGCTGATTTTTTTAAATCTGTGAAACGCAATGTTTTTGTTAAAAAACGATATCGTGTTTTAGTAGAGAAGGGGGTGTTAGACTCGCTGTCTCTAACACCTCCTTAATCTTGTACGCCTTTGGGCAACGCCCCTTACTCCATACCTTCCTACGTACTTTATGGAAGCCCCCTTATATAAATTATAAAAGTAGTGTTTCTAAAAATTCAAACAAAATCTTATTTGTGAGGTTGAGCAAAAAATCTCAGAGTATTTGTGATTACTCTGAAATTTTTTGATTGAGCGATTAAAAACTTCAATTAAAGTATTTATTATTCAATTTAATATAACTTCTACTTTTTATATCAATAACAATCTATTTGAGACATAATTTATCTAAAAATATAATATAACTTATATATATATATATATATATAAATATATATATATATATATATATATATATATATATATATATATATATATATATATATATATATATATATATATATATATATATATATATAGACTTTTTATAAAACTTTTGTTTAAAATATATTCAAGCAGGTGAAAATAAAAACAATAAAAACGTTCTGTTTTAGCACTAAGCAAACTTTAAATGACCTCCGCATTTATAATAAAGTTTGCACTATTCTACTTCGATGTTTTATTATTAAACATTTTAATATCTTTTTTTGCAAATCATAAATAACATGAGTGTGACCAGCTCTAACGATGCGGGAAAAGCGCTAAAAACAAAAACAAAAAACAAATGTTAGAAACAAATAAATTAAAAAGAGAAATTTTTAAAAGCCAGAACAAAAAAAAAAATGCATATTAATTTTGCATTAACTACATAGTTAACCCTTTACCGCTTTCGGTAACCATATGGTTACCACAACTTTCTAAGAATAATAAGGACTTATATACTTCGATTTTTAGTCTAATTTGTTTTATTCCTTAAAATATCATCTTTTAAAAACTAAATAAAGGAGCCATATTATCATTTCCGCATATTTAAAGTTATGTACAATTGAAACTAAAAAGTTGATTTTGATTAGTTAAAAAGTAACTCTTTTTGTAACAATCTTTATGACATCTTACAAATGTTTCCTCACTAATTTTTTTTGTATTTTTATTACCAAGATGTACATGTTTAAGGATAAAATATTCGGAAATGTTTTAGTTAAATATATAAGAAAATGCATATGTCTAAAGTAGGTGGTAACCATATGGTTACTCCGAACAATTAGTGTATATAATTGAACATGTTTACCTTTTTTTCATAATAATTACTGCAAGTGAAATAAGGCAATGTTTTTTTGTTTTATTACTTTAATTATGGAAAAATGCACTCAAAATATTTGTGTTTATGTTCATTGATATGCTTCTATAATGTTTTTTAATATATAAACATAGCTTAAATGAATAAAAAGTCGTATACGATAAAAGAAGCATTAGAAATATTGCTTGCTCCATGTTCTGATTCCGAGATGTCAGACTTAGATGAACTTGATGAAGAAGAAGCAGCTCTGCAACCATCCGGTGATGTTGATTCTGACATAGATCTTATGGTGGAAGATAATGATACAGAAAAGAATAAAAATACTACAAACAAACAAAAAGTTGAATTCTGTAAAGACTCGACAATGTTTGAAAAGTATATCCCTCAATGGGAAAATAAAACTCCTCCTGTTATCAATGCAGACTTTTTAGGACAAAAATTTAGTTTACCTCCAGAAAATTTTGATACTTGGACCCCATATACCTACTTTAAAATGTTTTGGAAAGATGAGCTAAATAAATTAATTTCGGAGCAAACAAACCTATATAGTGTTTTCAAAACATCAAAATCCATAAACACCAACACACAAGAGATCCAGCAATTTATTGGTTTACAAATGTTAATGTCAATTGTGAATCTCCCTTCATATAATATGTATTGGGCAAATGATACTCGATATGCACCAATAGCAGATGTTATGTCCATCAACCACTACAAATTACTGCGAGAAAATTTGCATGTTAGTGACAACTCTCAACAAGATAAACCAGAAAATAAAACAAATAAGCTTTTTAAAATTTACCCAGTATTAGATCATGTTCGTAGAAACTGTATTTTAGTATAACCCGAAATTGAACACTCAATTGACGAACAAATTATTCCTGCAAAAACCAAATATAGCGGTATTCGCCAGTACAACCCCAAAAAACCTGTAAAATATGGATTTAAAAACTTTGTACGTTCTGGATCTTCAGGCCTTATTTATGATTTTTTTTGTATTCTGGCTCCGTTGACAACCAAAAGTGCACGGGTTCTTATGTAGTACATAGATTAATCGAAACACTACCAAGAAACCAAAACTTCAGGCTTTATTTTGATAATTGGTTTGCTTCAATACCATTGTTTCTTTCATTAAAGGAAAAGGGATTTTTGCAGCAGCCACCCTTCGATCTGATCGAGCAAAAAGTTGTCCATTGCCCCATGAAAAAGATCTTAAAAAAATTGGAAGAGGTAGTCACAGTTTTCAAGTTGATGCTAAGAGCGGCTTAGCAATTACTAAATAGTATGATAGTAAGTGCGTTCAAATGATTACTAACTATTGTGAACCGCAATCAGTTGGCAAGGTAAAGCGATGGGATCGACAACATAAGAAGTTTGTTGAAATTAATTGCTCAACTGTTGTTCAGGAATATAATAAATCAATGGGTGGAGTCCATCTTTCTGATATGTTGATAGCACTATACAGGACATCAATAAAAACAAAACGATGGTACCTCAAGATCTTATTTCATTGCATTGATATAGCAAAAGTAAATGCTTGGCTCATCTATCGACGCCATAGTAATCAATTAAAAAGGCCTAAAAAATGTCAACTTAGTCTATTACAGTTTACAGTTTTTATAGCATCTGCTCTTGTTAAAACAAACATCATACAAAAATCTGTTGGTCGACCTTCTAAAAAGAAATCTAATGTCGGATTGCCAATCGAGCAAAGAAAACGCCCAGTCCATTTACCAGCTGACGATGCTCGGTTTGATAGTCCTAGTCATTGGCCAGAATTTCGAAGCAAAAAGAATAAATGTCGCTTATGTAAAGGTGGCACAGGGAGAGTTTACTGCAAAAAATGCAACTTATGTCTGTGTTTAAGCAACGCAAAAAATTGTTTTTATAATTTTCATAATAAATGAAGTGTCATGCTAAATCGTAAAATAAAATCTGGTGCGATTAGAGGGGGAGGCAGTATACCTGTCTAACTCTTAAAACTGGTATGCTACTAAGAGGTGACATTTGGAATATTTATAAACAATTTTTTTTTTTGTAATTCGTTCTATAACTTTGTAGTTTTATTTAAAGGAAGTTTATTTGTATTATTTACTTTTATTCCGTAAATGTTCAGAGTAACCATATGGTTACCATCAGTATTTACAAAACTGCTGACGTCAGCGCAAAAAACTTTTTAGATTTGAAATCAGTATCATAAATCATGAACTTGTGCCAAAAAAATAATTTTTTACTCAATCCTAAGACATAGTGAGTGGTAAAGGGTTAAAGAATACTAAAAAAACACATTTTTCATGTTAAATTAATTAGTTTACTGATAAACTTTGTAGTTTAGAAAACTAGATTAAAAAAAAAATTTTTTATCATTCCAAATGTCGGTCATGCAACCTAGTACAATAACCTGGAAAATTAAAATTGAACTAATACTGGTACCTTAATAATCCCCAATTACTAACATACTTACAAGTGCTCACCGAGTTTGAAACTTAGCTTACATGCTAATCTATTAAATAGATTAATTTAGTTCACAAGATGATAGTGCATTGACAATATCATAAAGACGCGAGTATACTACTTATTTGAAAAATATTAACCCTTTGAGTGCTCGATAAAATTTAAACGTCGTTCAGAAAAATTCAACAAAAAAAAAAAATCGGCAAAAAACATAACAAAAAAACAAACAAGAAAACAACTATTTTTGAACTTTTTTTTTTTGTAGATTACATAAGATTAAAAGCAATTAAATGATTTTAATGCACAACTGTTGTGTGATAATTAAAAAAACAGACTGGACACAGTTTAACACCACATAACTGACACTGCCAACTTGTGCGGACTCGAGTTTGGTGCCCAGCTACACATTTAACTTTTTTCCCTGCACCAACCTTTACAAGATTGTGACTATATAATGGACTGTTATTTGCAGTATGTTGGGGAAGTGGGTATAGGACAACTGTACTTCTAGCCACTTTAATCTCTCTTGATGTTCGTCTTTTAGAAATCAGTTTCACTGGAAAATAACTTCCGGCTAAACTTTCCACTATAGCTATCATAAAATCTATTCTTGACATTGGCTTTTGTTCATTTGTATTGAGCTTATACAATAAATAGCTATTTAAAATTGCCCTGTCAAATAAAAAGCAACTTTAGTTGTCCACTTTATTGTTTTACGCTCAGACAAGTACACATAGAGCTGTGCATCACCCAAATCTACACCGCCCATGGTTTTATTGTAAAGGACAACAACATATGGTTTCATAACTATATTTCCTTTTCTGTTACACATTTCAGTAAAACCTGCTTTGGCAACAGTAGATAGTAATATAAGCTTTTTTTTACCATCTTGGTACGCTACACACAACAAAGGAGACCTTTTCTATATTAGTAGTTTTTTAATTTTGATTTAATACAGATTTCTGGTAGGCCTTTCCTGTTAACTCTCATTGTGCCTGTTGCAGTGGTCTGATGAGCATCTAGATCTAATAACAGTTGAGAAGTATAATAATTGGGGTGAAATTATTCTATATTTGTGTGTTGATATGTATGTATGTATGTATGTATGTATGTATGTATGTATGTATGTATGTATGTATGTATGTATGTATGTATGTATGTATGTATGTATGTATGTATGTATGAGTGCATGTATATATGTATGTACACAAACACTACTCACTGACACTGCACAAACACTACTCACTGACACTGCACAAACACTACTCACTGACACTGTACAAACATTACTCACTGACACAAACCTCGGTGAAGGAAATTAGTTTGGCGCAAAAGACGAAAAACTAAACTATAAGTCATACCATAGGCAATGGCTGCTTCATCTGGGTCTTTTCCTCTCTTGCAAATTTCGAATTGACACATATAACCATTAGTGCTGTCTGAAACACACCATAACTTAATCCATAACGTAGAATGACGTTTGTTTTACATATATTGACGCAGATGTGGTGTCTTTCCTTTGTAGTCAACCATACTCTCATCTATAGAAATGTCTCTTTGTGAATAACAATAATAAAGAAATTTGCTGTTCAAATGTTCAATAAAAAACTGAATTTTACAAATTTTATTGAGTGGTTTTTGATTTGGTATAAGGATGTCTGTAAAATAAAGATATTTAAACCGGTTACGATTGAAGTGGGTAACAAACCAGGGAAAAGATGCACAAGAATGACTTATATCCCAGTACAGTTTAAGGTTAGCTTTTTTGATGAGAGCCATGTTGATTACGACTTCTCTTTTCTCTAAAAGATCGGTCTTTCCCTGTTTAATCCATCCATGACCTCTTGATGTTGGATGTGACCTCAAATGTTGTTGGTTGTTTTGAATCCACGTGTCAGCATAGTTATTAGTAAAATTTACATTAATTTGCTAAAATTCAGGAGTAAAAAACAAGTCAAGATATTCAATAGGTTTAGACTCAGGTGAAATTGAGTGCTTGGGTCCTGATTCATCAGTAAAGTGAATAACATCAGGAGCTATTTACATTTAAATATTTCATTTTTAAATGTAAATAGCTCCCTGAAAGCTTCTGCAAACTCTAAGTCTAAGAATAAAGTTGATTAAAAAATCAGATTTGTTTTATCAAACAGATTTAATGCAACAAAATACCAACAAAATACCAACAAAATACCAACAAAATACCAACAAAATACCAACAAAATACCAACTTAAATCAATAAATTATAAAACCTATAAATTCAATGCAACCTAAAGTTAATAAACTCATATTCTTTTAGGAATGCTTTTTCAACAAGTTTTTTTAATTAAATTTAAAAATGTCCAAAATGAATTTTAATAACCGCCCTTTTAATAAACCAACACAATATAATAAATTACTACCCCTTTCTAAATTTTAATACATAAATAACTCCTAAAATAGTAAAACAATTTAAAATAATAGCCTTACATATAAAAACATCATAATTATATATATATATATATATATATATATATATATATATATATATATATATATATATATATATATATATATATATATATATATACATAAATATATATATATATATATATATATATATATATATATATATATATATATATATATATATATATATATATATATATATATATATATATATATATATATATATATATATATATATAATTATTATAACTAATTAAAAAATATAACAAACTATTTTACCTACAAAAACCAAATATGTACCAAAATCTATCACAAGTCCAGTATTCAAGAACAAACATTGATAAAGAAATTGAAGCACTCACATGAGTTATTATAGCTACATGTTTTTAAAGAAAAACAATAAACTATGAAACCAAAATAAATAAATATATAAATATATAAATATATATATATATATATATATATATATATATATATATATATATATATATATATATATATATATATATATATATATATATATATATATATATATATATATATATATATATATATATTAAATTAAAAGTTGCAAGCAATCTGTAAATTTTACATATTCTATGCTCACTAGGGCATCCCGTACTTTTAAAAAAACAACTTTTCTTATAATAAACACTTGGCCCTTGGTATTTTTTTGCTAGAAAGTATATAAATTTAGAATCTGTTAAAATAAAGCTGCTATTAATAGGTCTTCATTTGCAAAAATTGATTTATTGCTATATTTTATTTACCTTGAAATTATCTTGAAGCGTAAATACATTTTTATGCGGAAGCAATAAAAAACCGTATAAACTTCTTGATAAAATTAAATTTTTTACATTTCACATCAGTTTTTCATAGGAGAATTTTGAAACAAAAAAGTTCTTGATGTTCGATTTTTTTTGAATTATATTTTTTGTAATTCGCTTTTATATTTTTATTAACTTTAACCCACAAATACTATATAGTTGAAGTAAAAGAGAAAATTTACAATGACTGGTTAAAAAACAAGAAAAAAAGACAAGCACAGCAATGTCTGACTTAAAAGGTATACAATTTAAAAAAAAATATATTTTAAATATATTATTAATATATCATAACAATAATATATTATTATATGTAATAATAATAATAATAGTAATAATATGATAAAATTTTATCTTAAGGGAAAGGTAGAGACTTTATTATATCTGAACTACCAACTTATGGTGCTGTTCTTTGAAAAGCCATCCTCATTAAAGAGTTGTCATAAAAAAAAGTATATCCATTAGATGATTTGGTTAGGAAAACAAGGTTAGAAGTTGTTAAACAATGGAAAAAAGCAAACTCAGACTTTTTACATCCAGTTATTTTTACAGATAAGTCCATCGACAGAAAGATCAAAAAAATTTACAACGATGTTCAGGATATTTACAGAAAAAGATTAACTAAAAAAGTAGAAATTGACAAAATAATAAAGTCTTTGTCACGACTCTTTGATATAACTAACTGCAAATGTGCAATTTTATTCTGTAATGAATCAAGTTGTCTGGGATGTGAAAAAAGAGTTCATATTGACTGTAAATGTGAAAAGTCAGTGAGGATTCCTATAATAGAATTAGAATTTATTCACTCACAGAGAAATAAAGAAGGAGAGCAGTCTCAAATTATGATAGGATCAAAAGACTACATAGAGACTAAAAGGAAGTGAAAGGCATTTGAGCTATGAAGTAAAAAGGAACAGAATTTGAAAAAGTTCAAAGAAAAGGAGATGATGAATAGTATCCATTCAAAAAGAACCTATGCTGAGGTTTCAGAAAAAAGTAACAATGAAGAAGAGTGCTCTAAAAATGAGTTTGAATGTTCTAGTTACACTGAACATATTGATTTTTTAAACATAAGTGATGATTTGAAAGTAAAGCGAAATTATATGAAGATTCAAAATACTGCTATTGTTGCAATAAGATATGAAGTTTCAAACACTGCTGCAGGTGCAATTGCTTCAGGATTTTTAAAAGATTTGGTAGAAGCTAAAGTTGTCCCAGAATTAGCTCTTTTTTTATTACTGGACAAAAACAAAGTGCATAGAGCCAAAGATAAAATTATGTCAGAGTGTCAGGTTTTTGCAGAGAATAGATTAGATTCTGAGAATGTTTCTTGTATTCTCTTTGATGGAAGAAGTGACAAAACCAATTTTAAGACATTTAATGAAGAAACCAAAAAATTTTATCCTTTGATTAAAAAGGAAGATCACTATACTTTAACTGATGAATATGGTAGATATCTTCATCATTTTACAATAGGAGAAATATGTGAAAAATTAAAAACTAAGCCTGCCAAACATATAGCAAATAAAATATTTCAATGGTCTATTTTGCATCGTGTTGAACATAGCTTAAAGTTCATTGGTTGTGATAGCACAGCTACAAATACAGGCCATAATGGAGGTGTTTAGAGATTAAATTAGAAAGAAAATTAGGGTGGCTAATATGCTCTCTTCACACAAACGAACTTTGTTTTCGGCATTTAGTAGAAGACCTTGATGGGAAGACAACCTTAAAGACAGGGTCTTCTGGACCGATTGGTAAATTGCTTTTCAAGGTTACTAAAATGGAAAGAAATTACAGTTTCAAGCCAATATCTATAGGTCCTGGTTTAATTGAACCTGATGATGAAATAATAAAAGAGTTGTCTTCAGATCAGAAATATGCTTATAAAATATGTCAGACAGTAATTTCAGGAACTGAAGATTTGGCAAACCAAAAACCAGGCACTATAGTTCATGCATGGTGGCTCAATACAGGCTCTTCCTTACTAAATCTAAATATTTCAAAACTGTTCTATATTTACTGACATTATTGAAATAAGTTTTTAAAGTTTTTTTACCATCTATATAGGATAATCTTAGACATAATATGATTTTGGTCCCCCTCCCCATTTAAGTTAATTTTTGAAAACTTAAGGTCAATTTTTGCAAATGTTGCCTTTATTCTAATAAATTTATTTATGTCTTTCTTTAATGTATATACCTAATAGCAAAAAAATGATAAGAGCTGAGTTTTTAAACAAAGTTGAAAAGTACGGGATGCCCTAATGCTCACACTCAGACTGTTCACACACTAACAAATATTTATGAACATTTATATTGGTCCTAAATATGCTTGTGATTATCAGCCAGTTGGTTATTTAAAAATATATATTATTTTCATGTCTTATAATTAATCATTTCATGCATTATAATTATATTATTGAAAGCTTTAATAAATAAAACAAAATAAAAACAATATAAAAATATTAGAAATAAAAACTCTAAAAAAATTATTCTATTATTATAGCAACAATTTTTTTGTTGAAAATAAAATATTTATTTGATATTCAAGAAGATATAGGAGCTCTATTTTTTTAAAAGTGTCATCAAATAACAACTGCTAATATTAAGATTAATTATAAGAGGATCATAATAATTGTAGAACAGTTGTCTAGTTAAGGCTAGAAAACTGTTTTTACAAATATAATTTGCTACAACAATAAATATGAAAAACTTTTGGCTCAACAAGGCAACCAATATTAATTGTGTAGTCTTACTTTTTCAAAACTAAAAGACTCTAATAATAAAACTTTTTATTGAATAAAAAGTTTTATTATTAGAGTCTTTTAGTTTTGACTTTGGCAAGATCAATCATTGATATCAATTGACAATTTTAACAAAATAGGAGTTTTGTAACTTTTTGAATATCAAATAAATATTTTTTTATTTAATTTTCAAAAGTAAATGTTTGTCGGTTTAATAATTTTACTATATTATTTTAGAGTATTTTTTTCTAATAATTTAGTATTGTTTTTATTCTGTTTTATTTACTGCTATCAATAATATAAAGGCATGAAATTAATAAATTTGTTATTTTATTTTAAAATTTAAAATTAGCAAGCAGAAAAATTAAATTTCATTTGAAAAAAAGTTTTTTGAGATTCAGCAAAATATTTTCTTAAAATGCACAATTTTTGAGGACTTTAAGATGAAGTTCAATTAAAATTGTGTGAAAATATACAATATGTGACACACACGTTTACTATGTTTTTGTTTTAGATTAAGAAATATATGAAACTCTTTTACTTTATTTAGTGACTAATGTTTAAGGTCAAATTTGCTTGATAATGAGCTATCCATAAATTTTCAGTAAATATAGAGGGAAGGGGGCACTGAAATGTTTGACAATAACTGACAATGGGGAGGGGGTGGGGCATAGAGACCAAAATGATGTCAATTTAAAAAAGTAGATTCTAAAGTTATTTACATCAACAATGTGGTTATAGAAATGGTATTTACTTTATGGGGAATCCAATTTCCCAGAGACATAATTTTAAAATTTACCAAGGAATTATTATTGTATTACCATTTTGTTGTCAATGTAATTGTTTACAAATATCAACTTTTTGTATTTAAAAATAAAAATCGTTATTCCCTCCTTAGCAAATTATAAATTATGTTTTAAAGCTAACAACATAAATTCATACTTCAAATAAAATTGTCATTATTTCAAATACAAAACTTTAATTGCTCTCTAGCGGCTTGTAAAACGAGATGCAATGTAAACACATAAAGTCATTATTGGAAATAAGAAATGATGATTGGTCCTAAGGGACTTGAAGAAATTATTTTAAACAGTTTGCGCTGATAGAAACAAAATCATTATTTTGATTGTGATGTAAAAAATACTGATAAATTAATAATGCAAATATGGATAGAGCCGCATTGCTTAACTTATTGATGGTCTCATACGGAATTGCTCATCCCGATAAAAAAAGGGTAATATTCGGAAAGAAGTTCATAGTATATGAAACTCATTAAAGGGAGAGAAACTTGAATATAAGGATCTTGAATCAAGGGTTATGTATATAATCGATTCATTTAATGAAAAAGCAACAAAGTTCAAGAGAAGCAATTGTCATTTTCGGCCAATACTCCAAAACAGTCAGCCCCCACGTATATTCCTCTTGAATTTGACAAGTTTGTAGAACCAGCCAATCTGTCATTAATAATCAACAAAGTCCATTAACTTCTGATTTGTTGACCACTAAAAGTAAAAAAAAACAAGAACAGGGGCTCAAGATCGTTTCAATTCTGAGATTGCAGCTTTAAATTGTAAAGCTGCTGAAGACTGAAGCTGGAGAAAGAGAATTGGATTCATTATTGAAGCTGAAGAGGATGATATGAAAAAGAAAAAGAGGAAATTAGCTCATCTAACCAAAGAGATGACCAAGAAAAAGTATGATCAAGCTAAACAGAAGGTAACTAGAGAACTGAAAATAGCTAGAATGGAGTAAATCTGCTTAATACATCCAGAAGTCAACGAGAAACTGAAAATCAGAATAAAACTTGGTTGACGGTCATTAGAAGTAGATCAACTCTTCTTTTGAAGGCAATTATTGATATTGCTGTTCTTGGTTTGTCCGCTGATACAAAACGTTGGTCAGAGGTTCTCTGGGTAATATAATTTATTAAATAAATCCCAATTCATTATATCCAAATATACCCCTTTATTATTTAGAACATTAAAACCTTCAACAAATTGACATCCGAGATGATCAAAATTGGATTTACAACCAACAAAAGTCAGGGTTGCAGGCTTTCACAAGAAGACGTGCGATTTCACGTCTTTATATGACCACGCAAGTTACATTTTGCTATGACGGTTTGACCGCGGCTAATTTAAAAAACATTTTAGAAACGCGCTAAATAAAAAAGTATTCTAAAAAAGTGAATTTAATTAATCAAAATTTTTTTAATTAAATCATTAATTATTCAAAAGATTAAATTAATCAAAATTTCTTAACAAATGTTTTTATATTCGCGAAGCGATTTTAAATAAAGTAATAATTTACTGAAAAAAAGTTTTGTTTTTTAAATTAATTGACAGTTGTATATATTTTTTTAATTTAAAACATAAATTGTTTAAGTGTTCATTTCTAAAATAAACCTTATTAAAAAATAAAAAATTGTATTGTTTTTATAAACGATGACATTCTACGACTACGAAAGTCTCTTTAACGAATTTAAATATAAGAATGATTAAAAATAATGCATTTAAAAAAATAAATAAAATTTCATTAAAAAAAAAGTTTTAGAAACCGTTACAATTTAATAAGTTTGATCTTAAATGCTTTTTAAATAGACTAAGCTTTTTTGTTTGATGAGTTTTGTTTTAGTTGCGTTATATATATATTTACTTTTTTGTGTCTTTGCTTTAACTAAGTATTTTTTTTATTTTCTCCTTCATTAAGATTTATTATTTTTTAAATTTTTTTTTTTTCAGATAAGTTTAAGTAAGTTTTTGTAGCACGTTTTTAAATTTAAAAAATATGCCGATGTCAAATCGTTTAAACATTTTTTTTTTGCGTGGTCATATAAAGACGTGAAATCGCACGTCTTCCTGTGAAAGCCTGGGGTTGGCAAAAACCCGACCCAACTGGGTTTTTTAGTTTTTACTTAAGTAGCGTACAAATCTTTAGTAACAAAGTTAGATAAATTTATAGAAATTTATAGTAATTTAAAAGCTGTTTTTCATTTTTTAAAGTTATATTTTCTTATACAAAAGCTTAATTTATAATCAGATTGCATTTGTTTCTAATATAAATTTATTGTTTAACTGAGTTATCTTTTTAGTCAAATTTAAAACAGAATTGAATTATAGGTCTTTCTTTGACATTAACATGTCAAAGTATCAATTAGAGGGAAGAAATTAGGCTAGTGGGTAGAACGAAGTGACCATATTAAGTGATTAACCAAGTAGATTATATATGTAATCATTGCAAAGAGAGCGTAATTTAAAAAGTAGTGAGAGTTAAGATATCCATTTTGATAAATTCAGAAGTAAGAAAAAAGGAAACGCTAAGAATTCCGCAGAAGTATTTAGCGATACATCAGTTTTAGAGTCAAGACCATCTACATCTGCAGCATCAAACAAGTCAGAAGATAATGATCAAGATTACTTTAGCTTTATTAGTAAATCATCGCTAATTGTTCATTTAACTACAATGACAAAGCAACGGCAAACATCCGTTTCTAAATTTGTTACTTCAACAACAAGTAATCAGAAAAATAAACTGGATTTGCAGGTTAAAAGGTTTCTTTTTTTACCATTCGACATAGTAGAAAAACTTGACTTGACGACCAATAGAATAGAAAACAGATATCTTCAGAACTCTTAGTAAAGGTAAACGAAGAAATAATTAATATAATAAAATGTGATCTTCATGATGATTGTGTTGTTCAAGATGATTGAAGTACATTTAGTAATGATTTTATAATTGCTCAGTATCCAAGTTGATACAAAGATGATTAGTTTAAGAAAAAAATTGTTCCATATCATTTTCTGGTCAATTTAACATATCTACAGTCGTATGACAATTTATTATGGCCACCCAATAAATTTTAACATACCTTGCTTATCTTTTGTTTTCTTGGCATTATAGTTCAAAATTATATAATTTAATTTATTTGGATGCATACAATATAGTTATTCGTTGACAAAATTATTTAAAATTTTATGCTGGTGTAAACACTGTCATTTTTGACAGCCATTTTGTGTGACGCCATCTTGAGACCGCTATTCTTACAGTGCACGTGGTGAATACTCTCTGTTAGTTTTGGTATATTTTTCAAAGTTATCATTAAAGTAAGTACTCAAATCGACTAATATTATTTTAAAAATATTACATTCAATTAATTAACATAAAAATATTTTTATTTCACTCAGTATTTTGTGATTAAAATTATTTTAAGTAATAATAGAAATTTTCATACTAAAAAAAAGGACTTATCTCTAGAAAAAAATAGTGAAATCCAAGCACTTCTTACAAATACTGGTTTTTCCCAAAGAGGAATCGCCAGAAGGATGTAATGTTTCTAGAGTGTCAGTGCAAAATATCCAAAACAAAATTGTCAACATGGAAAACCTAACTCCAAAAAGGACTGGGAACTGTGGTAAAAAAAGAATTCTTACTCCACGAGGTGAAAGAATTCTTACCAAAATAGTATTGGAAGATAGGCTAGCATCAAATGATGATATCACTGAGAAGTTGGAGAGCTCTGGTATTAAGATGTCCAAGATAACGGTTCAGCGTCGTCTACACGATCTTGGCTACAGCTCAAGACGTCCGGCTAAAAAGCCAAAATTAGTGCCAAAAATGATGGAGAAGCAATTAGAATGGGCAAAAAAATATAGAAATTGGACTGAAGACGATTGGAAAACGGTATAACAGATTATTTTATTAATACTTTAAGTTTTTTAGATAATCCATGCATTGTGGTCAATGAACCATCGTATAATATTTTTAGGTTTGCTTTAGTGATGAGAGCATGTTCCAAGTCTTATCAAAAAAAGCACAATACGTGAAAAGGAAGGTTGGAGAGAAATATTTAAGTAGCTGTATTATTCAAACCGTCAAACATCCAACCTCGGTGACGATTTGGTCGGTTATTTGTGGGAAAGGAATGGGAAGACTGTACATTGTTCAAGGGATAATCAACCAGGTGCAGTATAAAAATGTCCTGGAACAAAGATTGTTACCCCAATTGACGAAATGGTTTGGTCCAGAGGAAAACAAAACATTCATGCAAGATGGAGCACCATGCCATACGGCTAAGTCTATCAAAATCTTTTTGAAAGATAAAAATATTCCTTTGTTGGACTGGCCGGGAAATTCGCCGGATCTCAATCCTATAGAGAATGTTTGGGAGCTATTAAAAAAGGAGGTGGCCAAGGAAAATATTA
The DNA here is from genome assembly GCF_022113875.1 of Hydra vulgaris. Lineage (NCBI taxonomy): Eukaryota > Metazoa > Cnidaria > Hydrozoa > Anthoathecata > Hydridae > Hydra > Hydra vulgaris. The sequence continues at coordinate 18,626,305 of NC_061170.1, read as the reverse complement.
CAAACAAGGTGGTTCTAATAGAAAGTATTATAAAACATTGGAACCGCAATGCAAGATTGAAGGAAATGGCAGAAAACTGCATAAAAAGCATGCCTAAAAGGGTACAGGCAGTAATCGATGCAAAAGAGGGGTGACAAAATATTGATTGTAACTAAGATATTATATGAATATTTTTTATTAAAGTGTATTTATTCTTACAAAATGGTAATTTTTTATTAACACACAACCTGATTTTTTATTAGAATACGTCTTTGGTAGATAAAATTGTAAAAACTGATGGAAAATCACAATTTTTCTAGAGTTTCTAGAAAAAATGTAGGTGGCCATAATAAATTGTCATACGACTGTAAAATGTAAAGGTAACTATAAAATTGTAAAAAAATTAAAAACTTGCATCTGATCAAATTAAAATAAATACTGATAAAAAGTTTTCTATTTATCTAGAAAGCACCTTGGATAGAAGTCAAGAAGAAGCTGAGGAATGGCTGAAGAATGAAAGAACCTTGGATAGAAGTCAACTGAGGAATGGTTAAATGAAGTCTGATTTAGAAATCAAGATATTTAGGAAAATTAGGAATCTTTTAGGAAGAGGAAAAGCAAAAATGCTTGTACGAATTTACAAACATTAAGGTCAAGATGAACAATTGCTGATGATTACATTGTTAGATAACTTTGTTTTAAAACTTTAAGTTTGAATATTTCTACTCCAAATAAAATAAAATCTCATTTATGATTCACTAAAATTCTTGTTTTTATAACAATTTTTGAGCAGCATTAAATCTTGAGTGTGAATGGAAATTAATTTATGAAAAAAAATATTATAAATACAAAAACCCATTAAGTTGGGTTTTTAGTGGGTTTTTGCTCTTGGGTTTTTGGGTGGGTTTTTATGTGGGTTTGGGTTTTTGGGTGTCAACCCTGGCAAGAGTGCTCTCTACATTCGCCTACTTCCAAGAAGTTATGAAACATCAGAAGGCAAAAAACATGTCAAAACATGTTTTTTGCCTTCCACACGAGCATTACAAACTCATCTTGATTTTTAAGATAATTACAAATATTCATTGACAAAAGTTAATTCATAATATATAAAATAATTTTAAACATATAATAACCAATATATCTTTTTAAATCAGGCAGGAAAATAGATGAAGATTTATAAAAAAAAAAACTTTGGTTATGCTGAACAAGCTTTAGCAGATATTTGGTCTGACCTAAAAATTGACGGTTATCTAACCGTTGCAGAATATATTAATACAGAGCAATCAGAGCTCAGAAGGAAACTTTTATTACAAGACCAATGTTGGATTGGAGGGGAGTGAAAAAATCAAGAAAAATCACTGACATCATTTATGGACAGCCCCTAAACAAGGAATATATTTTTACTTTTCCATGTGCACTGTAATTTTGAATATATTCTATGTACTGAAATGTGATTAGGGATGGCAAAAATCCCCGAAATTTTCAATTCCGGGATTTTGGGATTGAGAAATTTGTCCCTGGGAAATCCCAGGAAATCCTGGGATTGAATAGAAAAAAACCCGAAAGCAATTGAACACTTTTAAAGCACTCATCCAACACTTAAAAATGATTAATTTAATGATTATTAAAATTATTAATTTAATAACTAAAATATTTAATACATTAATGAACCTCTAAAATTTTTTAATGAAACTTATCTAAGACTTTTAAAAATTAATAAACCAAAGTATTATAAATTATAAAACAATACCTTAAAATGGTAATACAGTATGAATAAAAATAAATATTAAAAAATAATATAAATATGCACAACGTTAAAGAAAACTTTCGTAAATCACGCATTTTCATAAATCACACATTTGAAAATTAAAATGAATGGATATAAAAATGGAAATAAAATCGCGCATACTTTTGGAAGCAGAAAATTCAAAATTAAATTAATGTATAAAAAATTCTTGCACTTTTTACCAGCAAGCACTTAAATTTTTTTTCGGGATAACAATTTGTACGAATTTCGGGATAAATAATTTGTACGAAATCCCGGGATTGCCATTCCCTAAATGCGATCAAATGAGATAAGTTGAAATTATAAAATAAAGTTTAAACTTTTTATAAAAACCAATTTTTATGGATTAGAACTCTGTGTATGTATGTTTGCTTACATATGGTAAGTATGACAATATATATATATATATATATATATATATATATATATATATATATATATATATATATATATATATATATATATATATATATATATATACTCTTGCATAGTAGTTAAAAAGAGTTTCCCATAAACTGTAGTTTTAAAGAGCGCTTTAATAAACCAGACCAGAAAAAGTTTAAAAACTTGAATTTTTTTTTTTTTAAATGATAGACTGCCTGCCCAAACCAAACCCTCAGTCGATGTAGCAGCACTCCCTTGCGAGTCAGGCTATTTGTCAGTTGTTGTAGCAGCACTCACTTGCGAGTCAGGCTATTTGTCAGTCGATGTAGCAGCAATCCCTTGTGAGACAGGCTATTTGTCAGTCGATGTAGCAGCACTCTGTTGCGAGTCAGGCTATAAGATAGTCGATGTAGAAACACTCCCTTGTAGCAGCAGGCTATAAGATAGTCGATGTAGCAACATTTACGCATGTTTTAAAAATGTTTTTTAATAAAACAAAAACAAAAACACCACTAATTAAAAAAAACTTTCTAGTCGTTATTATTGCGGTTTTTTAAAATTTTTTTAAAAAACAATAAAATTTAATGTACTTCCACATTAATTTAATTGCTTTGACATTTCGATGGCAATCAAACACAGCTTAAGAGACGAGGTAATTAAAATTGTAGTCAAAAGAGACTTTTTTTACATTAAAAGACTCTTTCGACTACACTATAAGGATATATATATATATATATATATATATATATATATATATATATATATATATATATATATATATATATATAAGATATTGCTTACCAAAAAAACTAGTCTAAAAGAAAAGATACATATCATTGCAACAGAACTATGAAACATTGAAACACCAGAAAGGAAGCTTAACATCTCAAAAATAAACAAGGCGATAGAAATTGAAAATCCAATTGTTAACCTATTACATTAAAAAAATTTTAAAATAATTTTTATTAAAACTTTTCATTAGTATATTTTATTAAGATTTACATTAAAAAATAACATCTGTAATAAAAAGTTAATCATATTTTTATAGAAATATAATTGGTTTTCTATCTATTTTACCACTAAGTAATAAAATTACATATTTTTCAGTGACAAAGGTGTAGCCCTTAAGTCCACTTCGCCAAAGTAATAATGTCAAGCAGTATCTTTATTTTATTTTAAACTCTCTGCCAACCCAAAACTTAAAACCCAAAACATGAACTGTGTTGAACAAAGCTGCTGTTAGTAAACAACCGGTGCTGATATTAGACTGGGGACGGGTTTGATAAAATATAGATGGTCGGGTTTGTGACTGGGGCTGCATAAATATTTATACATCCTTAAGTTGTTTTTTTTTAAATTCAAAATTTGTTATATTTTGTATATATATGGATATATAAACACCATTATGATCAACATGATGATGATGATGATGATGATGATCATCATCATCATCATCATCATTATCATCATCACATCATCATCATCATCATCATCATCATCATCATCATCATCATCATCATCATCATCATCATCATCAGCAGCAGCAGCATCATCATCATCAGCAGCATCATCATTAGCAGCAGCAGCATCATCAGCAGCAGCATCATCATCAGCAGCATCATCATCAGCAGCAGCAACAGCATCATCAGGTTTTAGTCTTCCTTCTTTATCCAGTTTCTAATATAAACTATCTAGAGCATTTTCTTTTGTTAACTAAAGCTCATTCGTACAATATGTAAGGCACTATCTTCAAGTTTTTTTTTTTAACAACTACAATTTTCTCCTGAAGTTGCTACCTTTCTAGATGCTGATATCTAAATCACTTTAATCTTCTCTAAAAACGTTATTCGGTGCAACGTTTTTTACTAATCTGTCTAAGATTATGCCTGCTTTTCTTGTTTTGTTAGAGTCACTTCACACATCCATTTGATCATTTACTCTTTCGGCAAACACTACACCATATAAATACAAAAGTTTATATAAATATGAAAAAATATATCTCAGCATCTAAATAAATAGCAAATATATATATGTTTATATTCATAATATGTATGCATAAAGCACATCTTGGAACTTCCTTCTAAAATAAAAGTTTGGAAGCTTTTATTCCTTCTCATAATTTTTAAGTTAAGCCTCATTTTACTCAAATTTTTTACTCTTAAATCTAATGACTATACTCTTTCTGCCAGTTAAACAGATTAACAGATTGTTAAACATCCAAATCACTCTGGTTTCCAATGCTAAAGTCAATTCTCAATAAAACACTTCTACAGTTTGTGTTCCAGACAAGATTTCCATTATAGTCTTAAAAAAGTGTTTTCCAGAACTTTCTTCAATTTTCGCTAAACTTTTAAAAAGTACTAAATAAGTGGTTCCAATTTTTAAAAACTTTAGAAAACACTTTGACCTCTCTAGCTATCCTACAATTAGTCTTCACTCTATTATTAGTTTCTTTATATAAAGTTTTTGAGATTATTATTTCTTTTTAATTGCAATATTAAAGTTATTCTTGAAGTCCTACACTCTTCTTTATTTAAAGTAACTTTAGGGGTACAACAAGGTTCTATCTTAGGTATTGTTTCTTATTAACAATAACAATCTGAAAACTTTAAATCTAAAGCCGTTCTATTTGCTGATGACTCAACTTTATAATCTTGTCTTGACAAAAAATCTTCACCTTTTGATCTTTTAGAATAAGCTGCCAGTTTTTAATCTGATCTTCTGTAACAACCTAAGGCTTGCAGTGGCTTGTGGATTTAAATTCTGGACTTTAAATTTACAATTTTTGTTGACAATAAAACTCATTTGCTGCAAAAAATATTGCAATATCGTTGGCATTCCTATATTGACAAATAATAACCCTCTTACTCTCAGACAAAGTCTAAAAGCACATTGTATATGTAATTAGACCTGCTTTATCTGCTAAGTTTGAGTCACTCTCCAATTGTTGTAATGTTGTAAGGTTGTATTATCATGGTCAATGTTCAAATGAGGTATCATCTCTATTACAATAAACCAAAACTCATTCTTACTTGGTTTCTTATTCAACAAGTTGCATCCTTTTAGTAAATCTGTCCCTTCATGCTATAAAAATTTTTATTAATCCAGTTTTTTTTCTTGCACATCAAAAAAACCTTAGCCATCTTCATGATTTCTTATTTATATAACCTACAACTTTTTAAGCCTTCAGTTAACTGTTTCCTAGTATTTTTACCTATCCTATACATTTTAAAGTAACTCATAACTTAATAGTGGTTGCTTGCTATCTTGTTAGAAGTAAATTAGAGTTTAAAAATATATATAAATATATATAAATATATATATAATAATGCCAATATTTAATAAATAGTAAATGTAAGAATAATTTGTAATAGAAAAAGTATTACAAATTTTTTTTTAGCCCCGGCTATCAACCCCTGCTAAATCTTATAACTTTGCTGAACCGAGTTTAAAAAAAGTCTCATTTTTAGCTGCGGCCGGGGCCCCGGTCACTTCCTAGCAGATGTGCAGAAAAATATGTTTTGACATCAAGTTGGGTAGATATGCTTAGCTGATAATGGGTTTGATGATGCTGTGACTTAACTAACTAACTTATAAAAAAAGATTACAGAAAAATTTGCTATAAGCATTGTTTTATGTCAGCAAAGTGAAAGATTTGACTGACATTATACTTCATAAATAACTATCAATTACTTTATGCTAATAACAATAAAATATTTGTGTTTTATTCAAAAAATAAATTCTAGTGATATATAAAGTTTAAGGTAAAACTAGTCAAACATACTCACTCCAGCTAATGACATCTACTATAATGACATCTCCTGTTGACCAGCTTCACAAGATTTAAAAATCTTGCATACAATACTTATTGTACAAACAACCCTCACTAAATAACCTATAGCTTTAGATCAGCTTAACCTTAACCGAAATGAATAGAAAAACATACTAACCACAAACAATTGGTTAAAAGTATCTCTATATATAAGTATATTTAATAAGTATAATTTTGATAAAATACTTATATACTATGTATAAGTAATAAGTATAAGTAATAAGTATAAAATAATGTTTCTGGCAAATTTGAGATTATTAGATTTGAGATTACTTTCTAATTGCAATATTAAAGTTATTCTTGAAACCCTACACTTTTCTTTATTTAAAGTAACTTTAGGGGTACCACAAGGTTCTATTTTTGCTCCTTTATTGTTTCTTATCTACAATAACAATCTGAAACTTTTTTGTAGATTTTAACTCCAACAAAACTTAGTTATTTACAATATTGCTGACATTTTTGACAAATAACAACCCTCTTACTCTTAGACAAAGTCCAATATATTACGAATATTATAATATTACGAATTCCAAAATAAATTGTAAATGTAGCTGGACCTGCTTTATCTGCCAAGCCTGAGGAAATGAGTTGCTAGGAAAGCCTTTGTTTCCTAGTAACTCATAACTTTATAATGGTTGCTCGGAAGTGAATTAGTTTAAAAAAACAATAGTATTTTATAAATAGTAAATGCATGCATAAATTTAATAATACATGATGTATTATAAAGTTTTTAGTAGCCCAGGCTATCAACCTCTGTTAAATCTTACAATTTTGCTGGGGTCAGGTTTGTAAAAAAATCCCAGTTTTAGCCAGGGCTGGAATCCCAGTCACTCTCTAGGTCAGAGTGGTCTCCAGAGTTTTAGAAAATTATAACCACGGCATTTTTCAGCAGGCAAGAAGATAAGATTCAGTTGAGCAATGATTAAAAAGTTTATAGAGAGTTGAAGAGAGTTCTGGGAAACACTTTTGTAAGACTATGACAGGAATGTTGTCAGGATCACAAGCTGTAGAAAAGTTTAATAGAGTAATCACATTAGCAATAAAAGCTGAAGTGATTTGGATTAGCAATAAAAGCTGAAGTGATTTGGATTAGCAATAAAAGCTGAAGTGATTTGGATTAGCAATAAAAGCTGAAGTGATTTGGATATCTAACAATAAATCACAAAGAAAACCATGAAAAAGAATCTCAATCAGCTTAGTTTAGTAGCAAATAGTGCAATGATAGGGTAAATTTAAAAAAGTATCAGATAAAAGATTTTTAGAGATCATTACATGGTCAGAACCACCTAAAGGAGAACAAGGAGGAATTAAACATAAGAACCTGAACACAAGCTAGGTCAGATACAAGACAAAAATCAAGGAGTGAAGGTAAGTAACTAAAGTTGTCAGAAAAATGATTTAAAAAGTTAACTCTAAAAATAAATCTGGTGAAGTAAGGTTTAACTGATGAAGAAATAATTCGAAGACCATCAATAATTGTAAAAAATAAATTGAAGTTAGGTGTTAGTGATCATTTTTTACGTTTAATATTTTTGAGTACTTTGGCCATTTAAAGTGAACTTGGCTCGATCATAGATAGAACATGGTACCTTGATAGAATATGGTACCTCAATAGAACATGGTACCTTGATAGAACATGGTACCTCAAGCAATGAACTATGTATTTGCCTCAGTCTTGCTAAATAAAATAAAGTTATAAAGGGCTGCTTAGGTGGCTTCAAAAATGCAGGCCAAAAGCACTAACAGGGACACCATCCATGTACATTATAACACTGCAAATACTCTGATATTTTACAGCTGTTACTGGAATCAGCCTCTCTGAGAGCTACCACAGATTTCAAAAAACTTTATTACCTTATTACCAGCCAGCCTCAGAACCATTAACTCAGTTTTAGAGCTATACCCTCATTAGAAAATGTAGGCTCAAGCAAAAACCGATGAGCCAGAGGTTCTAGCATTAATTTTTTTATTTTTACATTTTTAATTGCTAGACAGGAAACAATGTAACACAGGTTCACATCTGTGCCAGTCTATTAGATGAATTGCAAAGGCATTAGGCAGGACATTAGGCAGATTGTATTGGATCAGGTTTAGAAAGAAATGGCAAGCGATCGAATGCATTTGCTAACCACGCAAATGATTTTTTTGTTGACAACTTGACCAGGACTGTTTAGATAATTTGATGATTTAAATATTTCAATAATGGGCTGAAAAAATAAACGCGAAGCTAAACCTAAACTAGGAAAAAATTAAAAAATTTAAGAACAAAGAAAACAATTTCTTACAAAAAAGAATATATAAAAAGTTTAAAATAAAACTCAAAAAACACAAACTTCAAGCAAAAATTACTTTTTACGTTTTTAATTGCGTTTGAAATAAATTACTTTAAAACTCATATTTTTAAATATTTTATTAAAGTTAGGCAAAGTTTTACAAATTACTTCTAACGATCATTTAATAAATGAACAAACTTAATTTAAATTATTAAAAAGTGAAACTAAACTATTGAAAAGAAAAAAATATATAAAAAAATTGCAAAAAAATTTTTTTTTAAATAACGAAACCTTTTTTAGTGTTATTACGACTATTAAATAATTCGACTCTCATCTAAAATGAACTAACACATTTTTAAAATCGACTAAATCAATTAAAGTCAATTTAATTGAAGTATAGTAATAATTAATTTTTTTGAAATAAATAGTAATAAATATGATAAATTAATTTATATTTGCTTTCCATTTTTTGGCCGTTTACAAGTTTTATAATAACCATTGCGGAAAAAGTTATAAAAACAAAAAAACAAAAAAAACAAAAAAAAAAAATAAAAAGAAATTAAAATAAAAAAATTAAAGTAGAATTTAATAATTTTAATAATTTGTATTTTTATTTTTGTTTCTTTAGACTGGCTGTTACATTTAGCAAAAAATTAGAAAAGGCAAAGTAAAAAAAAAAACAGTTTTAAGTCTACAATAAAAAGAATGACTTTCTTTTATCAGGCTTTCACAGGAAGGTGAGCAATCGCTCATCTTTATATGACCAGGTAAAATACATTTTGACCGTGGCTAATTCAAAAAACATTTTAAAAACATGCTAAAAGAAAAATATTCTGAAAAAGTGAAATTAATTACATCAAAACCTCTTAACAAATGTTTTTATATCAGTGAAACGCTTTTAAATAAAGTAACAATTTACTGATGTTTTTTTTTTAAATATAATTGACAGTTGCATATATTTTTCAAATTTATAATATATAAATTGTTTAAGTGTGCATTTCTATAATAAACGTTATTAAAAAATAAAAAATTGTTTTATTTTTATAAACAATGACATATGACTATATCTATGACTATGAAAGTCTCTTTAACGAATTTTAATATAAGAATAATTAAAGTTAATAAATTTAAAAAGATAAACAAAATTTGGTTAAAAAAAAAAGTTTTCGAAAGCTGGTACAATTAAATAAATTTCATCTTTAATGCTTTTATATTATCAAAACACTTTTCAATGATGTAACAATGATGTAACAATGATGTAACAATGATGTAACAAAACACTTCTAATTAATCTTTAAAATAAGTATTAACAAACTGTTGATTTTTTTTATTTATATAATTATGTATTTTTTAAGAAAAATGTTTATCTTTTGAAACATATTAAAGAAAAAATAAAAAAAGTACAAATGTTAAAACAAAGATTGAAATGGTTTTTTAAAGCGTAAATTAAATAGACTAAGCTTTTTAGTTTGACGAGTTTTGTTTTAGTTGGGTTATATATATATTTATATTTTTGTGTTTTTGCTTTAACTAAGTATTTTTTTATTTTCTGTTTCGTTGAGATTTTTTTTCTTTTTACAATTTTTCATAGATAAGTTTATGTAAGTTTTTGTAGCGCATTTTTAAATTTTGAAGATATATCAAAAGCTGCGATCAGATCATTAAAACATATTATTTTTTGCGTGGTCCTATAAAGACGTGCAATCTCACGCCTTCCTGTAAAAGCCTGTTTTATTTACCATTTTTTTTCAAGAGGACAAAACTATAAATTTCATTGTGTTTGTAAAATATATTTGTACAATTTTAATGTAACAATAAGGGTTGAATTAAGTGTTTGCGAAATGCAAAATCTGAAAAAATATCTGGTTTTCAAAATTTTAGTTTTATTTTAAGCTATGTGCTTTGTTTTCAAAGGATCAAGTCAACTTAAATTTATAAGTGAAAAAGTTATAAAAAATAAAACAATAAACTTACAACTACCTAAGTTATAACACTCTAGTCACTAACTGCATTATAAAAGTAATAACGCTATAATAGAGTTATTACTTTTAAAATGCACTTATAACTTTTATAATTCATTCTTTGTTCAAACACCATAAGTAATCACAAATTTTAATTGAAGTAGAAAAGCATCTAGAAGAATAGAATGGATATTCAAATAATATTTAAAACTGTTTAGGTAAGTTTTTGTAGCGCATTTTTAAATTTTGAAGATATATCAAAAGCTGCGATCAAATCATAAAAACATATTATTTTTTGCGTGGTCCTATAAAGACCTGCGATCTCACGCCTTCCTGTGAAAGCCTGTTTTATATAACAAAGTTTGGCATGCTGGTATTCTCCATAAGCTTGCTTCATATGGTGTTTCTGGGAAAGTTTTTGAGATTATCAAATCATTTCTTTCTAACCGGTTTATTAAAGTCATCCTTGAAGGCCAACACTCTTCTTTATTTCCAGTAACTTCTGGGGTTCCCCAAGTTTCCATCCTGAGCCCTGTTTTGTTTCTTATCTACATAAACGATCTTCCTGACAACCTTTCATCTAAAGTAGCTCTTTTTGCTGATGACTCAACTTTATACTCCTGTCTTGACAAAAAGTCTATTCTTTTCGATCGCCTAGAACAAGCAGCTGATCTTGAATCCGATCTCACTTCAGTAATAGATTGGGGTTCACAGTGGCTTGTGAATTTCAACTCTAACAAAACCCAGTTGTTTACTGCAAACAACTACCGTAATATGGTCAACATTCCTATATTAATGAATGGCAATCCTCTTACTGAGTCCTCCTCTTTACGCCTTCTTGGATTATCACTTACTACTGACCTTTCATGGAAACCATATATACAATCGATTGCTAAATTACCTTCTGCTAAAGCATGGAATACTGTTGTCATATTTGGGCTGGTTCTTCTAACGATTCACTTTCTCTTGCATTGTAAATGTTGTTGGACCTGGACTATTTGCTAAGCTTGAGCCTCTTTCCCATCGTCGTAAAGTTGCATCTCTTTCTCTTTTCTACAAATACTATCATGGTCACTGCTCAAAGGAGTTAACATCTCTAGTTCCACCAACTAAAATTCATTTTCGTTTTACTCGTCAATCAGCTAAGTCTCATTCGTTTACTGTATCTGTCCCTGCATGCTCTAAAAACTTTTATTCATCTAGTTTTTTTCCCCGCACTTTAATCCTTTGGAACTCTCTCCCATTTTCATGTTTTCCTGACTCATACAACCTTCAACTTTTTAAGTCTTCTGTCAACCGTTTCCTTGCTCTATAATTCTGTTCTTTTTTTTCTTCCTAGTAACTCCCAACTTAATAGTGGTTGCTTGCAGCCTTGTTGGGAGTGAATCCAAATAAAATAAAATAAAAAAATTAAAAATGCAAATACAATCATGATTGTATAGATGACACTTAGATTTTAAAGCTTCACAATTTAGATTTGCTTCAAGGCAACCCAGACTTAGACTTTGCCAGCTTGGAGCTGCAATTCCAAAGGAAGATTTTAAGAATTTTACTTGAGTCAACTTTTACTCGAGTCGACTTTTAGTTGATTATTAGAAAGTCTATAGGTGATTAAATCAACTATTCGATTTTTCAAAATCAACTAATTTCGACTAGTCAACTTTTCGTCAAATTAGTTAAAGTCGATAGCAACACTAGTCTTTTTAAAATAGTAATTTAATCATTTCATGTTCTGATTAGTAAGTCAAGTTTAAAAAAAAGCTTTTGAACAGTTCTTTGTAAAAATAGAAACAAAAAAAAGTAAAGCAATTCTGAAAGTATTTCAGAACATATATAACATTTAAAAAAGACTCCTTAATTATCAAACGAGAGTTTTGTATTTTCAACAAACAATTGATTATAACCATGAGAGCTAGTATTCGATTCAAACTATTTTCACGCAATAAAGGTGAATGATTTAAAAGAAGAAGTAAACTTGCTGGTATTAAAAATATGATTTGTTAAGCATTAAATCACTCCGGTGCAATGGATTTAACTTAACTTAAAGTTAACTTAAAAAAATAATCTTTCAAAGGATTTTTAGAAAGACATGGAAAAATAGTTTAAAACGCTTAAATTTATCATAAAATATACATGCCTACTAAAAAAAAGTCAAATATAACATTTAGTTTACTCAAAACAATAATTATAATGAATTTTTTATTTTATTTAAAGCCTTAGTGTAAAATAAAAACTTTAGAAAAGATCAACAACTAAAAGTTATTTATGTAACGTTTTTTTATTGTATTTAAATCGCTAAAACATCAAAACAGCTGTGGTCAAATTGAAAAGAAAAAAATATATAAGCATGGTCAGTTACATCACATGCCATTCCTGCTGGATTTTATGATACCAGTAGCAAAGTGATCATGATCCTGAACCTGGTCTGAAGTAGTTAAAAGAAGTTAATTCTAAACAGGAACATTGAACAGGAGATTTAGATATGCACTAAGAAAAACATATCTAAAGGAATACTAGAAATTAAGGTGAAAGTACTTTATACAGTTGTAGCCACTAGTTGGTAACCGAGCTAACACTTCACGGGAGACTAACACTACACTAAAGTTTCAAACAGAACAATTGGTCTTTTTTTAAAGTGTTAAGCTGCCAGCAAGTGCTATTTACTAATGAAAAAAACTCAAATAAAATTAAAAACTATGAAAACTTAATTTCTATTAAACTGACTATTTTATCAAAATATTTAGTAACAAAAAAAAATTGTTTATATTTAATGAAAATTTTATTTTTGTATACCAAGTTATTAAACAAAACTTAAAAAAAATACCATAAAAGAAATACATATAATAAAAACTTTTATTTATCATCTTACGAGCACAAGAATATTTATACAACTTTTGTTTGCTATTTAAAAATATTTACTTAAATTTTATTTAATAATTAAAAATTTATTAAAGCGCAGCAATTATTTTTTAATAAATGATATAGAGTAAAATGGGGTCAAATGGAATAGTTAAGGATTTTATTTATTCATTTTTTACTTGTATTGGTTTGCAGCTAATATTTTGGCTGGACTTGTTGCTTGGTTTATTTGCTGTTAGCCATTAAAACTAACCTTACGGTGTTTTTTAGCTTGCTTTGCTGCTTTTTTCCCCTCTTTTTTAGTATTTCAGACACTCCCCTTCGAATCTTGGCACATCTACATTTTTTCTTTTTTGTGTGTCAATGTTTTGAATACGAAACATTTGTTACAAAGCTGCTGCAAGCGATTGGGCTAATTGCAGTTGTTTTTCAACCTCAATTTTAATTTCTCTTGGAATAGTTGGAGTTACTACAATATTGAAGGTTGTTTGCAGACAGAGTGACTTTTGAGGTGACTTTGGAGCTGATACTATGTGACATATGCTGATGCTAGATGTTGTTGGTGTAGATTCAGAAGGCAGTGGCTGAGGTAGGGCAGTTCCTGATGCTAGCATTGGTGATGGTACTAATATAGATTCTGGTTGTTGAGATAATGATGGCTCAGTTTCAGATAATGGTGTTTCAAATGTATTAGCAATATGCAACTTTGACTGACGCTTTGTACTTTGGCCACCGCAAGCGCAACTTACTTTTTGGTGTATAGTTTTTCTTTTTTCTTTGCATACAAGTTGTTTCGAGGCATGTTTTATATTAAAATAGATTTAATAATAATTGGTTTGAAATTTATACACAAAATTTATTGAGATTGCTTGGTCACTTGAGACTTAATTAATAAAACCCACATTTAACAAGAGAGCAACTAGCGTATTTCATTCATTTATTAGAATTATTTAATAAAAGCAGTCAGTAAAAGTCATTCATTTAAATTCAGATAGAAAAATTTGTTCATTGAAATTTATACAAAAATTTATAGCTTAAAAATTTATATTTATAGAATAAACAGTGTCATAACTGTTTCATGCTACAAGTTGTTTCATGCTACAGTTGTTTCATGCTACCCGCTATTTCATTTTACCTTGTTTCACTCTATACAGCGATATAGTTTTAATAAATGGTTTTTGGAAAAATAATTTAAATTGCTAATAAAAAAGTTTAATAAATAAATTAAATAAATTAACGTAACTATTTTATTTGTTACTCATCAATCTTTTTAAAATAAAAAATCATTTTTAGTTCAAATTAGAAATTTAAGAAATAATCATTTTAAAAATTTTAACATATTTTAATTCATTTATACAAATGTTGAGAAAAAAAATGGTAATATTTAACTTATTTTGAGGTAATCAATACTTTTGCAGCAATTTAAAAAAGTCTTTAAAAAATAAAAAAATTAAGAGAATTTTATGACGTCAAATTCACATTAGGCTAATTTGTTAAGCATTTTTTATTCAAAACAAGGCCTGGAAATGAACATACATATTGTAACTTCTGGGTGAGCAAACACTGTGCCAGACACGGCTGTTTCAAGCAAGCTTTACGGCTTCTTTTTATTTTTTGAAAATATTTACGTAAAGGGTGTTACTAAAACTTTTATAACTTTTGAAACATTAGAGATAATTTTGTTCTGTAAAAAGAATAAAAACACCAATAAAATGTTTTATTTGATGATGTTTCACAGATATATTAAAAAACTTTAATTTTAGAATAAACGCGGCAAATGTTGAACTTGGCTAAATATTAGTAATTTGATGTTACTTTTTATCAAAAAAAAACTCAGAAAGAATATATTTTCGATATTTATTAGTAAATGTACACATTGTTGGACTATTATAAAAACAAAAAAATCTTACTTAAATGTTTAAGGTTAACTAAAACAGACGTTATTTTATGCTAGTAAAGCAAATCGAATTTTCGCAAAATTACGAAAATGTTGTTAAAAGGGGGACAAACTGTTGAATGACTAGTTTTTGAAAATTGATTCCATTAAATAAAAACAGATTTACATTTTAGAATATTTAGCCTAAAAATTTAAAGCTTAAGCTTTTAAAAAACTTTCTAATAACTTAAAGAACTTATCAATGGACCAACTGATTATAGAATAGTTTTTATGAGAATAAAAACAATTTCAAATTGCTATTTGTATATTTAAACACGCAAAAAAAAAATTAAAGTTGGCGTCTTTATTTATTAACATTCTCACAGTTCTAATGTGAGAATGTCAATAAATAAAGACGCCAACTTTAATTTTTTTTTTGCATGTTTAAATATACAAATAGCAATTTAAAATTGTTTTTATTCTCATAAAAACTATTCTATAATCAGTTGGTCCATTGATAAGTTCTTTAAGTTTTAAATCTTTGTACACACAGTTGATACTAGACTCATACTTCATTTTAAACCAGAAGAATAGTTGCTTGACTCAAAACTGTGACAATAACTTGTAGTTCTTAAGTTATATTTTTACACGAATTTGATATATATGAGAATTACATTCCATTTGTTAAAAAGAATTGAGGTAAAGCAGTGGTACCACAGAGGTAAAGTTATGTCATTGCTTTAAAATAAAAACAAAAATTTTACGCATGTAACTACAAAATTTGCCAAGGTTGAAGGAGTTTTAGTTAGAAGTACAGAAAGTAATTTTTTTGATTTTCATGTACATAAAGGGTTGAAATTTCAACAACTTGGAGGGCATAACAAACATTGAATGTTTTTTATATAAAACAAGTAAAAACAAAAAGAATAATGCTAAAAAAACTAACTTAAACTATTTTTTTTATCTATGCCCTCCAAAAATCTGATAAAATAAACATTCGTTTATAAATATGTAAATTTTCAATCATCAAGCACGTAGCTTAAAATATCAAATCTTAATTGGCCCAAGACAGTTTTTCCGTAAAATACGCAAAAAACAGAAAAGTGATCTAAAATCATTTAAAATATTGTTTATTTTTATTTCATTTTTTTTTTTTAATTATTCACCTCCCCAAGGCCCGAGGGGGCTACTACAGTTGAGGAGGCTACTCATTTTTTTTTTTTTTTTTTTGTTGTAAATCGTGGTATAACCCTCTCTCAACTCTTTAACTCCGAAACACGAACCTTGACAAGCAAGGCCGCTGCGCCGAGAAATTAAGTTGAGCGCAGTACTTCCAGGGACATGGTGGGAGTCGAACTCCCTTACAAAGCGAGCGCTCTTACCACTACACCACTACCGCATATTCATTTCATGTAAATATTTATTTAACGAAGAAAGATAGTTCTTTTATACTTTTTTAATTGGAAGATTAAAGCGTTTATAGAAAAAAATACTATTAATTTAAAGTTAGTGAATTTTTACACTCTTTATGCGGAAATTCATTTTTTATTTTAAAGACAAAAATTCTTGTGACGTCAAGCTTGCTTTTATATTGAGTGAAACAGCCGTGCACAGGACACAAACATACATATAGTAACTTACGGGTAATTATATACTATATACTATTATAATTATATACTATATACTATTATATATTATATACTAATATTGTCAACTGATGCACCATAGATTAATAATATACAAAATATCAAAATATAGACTTTTGAAATTAATAAAACATGTGTGGTGCTATATATAACTTTGCAAAAATGTTTGCAGTTTACCAACTTCCTTAATTTTCCAAAAAATTTTATTTAATGGCATCATGTGGAACAATGCAGATCTATTAAGATTAAACTTTACATGGACATGTGAACAATATTATTAAAAACAAAAAATATACATATATTATTAAAAATAAAAAAATGCAACAAACTTTCTTTCTTGATCCGCATATTCCTGATCTGTATAGCCTGTTAATAAACACGTTTTCAGTGTGATATCCTTAAAAAAAATATTTTTAAACATTGTTAAGTATAGATTTTTCAAGACAAAAAGTTTTTATATAACTGTTAACATTAAATATGATTTTAATATCTAATTTTTCAAATCAATATTTGTTATTTACTTAAAAAATAATTTGACTGCTAGTACAGCAATATTCATTAAACTAAAATAAAAATTACTTTATACCAACGAAAATTTTGATAATTTATTTTTTGACATTATTAGTCTGCAGCACCTAAAAGCATTTTTAAGTTTGCCATGTAGTTTGTAAGTGAAACTACCATTTTAACTTGAGATTTGATCTTTAAGTCATTAGAAACAATAACTGTAAGGATTTATACAACCTATCCCCATATTTTGCAGGACACAGAAATATATCAAGACATTCATTAAAAGTTTTTTTCTTACTCTCAGGCTTGGATAGGAATGGCATGCGATCGAGTGCTATTGCTGACCACGCTAATGATTTTATTTTTTGACAACTTGACCACGATTGTTTAATAAACAATGTTTATATGTTTTGATGAGTTAAAAATTTCAGAAATGTTCTGAATGTAGAAACACTAAGCTAAACTTAAACTAGGAAAAAAATTTAAAAAAAAAACTAACGAAAAAAAATTCCTAACAAAAAAAAAAACAAAAAAAAAGTTCTTAACGAAAAAGAAATTATATAAGCACTAAAATAAAAAATAAAAACTTAAACTCGAAGCAAAACCTTTTGTTACATTTTTAATTACATATGAAATAAACGTTAATAAAGTTTATCTTTTTAAGCATTATTAAAGTTACACAAAACGTTTTTAAATTACTAATAATGATTGGTTTAATAAAAAAACAAATTTTATTAAATTTATTAAAAAGTGTTTTATATAATATTTTTAAATAGTATAAACATTTATTTTGTTAAAAAAGTTGCAAAAAAAAAAAAATTGTTTAAAAAATAATGTAGTCTTTTTAGTAATTTTTACTAATTTCATGCTCTAATTAGTGAGTCTAATTTAAAAAAAGGTTTTGAACTTTTTTATTCGTAAAAATAGAAAAAATAAATAAATAAAATGCTCCTGCGATTTAAATAAAATAAACTGCCAACAAGCTTTTTAATTTAAATTTAATTTGAGCATTCAACTTTATTAATAAGCGCTTCACTTAACGAATTCAAAAATTATTATAAAAAATTTAATCTCATTCATTTCTAACAAAATTGAAAATAAAAAAAATAAAAAATTGTTTACAAAAAATAAAATGTTTATTTAAAACAATTTAAAAAATCGTAAGTTTAATCATAAAAATTATTTGTATGAACATTACAAAATGCTTTAAAACTTTTTCATTAAATCAACAAAGTATATGCTTATATAAGTAAATAAAGTTATTTTATATTCTTGAGTAATTCACATAAAATATGTAAAAGTTAGTAGTCACAAAATCTTTTGAACTTATTCACAAATTAAAGTAACATAAAAAAATTCTTTCTAAAAATAATGGTTTAAAAATATTTTAGGAAGACATAAGAAAATAGTTTCAAACGTTTAAATTTATCATAAAAAATAAATGCCTACATAAAAAAACTTATTTATAACGTTTTTTATTAATTTACACAAGCATTTATGTAAACAATAACTATAATTAATTTTATGGTTTTATTTAAAGCCTTTGCATAAAATAAAAACTTGAGAAAAGATCAACAATTAAAAGATATTTATAACGTAACAATTTTTTTATTGCATTCAAGTTGTTAAAACATCAAAATAGCCGTGGTCAAGTTGTAAAGAAATAAAATATTAGCGTGGTCAATTACAGAGTGCGATCGTATGCCATTCCTGACCAAGCCTGCACTCGTGAATTTAATATTCTGTTTGTTGCGTTCAACTGACTAAGGCATGTCACTTTTTACGCTTCATGTATTTCAATATAAATTATCAATAAATTGTCAATTATCCGTAAGTAAAATACGTAAATTAAATATTCCCTAGATACCAAGATAATTGCCATAAGAAAAAATCCATTCGAAATACCATAAAAAAACGTCATCGCGTGACATATAAAAAATTACAAACATTCTTAACTAAATACTAAAACGTTTATGACACACTCCGCAATTTGTAGATAAAATATCTACAAATTATCATCAAAATGCTCATCCAGAGCAGTAATATGTATAAGTTCTTCAGCTTTGGATTTTGTTTTTCGCAATGGTCTTTGCTTTGTAGTTTGTATTTGCTCTTTTGGCGTGGTATCACTAGTTTTTGAGTCGTTTATGTTTTCTTTATTCCCTTTAGGATCTTGGCAGCTAATTTCCAAAGGATAGAGCATCTGGATTGGTCTTTCCACAATTTGGTTATTTCTTGTTTTTAATTTAACACCATGAACTATATTGTCTTCTCCTCATATAAGTTTAGTAAATATACCAATTTTCCACTCGCCTCAATTCTTTTTTTCCCCTTTAAGTAAGAAAATCTCTCCCACTGCTATGTTGTTTTGACTAGATTCTTTGTATCAATGATTTTCTCACAGCGATCTTAAGTACTCGCTCGTACATCTTTTCCATGTCAAGTTTTTGCATTTCGCGATGTACTTTACCGCACGTGTTGTTGTATTGTCATTAAACTCTCGATTGTCATTATCTACTGTATTTTAGAAAGGGAAGGTAATACTTTCTTCATGAAAAACCATGTTTGGTGTTAACACTGGAAGTTGAATATCGTTTTCGATGTATCCTAATGGTCGGTTATTCAATGTATTTTCAATATCAATTAAAACTTCTATTAGACATTAGAAAGATAGGCGAAGCCTTCCAGTTGCTTTGTGTAACAATCATTTTACCAAACCCAACATTCTTTCAAAGAAACCTCCCCACCATGGACCTCTTGCTAAGTTGAACTGCCATTTTATGTTCATTTAACCTAGGTATTCATTTATCTGCAAATCCTTTTGTAATCAACCGATCCACCTCGCAGTGCTGACAAATGTTTTAGTGTTGTCACTTATTATAAGTGCAAGTGTCCCTCTTCTTGCAATCATTTCTTTTATGCTTCGTCTAAAATCTTCATTTTCCATTATTTTTAGCAGATCCAAATGGATAGCTCTTGAAGTTGCACAAGTATACAGTACAATATAAGATTTTCTGTAACACTTTTTGCTGACTTTATATTTGATTGGACCAGCAAAGTCCAAACCAATAATTTCAAAGGGATAACTACTTTTAGTTCGATACCTTGGCAAATCCGCTATTGATAGAGCTAGCAGGAGTTTGCACTTGAATCTTTTACACCAATTGCAATTGTATATTATTATTTTGACTTGGCTACATAGGGTATCTGTCCAATAGTGCTCGCGAATATTTGACATTGTTAACTTTTCGGAATTTTCATATTCGTGTTGAACATTTTTTATCAGTTCCTGCTTGGCTTTGTTTCGTTCGGCAGCTGATAACAAACCACATAATTCTTTTTGCTTCTGATGTTGTTAAAAAATGTTAAGACCCATGCCACTATTCTTATAATCTTTGGTAGTTGATACTTGCTCATAAGCTCATTTGAGTAGTAAACTTTCTCGACTATAGCAAAATGATGTTAGATATAGCAAAATGATATTAGTCGGATTAACTTCTATTATTACTTCTTCCATTTGAGAATGGACTATGTTGGGGGGCCACTCATTCTTTTTGGCCATTCATGTTGGACCGTTAAACTTCTTGGTATTGGTGTTAAATCTGGTAACTTATTTTTCTAATACAGCCAGCTCTCTGCTAACTCTGGTGAAATTGGTTTGTCCCAGGAATATTGTAAATCACATATTTGTCAATAGATTAGTTTTGCTGTTACCGTTATTGGGGAAATTCCACCAAGTGGATCAAAGACTTTAGCCAAACTTCCTAAAATTCCTTATTTGGTTAATCTATCTTTTTCGAGAGTCGGTCTGCAAACCACAATTAAAGTGTCATTACTTTTGTCCCATAACAAATCAAGAATTTTTGAATAGCGTTGCTGGTGTTCATTTAGGGTTACTTCATTATAGTTCTCTCCTGAATTATTTATTTCCAATTCATGAAAATTTGAATGCCACTTGTGAAAGTCGAATCCTTCCTTTTCGAATAAATGAATTGCTGTTAGCTTCAGATTTTTAACATATTCTATATCAATCTCTCCAGTGATTATGTCATCAACGTACATGCTCTTGTTGATTAATTGAATTTCATTCTTTTGATGCAGGTAATGATTTTCATATGTCAATAAATGTTGTTTGATTACTACCCAAGTATAAAGGGACTAGATGTACATCCAAACAGGATTCGAGTGAATTGCAGAGTTGTTACTTCTTTTATTTTAAGTCTGATATCCAATAGAAACAGAAGACATCACGATCTTTGATATCAATGCTTGGTTTAATGTCTCCAGTTAGACAAACAGGTTGCAATCGGTTTTAAAAATTAAAATATCTTCCTTTGCAATGATAGCAAGAACGTTTACTTCGGCAGCTCGATACTATGATTTGTTGAAGCGTTGTTAAAAATGCGATGGTTTTCTTTAAGGAATTGTTTTCTTTGCTGTGTTGAGCTAATTTTCGTGCATTCGTGACTGCGATAATTTTGTGAACTGCAATAAGCACTCTATAATTTTGACTTCGTTATGTTGAAAATGTTTTTCCATTTGATGTTTGTGCTTCCAATTATTGCGAGGTTTTATAGTTTCGTTATCTTTTCTGATAATATTGATTGATCGTCCAATAGATGCTTCCGGATTTCGTATTGTATAGTCACATAGCACTTCGATCAGCTGTTCAAACCCCCAATCCTGCCAATTTTAATCAGTTCCAGTGATGTTCATTTTAACAGGACCAAGCTTGTTGAGGGTTTTACGCACTAGAATTTCTGCTATCTCCAATTTGTTTAATGTTTTTAATGAGTTTACACTGACCTTTGATTTTGAATTGTAGAACTGATGCATTTGATTTACGTTAACATTTTCTATGAAGGGAAGATCCATAATATCACGACCATGCTGACAAATATTTAACACCATTTTTGCTTTTTCATAACCACTTGTATTAAACGGAAGTCCAGCAATTTCTTCTTTTGGAATGTTTGATAAGAGTTCACGTAGGTATGATAGCTTAGTTACAGGAGCATAGTTTGTGTTGTCAATTTCAGTGTTGAACTGTTCTTAGAACCATACTTAATCAAGAATGGTGCCATCAAACTTTGAAATTTGAAGTCTGGGAAGTTTTGTTTTAAAGTCGTTCGTATGTGTATTAGGCTTGCTTTGAGTTGCTTCTTGTCTTACGGGATCGATTTTTTCAAGCATCATTTTCTTTTTTATAATGTCTCTTTCTAATCGATGTTCTTCCAGTGGAGTAAAAATTTCACTTTGTTGTTTAATTAAGATGTTTCGCTGTTTCTTTTTAATTCTTCTATGTTTTGGATTAAGTTTCCAACAATTTTGCTTTGATAGTTGGTTCCAATTGTTCCAATGAATGTATATAGTTATTGTTCAATGCCATGCCTACTTCTAAACTAAATCGCTCAATTTTTGTTTTCGTTAGTTCCAATTTTCTTTTTAATGTTTGCGATAGGATTTTTGCGTTGCTTAGGAGGCACGTTAAATTTTGTTGTAGGTTTTCCTTAGACAGTTGATTACTTGTTGAAATTATAAGTTGATTCCAGTGTCCTGGCAGGGTCGCCATTTTATGTTGTGAATTTAATATTCTGTTTGTTGCGTTCAACTGACTAAGGCATATCACTTTTTACGCTTCATGTATTTCAATATAAATCAACAATATTTATACAAAACTGGCAATTATCCAAAAAATATATAAATTAAATATTCCCTAGACACCAAGATAATTGCCATAAGAAAAACCCAATCAAAATACCATAAAAAAAACGTCATCGCGTGACATAATAAATTACAAATATTCTTAACTAAATATTAAAACGTTTATGACAACACTTTTGATCTTATTTTCAAATTGTTAATAATTGTATGGACCTGAGTCATACTTGATAGGGAAAAAAGCTTACACAAAGCTGATCTATTAAAAAACATGATAAACCCTGTTTTATTGTGTTTTATATAATTTTTGGTAACAACTTCAAAAGAGACAACTTTAAACTGCAACCCCATAATTTAGCAGCATTATGGCATCA
This sequence comes from Hydra vulgaris, assembly GCF_022113875.1. NCBI lineage: Eukaryota > Metazoa > Cnidaria > Hydrozoa > Anthoathecata > Hydridae > Hydra > Hydra vulgaris. The sequence goes on along the minus strand of NC_061170.1, from coordinate 18,603,164 downwards.
AGAGAAACAGATTTTCTGCAGCTATTAAATCAGACTTCCTCAAACTCTTACCATTGATAAAAAATTCAATTTGAAAATGATATGCTGGACTGGATAAGGCAACTGACTGCTCATGTCCTTAAACTTGGGGGAGAGGTCAGCTCACTGAAAAACCCAGGCAACAATAAACAAAGAAACAATTACAACTTTAAAACATAAAAAAATTGATCTTGAAAAAAACCATCCTAAAACAAGCAAAACCAACAAACAGTGGAGTAACAAACTCAGCCACCCTAGCGGACATCGTAAAAGGGGGCAAAAAAATAACAGACAGAGATAAAGCCATTGTTGTACAAGTTACTTGAGAAATGAACAAAAGAAAAAAATTACAAATAACGTAATTATAATCGGAGTCAATAAATGTGATTTAGAAGACTCAGAAGAAAGAAAAAAAAACAAAATAAGGAAAGCATCGAATCACTGATAGTTGCCCTAGGACTCAAAAAAGAAATTGTCAAAAGGGTATGCAGACAAAAACAACAGCAGCAAGTAGACTCGTCAAACAGAGCAACAAATGCAACCAACGCATTTGCAAACACGATAAGTGCAACTAATCGATCTCCACTAATAATAGTAGTACTCGAAAAACATAATAGCTAAATTAAACTGAAAAAGAATTGTAACAATGGACTAAGAACAATGGAAGGCTACAACAATGTGTACATTGATAAAGATAAAACAAAGACAGAACAAGACAGAAAAGAGAGTAAGAATTGAAAGATATGAGCATAACAGCAAACTAACTTACGTTGAACAAGAAAATGAAAAAACCTTGAGATACAAAAAAGAAAGAAATGGAAATCGCTACTATTGGGGGATACGCAATGGTGTACTCGTGTGGGTGCCACACAAAGAAGACCAATCCAATTTATAGCAAAAGAACCAAGCAATAAAAATTGTTGCAGCCTCATTGACATGTAAACAAGAAAAACAACTGAATGAAAACTCATCACCAATTAACAACTTCGTAACAATAACAAACAACGCTCAACATCATCATCTCGCTATAATATACCGTAATTCCATCATCAAATACTAGCCTGATCAAAGCCACGAAAAGTGAATACTTTTACCAATTTGGTTTGCCACATGACAAAATATAGCAATTTATACAGCAACTTAATCATCAAATATCAACTTGATCACAGCAGCAAAAAACCAATACCACCATCAGTTAAGTTTGCCACATGATACCACAAACTTGCAACCAATTAAGATAGCGGCAATAAATAATGACAAACATATAAGATGTATATACATGAATGCAACATCGCTAAATGCAAACAAACTCAACAAACTCACAGCATATGTCTTAAATAACTGCCCCCACATAATTTTAGTAAGTAAAAATTTATGTTAGCAAAGACCTACCATCTATTGAAATAGATTATAAAGAATTAACAGACACAAACTACGAGCAAATTTGGCTTTCGTTAAACATAAACAATGAAAACATTATAATAGGGTGTTTATATCGACCACCATCTACCTCAAGATATACAAAAGATCTGTCAACCAATACTGCAATCAGAAGAAGCATTAGCTACTTGTTGACACTAAAAAATTCACTATTGATCATATTTAATGTATCATTGCGCTCAGGAGAAATACCAACAGCATGGCTAGACGCAAACAAAACGCAGATATTTAAAAAAGCAAGCCCAACAGATCATGGAAACTTTAGACCAATTAGCTTGACTTTGGTCCCAAGTAAAATTATGGAGAAAATAGTAAGGAATGAACTTAAAAACAAACTTTTTGTAGTGAACATGGTTTTGTCCTGAATAATGGAAACTATGGAGCCACCATAACAATGGCAAAAAAAACCCACTAGATATCGTATTTCTCAACTTTTCACATGCATTTAATTTAGAACAGCATACTAGCCATATTGAGAAACTGAACAAATATGGAATAACAGGTCAATTGCTTGCATAGATTTGATCATTTTTAACAAATCGACAACAGCGAGTTGTTCTAGGCAACACAACATCAAGATGGGGACCAGTGTCTAGCGGTGTTATCCAAGGATCAAAAAAACAAGCCAATAAAGCCGCATTTATCGCAAATAAATTTCTTGGACTGTTAAAAAATAAGTTTATATCGCAAGATCCAGCACTATGAAAAAAACTTGATACAACATATGTTAGACAACATTTGGAATATGCAATATATTCCAAATATACTGCATATTCAAATGTGGTTCTTGAATATTCAGCATATTTGGAATATGTAATATATTCCAAATATACTGCATATTTCAAAAACCTCCAACATAGTTTGTTACAGTGGCTTATCCTTGGATGGGTTACTTTTGGTGAGTCAATAAGCTCGAATCGCAACTTATTATAACTAACTAAATAACTATAAGCTGTCCTTCCAACTTTGTAGACACCCAAAAAACCTTTCTGGATTTTATCCTTAATTACCCATTTTGTCAGTATCACATCTGCAAGATTAACCAATAAAGCATTGAAAACCTCTAGGCAAACTTTGAACCAACGAAACAAATTTTTATCTTTATTTCAATGTTTATGAATGTCAATTCTCATTACATTATATTATTAGTAGTTATAATATTTCTTAATTTTTATGGTTTATTTGGTAATACAGGTTGTTTTATTTTTATAGTTTTTTAAAAGAAAAATTTGTTCAAAGCTGCTTCAAAGTATTTTGACAACTTCACTTGAGATTCGAAAATAATTTTAATTAAAGTGTGAACCAAATTATAAAAGATTTTTTGGGGAATTTCTTAAAGACTTTTAAAAGATTTTTAGCAATAAGGTCACAGCTCCAAAAAAAAAAAAAAAAAAGGAACAAAGATTTTAATTTTTCAGAAAAAAAGTTTTTTTTTTTGTTAAAACATTACAAAACCTAGTACATTTTCTTTTTTGCTGCTTAGAAAAAGTTGGCAAGTTTTTTTCATTTCTAGAAGTGCCCGCAGCACCTAATCAATACATCAAGGTAAATGCAATATAGCTTTTTAAGAAATCAAGTAAAAATCTTAAAATTTTTTTTTATAAACTTTATGGTTTACTACTTTATAAATATTTTTAATGTTATTAAGAAAATATTTAAGCTAACTAATTTATTTGATTCATAGGAATAAAAACAATTAGATTTTAAATAAATTTTTAAATATTTCATCAACTATGCAAACAGTAATAAGTATTTATAAAGAATATAAGTAAAACAGGAAATTTTTAAATATAAGTACTAGCTAAAAACAATGTTAATTATATAACCGTTATTTTAAATATTTAAAATTTGTTATTTTAAAAATTAAACAGATAATTATAATTTTAAATTTTAATAACATCTTAGAGTAAGCTTACTAATGACCAAAACACTGTAACTAAAATCACAAAATGTGATATCAAAGCCAAGAAACGAACAGGAATAAAACTTCCAGCAGCATTCATTTTATTACATTCTGTGATATCTAGAAAAAATTCTAAATTTTAACTATTAATTTTTGTAACTTTTAACATTTTTAGATAGTTAACAAATAATAATAATAATAACAATAATAAATATTATTATTAATATAAATAAATACGCCATACTCATTTATAACATGTTCATTTTACCATATATACCCGTATATATACTGTGTAAATTGTTAGACGTTTTGAATGACTCATCATTAGTAAAATATAAAACTCATCATTAGTAAAATATAAAGCTCATCATTAGTAAAATATAAAACTCATCATTAGTAAAATATAAAACTCATCATTAGTAAAATATATAACTACAAAATTTAAATTCTTATATATGAAACTTTTAAAAATCTATTTATTATGTATAAAATGATAGTTGCCTATACGGAAAATAAAAAGCAAATAAACCAGAGTCCTTTAAAACTAATTTAAATCAATTTTTCCTGTTTTCTGGCAAAAGTTTCATAAATAGTGTACCTTATCCTAAAATTGGTTGTTAAAGCCATTACAAACATTTTTTATTATTTTAGACATTAATTTTTAGTGAAATCCATAAATCTTAAAAAATTGAAAAAAATTTTGAATTTATGTTGTTTTTTAAATTTTGAAGAATGTGTGGTTTTTTATCTTCCACAAGACAGTCACAGCTAAAAAAAGATTTTGATTTGATTAAAAATCTTTAGTTATATATTAAAACTGTCATTCCTATTCGTTATGCAAAACACATTTACAAAAACTGACAAAAATATGTTTGATATAATTTGCAAAGGTATATTAAACCGCATCTCAAGTATTCTATTCAAATTTGGAATTCACATTATAAATAAAGACACTTGAAAAAGTGCAACAAAAAGCTACAAAATTGGTTTTGAGTATTCAAACTTATGATAACAATACTAGGCTGAAAATTTTCAAATATCACAACATTAGAAGAATAAAAACCAGAGCAGATGCTATTGAGTATTCTAAAATAGTAAGAGGAATAGATTTTGTAACACTTAACAACCTTAATCAAGCTCAATCGATCAATGTATTAGGACTGGTATCCAGTATTTGTAAATATAAATTAAAAATTGATAAAGAATTTGTCAGGAACTATAAATCCCAAAATCATTTCTTTATAAATAGATTAGCATCAAAATGGAACAAACTCCCTAACTCAGTCATATCAGCCAAAAATGTTTTGGATTTCATGAGAAAATATGATAAGTATGAAATGAGTGCTGTTTAAAGGAAGACTTTCACAGTTATCTTCATAACAAACTAAAATTTGCACTTAATGGTTTATATATCTTAGTATTATTTGTTTTTTTATAGCTTAATAATAATTATTATTATTATCTTGTTAAACTATTCTGATTTGATGTATGTGATAAAACAACATTTCTCAAATTGATTTTGAAATTGAAAGTATGTATGTATGTATTTATGTATGTATGTATGTATGTATGTATGTATGTATGTATGTATGTTTGTATATATATATATATATATATATATATATATATATATATATATATATATATATATATATTTATTTATTTATATTTATATATATATATATTATATATATATATATATATATTTATTTATATTTATATATATATATATATATATATATATATATATATATATATATATATATATATATATATATATATATATATATATATATATATATATATATATATATATATATATATATATATATATATATATATATATATGAAAAAAAAATTACAACTTTAAATTTAAAATTAAAGATAGAAATTAAAAGATTTATAGTTTTTTATGCAGAAAATGAAATACAATGAGACAAATTTACAAGATCATGGAATTTTTGGATTTTTAGTTTAGAAAATTTTGTTTGAATATTAGATTTCAATGGTGAAAGCCATTATTATGATTGATGCATGTTGTAAAAACTAGTGACACAATTTATAAAGTTAGAATTTTGACCCAAAGCAATTAACAATAGCTAAGATAATAAAAGAACAAAGACTAATAGATCAATTTAAGAGTTTGGATAGGAACATAAAATGAATCAGGAAAGCATACTGCTATCTTGTGTAAGTTTTATCTTAAATGATTTAGTCAACCATACCAAGGTTTTCATAAAGATATACTCCAAAATACTATACATAAGAAAGAAAATTTTTTCTGTTTATAATCTGATGGTTTTCAGCAAATTTGCTGCATTGAAAACAATGATTCCCATTTAAAAACAAGCATTGAAAAAATGATTCCCATTTAAAAAGTCACATTAACAATGAAAAAGTTTTTATTTATATATAAAAGACTGGTATCATCAGCATAATGATGTACGAGAGAAATTGTTAATAAGTAATGAGCTTATAGTCAAACTATTAGATGGAACTATTGAACTAATCTAATAAACTATTAGATGGATAATACATTGATGAAATAAACATACTTATTATTTCATACAACTAATGTCAACAAGTTGTTAACAAGTGCTATCCTTGTTTGCAGCAATTCCAATAAAAATAAAAATAAAATGACATTAACTATACAATCAACAAAACTTAATATAAAAAGTCAAGTTTATCTTTATATAAAAAATATACATTTATAAATTTATACCATAAAAAGTTATAAATTTATAACATAAAAATCTTTTTGTTGCAATACTACACAAAAATTTAGTTTTAAGATGTCAATCTTTTTTTTGAGGAGGGATAAAAATAATAAATTCAAATTTGCTGACATTTATTGAAAATATGATTTTTATTTTATGTCACATAAACAATGAAGATGTTACATAAAATTAATTAAAGTTAACGTTACATAAAATTAACTAAACTTTATGTAAAAATACTTTTTTCTTCATAAGCAAAAATGTTTTAAAAATTGAGAATAAAAAAATAATACACAAATTTGTACTTATTTACTTAGGATAAACAAAATTTAAAATAGGGTAAAAAATTAAAAAGGTTTTGTGGTTCTTGTTATTGTTTTTATTGGTTTAGTAAAAACAATCATAAAATAATAAAAATTTTTAATCTTGTTTTTTTTTTAGTCGCAAATTAATTGATAATAAAAAGTAAAAAATAAACTATTTCACGAGACCCAAGGACATTGGGTACGTACACAAACTGAAATATTCATTAAAGTCAATGACAGAAAATATTGGGCGCCAATAGGAACGAGTTGTACTTAGTTCTATTTATTATTCAATTTATAATTTATTTACGCTTAACTAAAACTTCTATAACGCTAAACTAAAAGTTTGTTGTTTACTTTAACTACTTAACGTTTTTTTAATTTACCCTAAGCTAACCGCCTGTTTTGCGTTGTTTGTTTCAATAGAAATCGAAACGCCAACTGCAACCGCAACTTCCGAGTACAAATTGTTGATGATGCGCATGCGTGTGATTAGGGTAAAACCCTAGTCGCGTTTTAAAGTTCTAGGCGGGACGTAAAAATTAAAGTTTTAGCGTTGCGTTAAAAACGTGAAATGGTTATGAAAACGTCACAAAGTTTGGGTTTTTTTATGCGGTTTTTAAATTCATATTGTTAATCCTCTAATTGTTTTTATTTTAAATCTGAATTACTAACTTTATATTATATTTATATAATAAATTACAAAAACTAATAATAAATTGCAAAAAGGCTTTTATAAATAATATATATGTATGAATATATATATATATATATATATATATATATATATATATATATATATATATATATATATATATATATATATACAGAGTTGGACTGGCTTGATAAAACGGCCCAGGAAATTCGGTCATGGCGGCCCACCTTATCTTATATTTCATTTATTTAATATTATTTTATGTATAAATAATGTTTTTAATCTTCCCCACCTAAATATTGAGAAAAAATATATATATATTTCTAAAACACTGCTGTAAGTTGAAATTTAGACATAGTTTAGAAATAGTAGACACAATCGCTATTCACTATTGACTAATATAGTAACTTTTTCATTGTTTGACTAGCCGATGCCAAACATCAATGATTGCATTGTTATTAATTCTTGTAAGAAGATCTTTTTCACAAGATACTAGGATAAATAATTTAAGTGGCTCATCAAATTCCTTAATCTGTTCAAAACATATTTAATTTTAAAAATGACCTTTCACAAGCAACTTGTGATGAGGATGATGTCAACACAAATTTATACACCAGAAACAAATGTAAATACGCAAGATTATGCAAATTGAATTTCTGGAGTACAAAGTAACAACGAATAATACATTTTTTGCAAAATTTGCATTTATTCCTATGGCTGTCGTTGTTTTCTACTGCTGGGACAGACAGTTTCAAATTCTGTGGATTTAGATTGTCAGTTATTGTTCGAGACAGAGTTAGATACTTCCGTGTCAAATAGCAAATTATACTCATTTTCAAGAGATATTTCGAAACGCTTCCTTACAAAATACAACAACTCCTTTTGAAGCTTTTAAACTTTTTGCTTCGTTAAAATAATATCATCACACGTGAATAATTCTGTGGCACAAAATTTTGGTGCTAAAATAATGAAATTAATTTTTTCATAAAGAAAAATATATTAGCTTAAAATCCAATTCGTTTTAGTTTGAAAAACAATGCATAGAAACATTTATTTTTGACTTTATTTAAAGATGCCATTTTTGTGTAATATAAGCATGCTCAAATTACCCAGTGTTTTTCATTGAAATTACTTAGTTTAAAGTCCTAAAATAGCAGTGGGTTTTTAATTGCTTCTTGAATAAAAACAAAACATAGTAAAATATTTTTATATTTTAACACTACTAAATATTTTTCTGTAATTTAAATTTACAAAATTTTAATTTTTATTGTTCAAAGGCTTGAGTTAATAAAATTGAAAAAAAAACGTATTAATTTTTTTTTATTTTTTTTGCGGAAAACATATTAGTATTGTTTCAACAAAATGTAGCTTAAAATTTGATCTTTTAATGATAAGTTTTGTTTATCACGAATCCCTATATTCCAAAAATTAGTTCTTTTAGTCAGGTTGGTCTTTTTTTACTTAATTAATGCTATTTTTTTGAGCTAATTTAAAGTGCTCATATTACCAAGGGGTCTGGGTAATACGAGCACTTTTGCTACTTTTTTAAAACATCAGTGTTTTTAAGAAAAAATGTCGGGTACCCAAATCTCTAAATGGATTATGAGTAGAGATCCCTAAAAATTGTTTATTGGCAAAAATTTTGGATCCAGCATATTTATTTTTGAAAATATTTCAATTTTCGCTTAAGGTGCTCATATTACCCTAATCTACCCTAATTATTTAAATCATGACAATGTTGTGAACACTGACACAAAATTTATCTTTTGCACTTTCAAGTAGTTTGTTGGCTCTAATTCTTTTCTCTTTCAATCCATTCTAAACTTCAAATCCATATTTTTGTATTATATCCATTCCAGTTGTTTGCAAATATTTTGATGATGGAGATATGCTCTCAAACACTTTCAAAAACAATTTGCCGTCAAAATAAATTCAAGGATTCTAAAAGAGCTTTTGCTCTGTAATGGACATTATTATTAAATTTGATTGATGTAAAGTTATCATGAAATATTTGTAGTATGTCAATGTACAAATAATCAATACTTGTGTTTCTTGATTGGAGGTGTTCTATGAAAAAATTTCCAAATATCTTAGTACGAGCTCTATCTTTCGCCCACCAACGGGTTTCACCGATTAAAAATATATATTTCAATTTGCTAAATTCATGCCAAACATTGAAGTGAAAGTAGGATTCCAATAAAAATACTGCTCATGTGTTTAAAACACAAAATAAGGTAATAACTTTAACCACAAATTTTAGTAACGTCTCCCACTTTTAAATTTAAGACATGCACATAACACCATACTTGAATCTGACCCGTCAAGACATTGCCAATACATTTACTTTTATAAATGCCTATTTTTTCGAAAACGCCACAAACCAAATCGCACATTCATTTTTCAGTTGTTAATGTGCAATTGACTATCGATATTACACGTTTATGTACAGCTTCTTAAACATACCGAATCACAATAGAACATCATTTTTGACATAAATATGACCAAGTCACGACCTTTTTCTGTTGCCAACTGAACCATGTCAGAATTCGCTTTTTCTAACCACCTCTTCAATATGTGTTTCCAATAACGGATCAAATTTGCCAACAAGCAAAAGAATATCCAAAATATTCTCATGATTTACACTGTCATCAAGCAATATGAACCCAGACTCAAGCAAAAGAATATTCAAAAAATTCTTATAATTTACACTGTCATCACGCAATGTGAACCCAGAATCTGCATTTCTGTAGCTAAATCCACGTGTACCAAAAACTTTTAAAGTTTCTATGATTTTTTCAAAAATTAAACAATACTCTTAACCTCTTCATCATGTCGGCGCGTATAAATGCTTATAATATCATTGGAATTGATTTTTAAAACATATGACTCTGTGCAGGCTGCATGGAGAGCAATGCTTTTATGTATCCACTAAAGAACCTTAATTTATCTGAGGCTTTATTAAATGCCTAGCAAAACCAACAAAAGAGTTTTTTTGTCTTTGCCAGTGATAAGGCTTATTGTTTCTGAAATAAAATTATGTTAATTATTTTAACGTTTAGATCAAAATTGATTTTTTTGGATGAAATTTAAAAAATGATTTCAAAAAATCTGATGGGGTTTCACAAAATAATTATAGTTGTTTTAAGTTTCTTCATTTGGCTTGCATTGATTACTGTTCAATATATATATATATATATATATATATATATATATATATATATATATATATATATATATATATATATATATATATATATATATATATATATATATATATATATATATATATATATCTTTAAATCAATATTTATGTATCTAAATAAAAAAATTTAATTAGAAAGATACCTTAAGTTACAATGTTACGTCTTATTAGGCCAAATAAAAAGGCTGAAGCATTTATTGAAATTTTAAGTTAATGATGTTTTAAACAGATACTTTAGGCTTATAAATAAAAGATAGTTTAGAAGTTAGTTTGAATGCTGCCAAATAATTAGTTTTATGTATTAAATTAAGAGACTGATTTTCATGAGTAAAAAGATGGTTTAGCTGATGGCTGTTGGTTCAAGGGTATATTCCGTCATAAACCTAAAAACCATAGATAATTGAAGACTCCACGGGATGAAACAGCGGGTCACATTTTAAAAATTTTGACTTTTTTGATATTCTAGCTTTATAAACTAATGAGCCATCTTTTGTATTTGATTTTGAATCAAGTAATTGATTTTTGGTATATTTAAAGTTTGATAGAATTATGCCTCTCTTCTTTAATATAAAATAGTTTATGCGGCCGTGGCGCAGTGGTTTGAGTGCTTGCTTTGTCACGGAAAAAAAGGAGGCGTGAACTTTCTGGTTAAACGCACTTTCTCGGTGTTCTGTGACAAGACCGTTAGGACTTCTTGGGGCACCTAAATAAAAAATAAATAATAAGTTACTTTCCCAAAAAAACAAGTTTTTAAACAATCGAAATTTACTAAAAGACATAAACCAAACACTTCTCTGTATTATCAAAACTTGAAAGATTGAAAGCTCCAAGTCCTTTTTTGCAAAAGTAACCTTTTTTACAAAAAAAATAAGGTCACTTTTGCAAAATACCTTACAAGTTTACATTTTTTTCCTAAGAATTAAAAGGTTACATAGAATTTAAAGTTTAATAATTAATTTTTTCAAAATGAAAAAATGTGACCCTGCCGTTTTTTCCCGTGGAGTCTTCAATTGTGTTTCCATTTTAGCTTATTTGTTTTTTCAATGTTAAAAATACTTTATTGAACTTTGACGGCTCTATTTAAATGTCTCAATAAACGCACATCAATAACAACATTAATATAGGGTCGTACTTTGAAAAATCTTTTTTGTACATTATATTTTGAATGTGTAATAATTACAATGAATTATACCAATTATTGGTATAGTTCATAATATATAACTTTATATAAATTTTATATAAAATTATATATAAATAAATTTATATAAATATATAGTTTTACTTATATATAATAAAATTATATATAAATAAAAATTATATATATATATATATATATATATATATATATATATATATATATATATATATATATATATATATATATATATATATATATATATATATATATATATATATATATATATATATATATATATATATATATATATATATATATATATATATATATATATATATACTCATGCTTGGTTGTCTTTAAGTTCATACCATAAATGTCAGCTTTAAGTTTTATTTTATTTTAAAGACCGAAAAAAAACTTTATTTTTTTCTTTTTTATTATTTGATAAACTGTCTGCTCAAACCGAAACCCTCAGTCGATGTAGCAACACTCCATTATGAGTCAAGCTATTCGTCAGTCGATGTAGCAGCACTGCGTTGCGAGTCTATAAGATAGTCAATGTAACACTTTCCACATGTTAAAAAATAAAAATAAAAATATTCAGAATGTTTTTATTAAAAAAAAATAAAAAATAAATACATTCAGAATGTTTTTAAAAACATTTAGAATTTTTTTTAAACATTCTAGTCTTTTAATTTGTGGTGTTGTGGTTTAATTAATTCATGTAATTAAATTAATGCGTTTTGATCCTTAATTTTGTCAACTTTGATACCACAAAAAAGCTGTGTTTCACAGGAAAGCGTTCTAGAACCTACTCTATTCTTATTGTTTATCAATGATGTGAGCCACATGAATAAAGAGCTTGATTTCAAACATAAACATTTTTTTCTGACGATATTAAATTATATTCAGTCTATGATGTACGTGGCACTCAGATCTTTACACAGCCGTTAATCGTTTGTACGAATGGAGTTGTACTTGGCAACTCCAAATAGCAACTGAAGAATCCTTTGTCTGTACAATTGCTAACCAGAGTCAAAACATAAACTTGCCCATGTTAACTGAATAAGAGATCTTGGAGCTACCATTGATAGAAATCTTAAATTTAATTAACATATCAATCTTATTACATAAATGTCAAGCCTATCTTATTCTAAAATCTTTTTATTCACGAGATAGATCGCTGATGGTTAAAGCCTAATGTATAACCTATGCTAAAAACTTTTTCCAGCATAGGTTCCAACATATTTTCGAACTATTATTGTTGTTTATTTATAGTTTATATTTATTATTAGTTTTATTTTCAAAGTTTCATAAAATAAGTGCATCAATGTAGTGACCTCTGATAGTATTACAGACGTCACTGCAGTTTTTATGAAATTTAATTTATAATTATTGCAAGCGAACGTTAAAAACTTTTTTAGAAAAAACGTTAAAAAACTTTGAGAAACGTTAAAAACTCAAATTCTCTTTACAAATTCTTTCAAACGTTTTAAAAAAAATTTTAAATTTTAAGCTTCAAATTCAAGATTATTTGAACAAGAGCATTTTAGAAAATTAAAATTCACTAGTTCAATCTATTTTCTTGCGCATTTTTTGATATTGCTGTAAACTAAACTAAAATATTTAAAAAACAGTCGTGTTTTTCATATTTAATTCAAAACTACTTTTAAATTTTTTTTTTACTTACAAAGTTTTTTATTTGTTCTACACGTTTTTATGTGCTCTTCCGCAATGCTCTGTGATAAGACCGTTAAGACTTCTTGGGGCACCTAAAATAACAACAACATTAATAATTATAATAATAATAATAATAATAATAATAATAAAATTTGTTGGCAACATTAATATATAAATATAAACATTTTAATGGCTAACTTTTGCAAGCAGAGGCAATTCTACAAATAAAATGAGGTGGGGAGAAAGGGGGAGTGAATCCTTCACCCAACACTCAGCAACCAGCCTCTTCCTCCCCTTCTCCTCATCCTTAAATCGCCTCTGTTTGCAAGTAAATATTTTAAAGCATACTAAGCACATTAATTTGTTTTGATTTACATTACTGGTAAACTTAGTGTGAAGTAGTTTATACATAAATACCTCACACTAAATTTAACTTAAAAATAAAAGTAAAAAACTATTCGCTCCCTTAAGTATTTAAGAGGTTTAAGTTTTAAAGTGTTATGAATGAAATTCTCTCTTTAAAAGAGCAAATGATCTCATTCTATTTAAAAGTTACTTTTAGTGTGACGCACTTTATGGATATGGTTTTTTGTATGGGTCACACAAAAAAAACTAGAAAAAAAAAATAACATTATTAATAAAAAACAACAACAACAACAAAAACAACAACAGCAAACAAATCGCAAAAACATATATGTAAAAAATAATAATTGCGAATGTGCAATAAGCAATCACAATTCGTGATCACGATTTAATTTGAGCCCTGAATCTAGTTATTATTTCATTTAAAAATTTTATGTAATATTGCTTTTTAATGGAAAATTATATTTGAATAATATATTTTGAGATACAAACTTTTATTTTAAGCTTGAATTAAGTTCAATAAAACTAAGAAACAATGAAATCAAGACTAAAATAATTGTTACACAATGGAATTTGTATTTTACTAATTTTTAATTTTCATTACAAATAAAAATCCAATACCGCAGCACAAGGTCATAATAACATAAAACAACAAACATGACCTCCTAAACTCGTTATCCGCCTTTTTAAACACCTTAAATGTTTTGGATTTTGTAACAAATGGCACATTATTTCCTTCTGTAATATTTTCTTTTGGAAAATGGGTGACGGGAATACTTTTGTTCAAAAATTGACACAATCTTTCCCAGCCTTCTCCGACTTTGTAAACCAACAATTGGTCTTTTGGAACAAGATGTTTGACAGTCGCTTCATGAACTCGAATGCTGTTAATCCAGTTCTCTTTATTAAGAGCGGTTGACATGTTTTGAGGGAAAATTTTGTTAAAAGCTAGTTCTTCCATATAATATATATTCGACCATGTGGAACTCAGTAACGACCGAAAGAATTTTTTACTTCTTGATTTTTCCATTAAATTATGCGTCTTTTCAAATGAATTGAACCAAACCTCGTGATTTTCTCTTGTTGTCAGTATAACTTTCGAATCAGGAAAAGCTTTGAATATTTTTTGCCAAATAATATAAGAAGGGAATGCAATAACCGCATCTACTGTTTCATACATTTCTTTTAACAAACCTTTATGTTCTTTGTCTTTTAAAAGTGTTATGTAGTTTTCTAAGTTGATATTATAATGTTCTTCGAAGTCGTGAACGATAAAACCTAATTCCGTTAGTGCTTTTGCCATTGACTTAGTTCCAGTTTTAGAGTATCCAACACATATAATTTTCATTATAATAGTTGTTTTGCTAATTTTCTTTAAAAAAAGATTTATAAATGTGATTTAAATAATTAATAGTTGCAAATAAATAAAAGTTTATTCAAAAAATATATACACAAGCTCTTGCATACAGTCACATTCAAACAAAGTTTAAACTCGCTTTTTTTGTGTTTGAATAAGAAAAAATAAACAGAAAAAGTTGTGCATTTAGAAATAAAAATACGTAAAGTTTAACCAACAGCTTTCGGAATTGAATAATAATGTTTATTGACGTAAATTAAGTTAAATATAATTGATATAAATTAAAACTGACGTTTAAGTTAGAAATATCCATTGTTGATTATTACGTAGCCAATCGGTGACAAAGTCTTAAAAGTATGAACATAATGTTGTTCAAATTGTGATTTTCTCTTTGAATAACCACTTGTGCGCTAATCAAATAAAGGAACGTGAAAAAAATCATAAAAAATGATGACATTTAAGTACTATAAAATACGCAATGTAATACTATAAAAAAAAACTGTTAAGCTATTATTATTCTGGTGACAAAAAAGTTCTTGATTTTATTAGCAATCATATGATGACCAAAGTTCTTGTAACAATCTGAACAACATTTGACAGTCTAACAACAGAAATCATTGAATATTAAAGGCTTAAAGAGATTTTCCATAACTGTCTATGACGCTCAACAACAAATTAGCTTTAATTTTATACTATTGTATTGAAGTAGGTATGTTGGATTTTTTTTATTTCTTGCGGATTATATAATTTTATCAAAAATTCCGTAACATTAAACATTTGGAGGATTATCTACCCCCAATAACCTCTCAAGACCCCTTTATATCCAATACTAATAGCACAGGGCTAGTTTTTTTTAGTTATATACTTTACAGCACTAAAGAGACCTAAACCTAATTGGAAAAATGAAAAAATATGGGATAAAAGATGTTGCCCTTAACAGGTTCAAAAGTTTTTTGCCTAAGCTTGGTTTCTAATAGTTGTAGAAATGTTGGGCAGCAATTGTGCAACTATCGTTTAATTTGTTTTGCGTTAGTTTGCTGTGCAATGTGATGTTTCCATTGCATTTAATTAAGTCAAACTTAAAAAAAAATAAAACATGGCGGTTATTAAAAAAAGTGTTATTATAAGTTATCGACTTTTCGTTATACCTTTAATTTTAAAACGCCAAAAAAAACTCAATAAAAAGGAAACATCAGTTTTGGGTCAGAGAACTATTTAAAAAACGCGTACTGCAAGGTTCATTTAGTTTGTTAGTGCAAGAAATGATACTATTCGATTGAGAATTTTTTTTCGATAGTTAAGAATGTCTCATGACAAATTTGAACATCTTTTGTCATTAATCGGACCTTCAATAACAAAAAATTATTGTCCCAGAAAAGAGTCTGTATGCCCATTGCAGCGATTAATAATTACACCGTTTTATTTTTATGTTGGCAGAGCTACAGTATGTAATATAATTGAAGAAACCTGTTGTGCTATATGAGAAGTTCTAAAAAAACCTTTCTAAGAGCCTTTAAAGACATACAAGTGGCAAAATATTATTAAAGAATTTAATCAGAATTGAAGCTTTCCCCAATGTATAGGAGCTATTGATGGAAAGCGCGTACGCATTGAGGCTCCTGCAAAATCTGGTTCTTTATTTTACAATTATAAAGGATTTTACTGCATGATTTTATTAGCCATCTGTGATGCTAAATATTATTTTACAATGGTTGACATAGGGGGTTATGGAAGGAATAATGGTGCTTATATTTTAAATGCAAGCACATTTGGTAGAGCATTTAATAAGAGTGATTTTAATTTACCAGAAGTATCTAAATTTGATCCTAAATATCCACCAGTCCCTGTTGGAGAAAATATATTTGCGTTTAAGCCATGATTAATGAAACCATACCCAGATATTTTTATCTGTATCCTACAGTCCAACAAAGAACTTATAACTATTGCTTATCTAGATGTCGTAGAACAATTCAAAATAATTTTAGAATTCTAGCTGCCAGATGGAGAATTTACAGATCTCCAATTAAAGCTAAATCATCGAAAGTGGAAAATATAATAAAGGCAACTGTATGTCTATTTGCACCTAACTGTATGTCTTCACAACTATTTACAACTAGAGTATATATAAACAATAATTTTTTTTAACGATATATAAATAAATTAGATTTATTAAAAAATATCTAATTTACTTATTACATTTTAAACTTGTTTTCCAAAAATTTTGTTGTTTTAATTTGATATTGTACCTCTTTTCTCAAATGTCCTTGAATAACAATTCAAGTTATTTATATGTTAAAAAATATGCACTATACCTCCTTGATTTTAATAAAAATTTAAAGTTTTCACATCAATAGATTAAGCAAAATATTAAAATAGAACATTTCTTTTTAAATGATTTTTTGAGAGTTACTTTCTAGGTAATTTTAATTAAAATGTAAAGTTTATCAAATAGTTATGCTAAACAAAATAATCACGGTTTGAAAATTTTGACTTTTTTGCCGACTAAATATCCTAAAATTGCCCTTTTGAGGGTTGATTCTATATATATATCGGAGACTCCAAAACAATACATTTTAAAATTCTGGATTAAAATCCAACGGAGATATTTAGCTTTGTTTTTTTTGTTTTTTTGTTTTTTTTATATACTTTACAAATATTTGTTAGCAAAAATATATTGTTTTTTTACCATACTCTAACGATTGCGACACAACCAGTTCCATTTGGACAGTAATTTAGAATATTCTCTTTAAATAATTATTAGTAATTGCTACAAAAGCAATTCCCTTCGGACCAATATTTGTCACGCTCTCTTCAGACGATCATAATTGATTGCAAAACCATTTCAATGGAGACAAATTCAGCACAAAGAATTTGTCGATAAATGAAATATAATGATGTAACCCTAAACTTATGATTGTCAAGATACGAGAAACTATAAACAGTTAAACAGTATATAATTAACTTTAATATATTTAATATATAAACGTTAATAAAAGTTACAAGTATCAACAAGTATCAACTTTCTTTCTTTATATCACACTAAAAAATATTACACTTACAAACTAAATAAACTTACCACATGTTGTGATTGCACTATTTGGCAAATTGCGAAGGTGAAAGGCAAAGAAAAGCATCCATTTAAAAAGGGCCTTGCATCAAAATCTTTGCAAGAAGAAAGAAAGTCAGTTGAAAAACGAGGCACAAAATGCTTGTCTATTATTGCTCGTGGAATTTCTCACAATTGCAGTGATAAAACTCGCCGTCCAAACTTATATCAATTTACAAAGGAAGATTTTGTGGGCGCAGAACGAGTTGCTTCATCTGTTATTGCATTGAAAGAAACGTCTCCGGGCGGAACAATTCGTCTTGGTCAAGCTCATGGCAAACCTCTTTCGATAAGAAAAGGTTATTTATTTTATTATTTTGCACATTCTAAGCAATACAATTTATATGTGAAGTAACTGATTTAGTTTTCTTTCTTAAGGAACATCTGCAGCTCATTCACTCTTTCAAGGCCCTTTGACAACAAAAAATATGGTTGATATTCAGCAGATTATTGGGCTTTCAAACAATAAAATCAGAAAACTTGCATCTTTTCTAAACCAAATTAGTCCAGTTTGCCTTTTTGAGCCAGATTTTCAACATAAATTTGTATCAGCAGGATCTAGTCGAAAAGATTTTTTTATTGCTACCAATTTAAATTTTCCAGACTCTAATGAGGTTCGTGACATTGTTCATGGTATCAATTTTAAAAACCTGCAGGAAAACATCACAAGATTTTCAAAAGATTTGATGAGCTCGGACACTGTGAAACAGTGCTTTGATGGTGGAGGGTTTTTTTTCAAAGCTAGTTTGAGTCTAATTTCTGAACACCAAACAGAACAACAAAGCCTAGGAAAAAAGTCAAATAAGTTAGCTTCAAGTGAAAATTTTAAAAGCACAGATGTCAGCTAACTGGTAGCAATTTCTGAAAACACCCCTGAAACACTTGCCAATGTCAAACTGACTATGGACCTAATGCAAATTAATGAAATAATTGAAAAATTGATTCTGTCATGTGACATGAAGCTTGCAAATATTATCTGTGGAATTCAGTCTTACAATAGCAAGCATCCTTGCTGCTGGTACAAAATTGAGTCGACAAATTTAAACAACTGTGGCCAACTCAGGACATTTGGAACAATCAGAGAGCAACACCAAAGATCTAAAGAAATTAAAAGAATTTGAGAATGCTGTTCATCAACCGATATTTCGATTCCCAGATGAAAAGCTAATCTTAAAAGCTATTCTTCCAATGGAACGTCATTTGCTATTTCGCGAGGTTAGAATTTTTTTGTCCTCTCCATGTTTTTCCGAAATGAGAAAATCAAGTTCAAAGTTTTAAATGGACCTGCAGACCAAATAACATAAAAAACTCAAACAAAACCAATTTGTATTAATTTCCATTACAGGTTACCACAGTTTAAAAAAAATTATATTAAAATATTTTGGAGATAGAACAATGTAATACACACTTATTTTACAAAATACAGTGTTATATTGTTCTATCTCCATTTTCTGTTAAAAAATATAATACAAACTAGTATTTTTTATATATATTGTGGCAAGATGATTGTATATTTTTGCAATTAAAGTACTGTGAGGTACATATCTGTTTTATTAGAAAAAAAAATCTTAATTTACACAAGTGAAAAAATAATGTAAACACGCGATTTTGTCTAAAATTAAATTCAACAGAGAAGATAAGTAATATATTATCTAAAGTAATTCCAAGATCTTCACAACAAAATAATACTTTAGTTGTAAGTTCTAAAAGCATAACATCTAAAGTACATTGCACAATAAAAAGATATTTTAAATAAAAAAATATCTTAAAGAATAATTAGTTAAACAGCGCCTCTGGTAAGTCCATTAAAAACACAACATTTCAGTAAGAAGCCTATTTAACAGCATAACATATAACACATATATATTTTGACAATACAATAAATTATGTTAAAATACTCTTATAAAATACAATATTTACAGCACGCATATACTTGAACAGATTTTAAATGACATTGGCTTTATCATTTGAAATTTGAACACCCTTATTTAAGGCATAAATAATTATTCCCTCAGCCATGACTAAGATCATAGATTGTTAACTCATGCTTTTGAACAAATATTATAACATGATTTTTTGTAGTATGCATGATCTGAATGCTTGATGCTTTATCTAGATATAGGGAGCAAGCTTAAAATTAAAAAAGCCTGCTAAAGCTAAAAAATGTTTGAAATCCAATTTATTCATTTGGTAGACAGAAATTTTTTTTTTTTTTTTGAAGAGCAGGAATTGCTCTGATTAAACCAAGGGGACTAAATATTTCAACAGGAGCGAGAGCTCTGTGGAAATTATTAAAAAATTTGACTGTGGATATTATTAACCTCTTGTTTACTAAAATTCTCTGGTCTTAAACTTTTGTTAAACTACTCTGATTTTAGGTAACATTTCACAAATCATTTTTCATCACTGATATTTTGTGTGTATTTAAATTTACAAAAATTTAACAGTCTTTCAGAAATTCATAAATGATATATTGTCAAACATCAAAGAAGCTAAATACTACACTTTTTTGTTTGACTGCACTCCAGATTCCTCCCATAAAGAGCAGATAACCCAAATAAATAGTTATGTCCACATCAATGATAAAACCTGTACTATTGACGAAAGCTTTGTTGACTTCATTGAATGTCACTAAAAAACCGGAAAAAATTTTGCAACAGAGATTGCTGAAAAATTAGAGAAAGACGTTCTAAAGATTCTGATTGCCGCGGCCAAGGTTATGACAATGGAGCCAATATGTCTGGAAAATACAATGGCGTCCAAGCTCACATCCATTCTCTTGTGAGTCAGCAAGATTTGTTCCTTGTGCAGCTCACACTTTAAATTTTGTTGGTGTCCATGCTGCCTAGGTTTCCCCACTCATGATTACATTTTTTGGAAAGGTTCAAGCCATCTTTAACTTTTTTTCAAGTTCTAAATTAAGATGGGAAGCATTTAATGAAAACATTGACCATCTCATTAAAGAAAAACAGTGACACAAGGTGTTCTGCCAAAAAAGAAGCAATCACACCATTGCACAAACAAATAAAATAAGTTCTTCAAGTTTTGAAATCTATTATCCACAATCTCATGACAAATGATGTCACAATATGCAGTGCAAAAAATTTTATCATTCAAATTGATTTCAGTTTTTTGTGTTTGTTGGATTTTTCTTTCATTAATTGACCGGGGAAACAAATTGGTTTAGTATAAAAATGTTTTAATTGACATCACACCAAAAAAAATGAAAGCATTGAAGGCTTCTATTCAGAATTGGAGAGATGTTGGTGAGGACAAAATTACTAAAGTTGTTGCAGAAACAGCAAAACATAATGGAATTGAAAATAATTTTCCAGTCAAGAGGAAGCGCAAAGTAAAAAGGATGACACTTTATGAAGTTGAAGACGACTTTCACCTCCTCACAGCAGAAACAGAATTCGGATCACAGTGCAATCTTGTATTTGACAGCATTATTACACAAATTGAATGGCGGTTTGAGTCTATGTCTGCTGTATCCTCCAATTTTGAGTTCCTCTGTGGGCGTTCACTATCTAAATGTTCAGTGGATGAACTTAAGACAAAAGCCAAAAACTTATCTCAGATTCACACGGCAGATTTAGATTCTTCTGATTTTTAGTCAGAAACGGCAAGATTTAAATATCAAGCTGCTGCAATGATGGACAACTTCAAAAAATCTAGCCCAATCGACATTTTGCAGCTCATTTATAAATATTCATTGACTAATGCTTATCCTAACTCGGCAATTGCGATTCGCATTTTCCTCATCATACCAGTCACAGCAAAAATAAGAAAAAAATATATAAGAACATAGAAATTATCAAAATCCACCAGAGATGTAACTATCAGTTGTTTCTTTTATTTGCTTTTATTTATTGTCTATGAAACCTTTTTTAACTGCTCTTATTTTTTTTCTCTGCATTTTACTTTTATCAGTTGACTTTGACTTCATATGTCGAATTCTGGTTTTGTCAACTTTACTTGACGAAGCTAATGTAACAATTCCATTCAAGCTAAAGTATTTTAACTTCTAATACACCATTAGCACCATCATTATAATGCAGCACTGCTGCTATTTTGCTACGTGTGAAAGAAGTTTCAGTAAACTTAAGCTTCTAAAAAACTACATGAGATCAACTATGGGCAAAGAACCTTGATTTTGATGATATCATTAGTGAATTTGCATCCAAAAAAGCTAGAAAAGTGAATTTGAACTAAAGTTTGTGCAGTATTCATGACAAATTGTAGTATACACTTGATATGATAAATTTTGTGATCAATAAATTGTTTTTTAATTTTGATTTTTTTTTGAAAAGAAGGGGAGGGGGGAAGGGAAGCAATTTTCCTTTCATGCCCGAAGTGCAAAGCTGGCTCGGTACGGCCCTGGCTAAAAATGTTTCCATCACAAATTCTTTTATGTTTGAAACATTTCAACATAAAAGAATTATATAAGATTTAAGCATTAAAACAAAAAAATTTCTAAAATACAAAATATTAAGAATTTATTTTGTATGTTAAGTGTTAGTGTTAAGAAGATCTCGCAAACCTTTACTTCTCTTGAAGGGTTTGGCTGGGAGATCCATGGTGAATCCCTTGATCCAATATCACCAGGTTGCCTTCCTGCTCCATTGGGTTTAACTGAATTGAGTGTTTGTGGATGTAGTGGTGATTGCAGTACAAAAAGATGCAAGTGTTATAAAAACAATTTTATCTGTACGGATATGTGTAAATGCATAGGGTGTGAAAACACCAATATTCAAGATTAAAGTGACAAGGAGATAGAGATAAAATCTGATACATCTGAAACTAATATATTTATAAGCTTATTGTTATCAAATTTTATTAATTTTATTACTAATTATTTATAGTTGTGTTATTTAAATGATCTTTTTATAAAAATATAGTTTTATCCACACCTAATAAGTCGCCAAAATGTTTCAATTTTTTTTTTACTGGACGAAATTTTTCAAACCACTTTTTGCTTTAATAGGGGAAGGGGGGTTTGGCTTTTCTTTTTTGACAAATATATAAAAGTGGTGCTATTGTGGTAACCATTCCAATAGAGTTTTTTTTTAAAAATATTACCATTTAATAAAATTATAAAATATTACCTTTTAATAAAAAGCATTAAAAATGACATTTATCAATATAAGAACTCAAATGAATTAAACAACTTCAAATTCCATTAAAACAATCCTTCATGCATATATTCAATAGATAATTGCTTTGAACTAAAATTTTCTAAGTAGAATTTATTTGATTATATTACAAAATTATGGGGAATACTTTCTAGAAAGGTTTACGAAAATGGCACGCAATTTGAATCCATCTTGGAGCAAACTTGTATTAGAAAAGCTTGAAATGAAATATCTATAGAAATTATCCAAAATCTTGTGACTAGTATGTCAAATCGCATATTTGGAGTCATTAAAAATTTAGAAAGCAATACTAAATCGCATATTTGGAGTCATTAAAAATTTAGAAAGCAATACTAAATCGCATATTTGGAGTCATTAAAAATTTAGAAAGCAATACTAAATCGCATATTTAGAGTCATTAAAAATTTAGAAAGCAATACTAATGATAATATTAAATGAGCGTAAAAACAAAATATTTTCTGTATTTTCTTGTATATAACGTAAATAAGCTAATTCTATTTTATCCACAAATTGAATATTTTTAATTTTTTTTTTTTTCATTTGTAATTAATTAAACATATCAATTCATAAATTTTTAGTTTTAGCAGAAGATAGTAAGAAATAAAGTAGATTTAATAATTATTTCATAGCCATTTTTGTTAAATTAAAACAAAAAATAAAAGTAAGGCTAATTCTATTTTCTTTGCTGTAGAATAAAGAGAAAAGTGATAAAGTAAAGTGATGCTAAACAAAAGCATAAAAGAATAGTCTGTCGATTCAAATCTAGTTTCGTTACAAATGAGTAAATTCTAACGAATGTAAATGCCCAAACCAAGCATATTACTATTGGAATCTTTAAAAATTAAAGGAAGATAACCATCAACACTAAGATCATAGAATGAGACAGCCGAACTCAAAATAGTCTCACTAAGAGCATGTAGGTCTGGTGAACTTTGCAAGTGATAAGACTCAACAAAAAAATTTACGGTCAGTACAACAACAGCTGAAAGATCATTTTCCAGTTTAAGAAGATTAAAAACTATTCTTAGTCTTCTATTTTCTTGTCTCACCTCTATTCTGGTCCTATCTTTTACTTAGTTTATGCAAATGACTTAAGTAATGCATTAGTAAAGTTAAACCAAATTATATTTTCAGATGATACAAACAGTTTCTTTCCACAATAGTATCAAACAACTTTATACAGACATGAATTTTGAATTAAATAAGATAAATAACTGGTTAATGGCGAATAAACTCACATTAAACGTTAAAAAAACAAAGCATACCTTATTTTATAAATAAAAGCAAGAAGAAAATCTTCCCCTTAATTTACCAGACCTATTTTTAAATAACATACATATCAAAAAGCAAGGTAATATAAAATTTTAGGTATAGTTGTTGACAATAATGTTAGCTTCCCCATATTAAATATTCGCCATATTAATCATAAGTTAGTAAAACCATATGTAAATCATATGTATGTAAATACAGTTTGTCTAAAGATAATATAATTTTCTTTAATTCATTGTTTTATTAACTATGCTAATATTACATGGGGTAGTACACAACCAACAAAACCTAAAAAAAATACTTCATTTGCAAAATTATGCGTGTAGGTTTATTTATGAGAAAAAAAGAGGGGAGTATACTAAACCCTTAATGAGAAATATGAAAAAGATAAATGTCTGCAAAATAAATTTTTATCAGCATCTTATTTTCATGTATAGTTATATTAATAACTCCAGCTAATTTTATTTGTAAGTTTGATAAAAATGTATATGAAAAAAAGTTTTTTCATTAAGAATAAATCAATCTAATTCTTTCAAACTGCCAAGGAAACTAAATAAATATAAAGAATATTCAATAGCATATTGAAGATCTAAGTTATGAAATTCTTTTCAAAAAAGTAATGCAAATATGGTAAAATCATTAAACTTATTTAGGTTTCAAGCGAAAAAACACATATTTAATTTTGCGGAATAACAATTCCAAAAAAACATTGTAAATTTATTCAAATGAATTTTATTTATTATTCTTAGTAATAATAGATGTGCCTTTTAATTTTTTAATTATTAAATCTTTGTGTATATGTTTGTGTATAAATTTATTTCTAAATCTTTGAATACCTAAATTCGGAGTTATTAGTTAAAGTATTTTTGTAATTGTTAAAATAATTTGCTTTTTTTATTTTATGTTTAGTTTTTCCTTTATATATTTTTTTATTTTATTACTTTTATATTTTTAATAGATTTTATGTATCTTTTTAAAAATATTTTATTATATTAAGGGGCTCTATGAAAAGATTGAGATGATATTGCATCATCCATATCTTCTTTGAGTCCCTGTCTTATTTTAAAATATTTTATTTATTGATATTTACCATGTAAAACTTATCTGTAATTTATTTAACAGCGAAATATAAAATGAAATGATAAAAAAAAATCTCCGTTCTACAATGTCTCAAAAAAGATTATTGTGAGTCATATACATAAAGATATTTTGGAAAATATGGATATCAACTCTATTTATAAAGAATTTGTGTAGTCAAATGATGAGCGTCAACGATATTTAGGAAAACCATAGAGTTTGTTTCACGTATTATGTGCTTATTAAATTACGTTCTATTAATCGTATTACTTTACAATTATATTATTGTAATATTGAATTAGGTTTTATTTAGTTTATTACATGAATATTGTAAAACTGTTTGAACAATTATCAATAGCTATTAAATTTTTGTTGCAGGAAAAATATATTAACCACTAGAGGCGCCACAAACCATCACGTCACGTGGGACAGCCATTTATTGGCATTCTTATAATTTTATCTATTTTGCTGTATAAAAGTAAGTAATATACAAAGTAAGTTAAATAAAACGTAACAACGAAAAATGACATAAACAGTTATTTAAATCAAAAATAATAAAATAGTAATACTTGTGGTTACAAAAAATATTTAAAACTAAAAAAAGTAATACAGTAGAATCCCGTGAACTCGAACTCTAAAGAAGTTTATATATTTTGTCCGACTAAGTGAATGTCCGAATTAAGCGAAGCCCTTGTTATGTTGGACTTTCTGAAAATGTCCGACTTATCGAAAACTCGAGACTTATCGACAAAGGAATGTTTTTGGTGTTGGGTGTTTAAAAGCCACATATTACGTACTTTATCTAAATCCTTATTTAGGAAGGTTTGGTTCCTCGCTCTATTCGCAGAAGCTTCATTTTTTAGACTTCTGAATATATAGTGTTTTTTTTTCGTTTTACTATGATTCTCTTTTGTTAAATTTATAGCAATATGTAATTTTATGTTATGGTTCTACTTGTTAGCTTTCTTTTAGCAACCTTTCATTCATTTTTAATAAATAAAATTAACCGAAACGAAGATATCAGAAAAATGTTTAGTTTGTTAATTTATATTTGATGCTAAAGTATTTAACTTTTGAACGTTTTAAGTTTTAAATTTTAATTGATAATTTTTAATTTTTAGTATAATCGTCAATAATAGAATTTAATCGAAGCTTAGCCGAATCAAAAGTTTTAGTGAAAAGGTTTAGTCATGTTTAATTATATTTGATGCAAAGGTATTTCATTTGGTATTTCAAAGGTATTTCATTTGTGCTCAAAGTATTTTTATTAAAATATTGGATTTTTTGTTGCACTAATATAATAATATGGATTTCAAAATAAAAATTTGGGGAAGTTTTATTGCCAAAGAGACCTCAAAAAACAATTCGAGTAAGCGAATGGCCTGACTTAATCAGTGTGAAATTGAACAATGGTCCGATTTATTATAAGTCCAACCTATCCAGGGCCCGTGTTAACGAGATTTTACTGTATTATCAAAAAATAAATAAACAAAAAATAAACTATAATGAAAATTAAAGATAAAATTAAATAAAAAAAGAAGCTTTAAAAAAAAGAAAAAGTTTACTATTGTTACATGCACCTTTTTAGCGTTAATTTACACCGTTTTGGTGTTAAATTACACCGTTTTGGTGTACTTCATGCTGCCACACTTTTAGTGTTAATTTTCACGTTTTTGGTGTTTATTTAGACTGTTTTGATCAAGTGCTGTCAACTCGCTTTAAAACATGTAATTTGTTTACAGAGAATTGTGGGATGCCCTGTTAGTATAACATTTAAAAAACAAATAAAATAACGAAAAAACTAATTCAAAGTTAAAACAAACAAATGCTAAGAAAATGCTAAGAAAAGACAATGTTAACAAAAAAATGTGAGCATTAGTTACATATGCTTTTCGATGTATACTATTTATAATTAAAGTATGTAAATTAATCAGTAAAATAACTTAATAAAATCAAAACAAAAGCTTTGACTTATGGGAAACTTATGACTTTAGGGAAACAAAACACATCAGTTTGAAAAGTTGCACAACGGCAAATCTTATTTTGCGTTTCAAAATGTTACAAAAAATATATATATTAAGGACTAAACTATATCAATAGCACTAAAAACTTAATCCTTAGTTAGTAAAGTTAAGTACTTACCTATCTTTGTTTCTTGGAAAATGAAAAAAATGACACATATTTATTGGCTACTCCACTTGTAATTGTGCAGTTAACTGCTTCTCAATACAAAGGCATTTCTTTATAAATGAAAACTATTATTTATTGAAGGAAAAACGCTATATATCTTCGGATATAAGAGCATTGCAGGCCCGCGTCAACGGAGAGGGGAGGGGAACAGCATGGGCATTGTCCTTTCCCCCTCTTCAATAATTTTTTAAACAAATAATTTTGAAAAATATGACTGAAAAATTGACTAAAACAAAAAGGTCCTTAAAACTTTTTCGGGGCTCCTTAATCCAGCACTGCCTCCACCCCAATATTATTTTTGTTCCTACGGGCCTGTATTGAATAGAAATACATAGCATGAAAATTCAAATAAATAAAAATAAAATCAATAAATCCAAATTTATTGTTTTAAATTTTTTAAGTTAAATTTTATACCACCAGGACATCCGTAACTCCTTGCCCATACGATTACACTTTAAACAATATAAATAAAAAAGAGTCGGTAGCGGTTTTGAGTATTTCAGGCTAGTTTCAAAAAAAAATTTATATATATATATATATATATATATATATATATATATATATATATATATATATATATATATATATATATATATATATATGTTTGATGTGTATAACATCAACAAGCTTTTTGAGGGGCCACCACAACACCTTCATAGCATAGAAGATATTCGTCTCCTTCATATTAGCCTTTATGCTGCATGTCAGCCATTTCTGAATTTTGCTTAATAACAATTGAGCGAGGATTTAAATAATACACAATAGCCATTAAAAAGTTTTTGTTATCGTATTCCTAGAATTAAAAAAATAAAAAAATTAACAAACATGATTTTTCATTCCTTATTTATTGGTATAAGAAAGTCCTACAAAACAAGTTAAACATAATAACTTATTATTAAAATTATTAAAATATCTTAAGTTAAGTTATTTTAATACTCTATTA
Source organism: Hydra vulgaris (assembly GCF_022113875.1). Taxonomy (NCBI): domain Eukaryota; kingdom Metazoa; phylum Cnidaria; class Hydrozoa; order Anthoathecata; family Hydridae; genus Hydra; species Hydra vulgaris. Next base: position 18,574,642 of record NC_061170.1, on the reverse strand, counting down.
TGGCATACTTATGGTGTCTTCAGCACCTATACACGCACACACAGATCACATATATATAGGGGAAATCAGGGCCAGATGACGAATGGGGCAAGATGGTTTTTCATATAACAACTCATCAAAAAAAACTTAAAAATAAGTGAAATTGAAACTATATATACATCTTTTATTTTAAAAGGCTAAATGGTTTTTTTAAATATTTTAAACGCAATTTTATACGCATAAGTTAATGCGCTTAAAAAAAAATACCTAAGTTTCGGTTTTTCATAATCCATGGTGTCCTTCAGGTATAACTTTTTTAGAATCATTTTTTGCAACGCGTGTTTATTTTTTGTTATTTTTTGTTAGAGTAGTTGGTAATTTTAAAATTTTTATAAAATTGGAGGTATAAATTGTATAATAACTCATCTTGCCTCGTCATGTGACCAAATGACAAGTTTATGAACTTTTTATTTCAAGTTTTTCTAATTGCAAACAAAAAATTCATGCAGGCAATGAATAGCTACGATAACATAAACATGCTAACAAATTATTATTAAATATTATTGCTTCATGACTTTGCGATAACTCAGTCCTTTTAAAACTTTCGCCATTTCGCTCCGTCTTTCCCTATACAGAGCCGGCACGAGTTGGTGTCACGTGAGGGGAGTGTCATTACAGTTTTGCTGACTAAAAAAAAAAAAAAAAGTCCTCGTTTTCGGAAATTTGCCGACTGACTTGTCTAAATAGTCTACATTTGCCGACTGACTTCTCTAAATGAATCATATTTGCCGACTAAATGAACAAAAAAAACGTTGATGAGAAAAAGGAAGTAGATTGCATCTCCCCCTCCCCTCCATTCCCCTCCCCCTCCCCCCCCCTCCCCACACACACACACCTCCGGTATGTTATGCTGTTCTCTATATATTCACTGCCTCGTAAATTAACTTTTTAGTTTATTTACGAGGCAGTGAATATGTGAGCCGTGAGCCTCTCATCTTAGAGATTAGGTATTGTTTTGATTTATTTTAAATTTTGTTTCAAAGCTCTTTGGCGTAAGATTTTTAAAAAACATAAAGATCATGTGTTATTTGATGTGAATATCAGTTGGGATAAAAATGTTAATTAATTTAACTAATTTCGATATGAATATATACTTTTATATATTTATATATTTTTGATATGAATATATATATTTTAAGAATAATAGTAATAGTAATAGTTAGTAATATTTATTGCTGTAAAATTTATTTAAGTATAAATATTTAAAAATAAAATAAGTTGTGGAACGCGATTCAAGCATCGGGTTATAGACAGCTCACACAATTTAAAAAAAAAACTCAAGTTATCAAAAATCTTTATCTATTTGCGCTTTGAAAACATTCAAATATCTTGCGTCAATAATTTCATTTGGTAACAAGTTCCAACTTTTACAAACTCGATTGGTAAAAAAATTATATCTCGGTAAACATGATGGTATGTATTCTCTTTCTAACCTGTATTTATCGCCCCTTACAGAAAAAGCCGGGCCTGAACTCGTCACGAATGATGCCAGTTTTAAATTTTTGTACCAATTTATTTGGTCTATATTTTGCTTGAATCTGTATTGTTGTATAAGATCTCCTCTAGCTCATCTTTTCTCCAATGTTGTTAAACCCATTGCTTTCAGTCTTTTTTCATATAAAATCTTTTTAATTTGTGGAACTAACTTTGTTGCTCTTCTTTGCACTTTCTCTTACTCATCAACATCCCGTTGCAAATAAGGCTGCCATGCAGGTATAGCGAACTCAAAAAGCGGTTTCACAAATGTCGCATAAGTGATTTCACCATTTCCACATCAAAGTATGTAAACGTACGTTTAATTAGACCCAAAGTTCTTTGTGCTTTTGCTGTCGCTGAAGTCACTTGATCATGCCATTTAAGGTCGGATGAAATAATCACTCCTAAATCTCTTTCACTTACTGTTGTTTTTAATTTGTGCTCTTTGCCGTTGTGGGTCATATAATAACTCATTCGTGGATTTTTTTTACCTACATGCATCACCTTGCACTTTTCGATATTCAACTTTGTCAACCAGATATTCGTCTACTTTACAAATTCATTAATGTCATTCTGCAAAGACTCATGATCTTCAACATTTTTTATAACTTTAATTAGTTTACTGTCATCTGCATATAATTTGCAATTGGAGTTAATAATTGATGGTAGATCATTTACGAATATCAAGAATAACAAAGCACCAAGCACAGAGCCTTGAGGCACACCACTAAAAATCTCAAGCCATGGAGACACGTTTACACCCATCACAACTCTTTGCCTTCTTTCTTTTAAAAAAGACGATATCAAGTCATTTAGTACACCCTTGATACCATATGTTTCACACTTTTTCAACAGTCTTTTATGTGGAATCTTATCAAAGGCTTTGGCAAAATCCATATAAATCATATCTACCGCTAAACTGTCACTCATGTTTGCTATTAAAATGTCTAATGTTTCTAGCAAATTTGTTACACAGGCTTTATTTTTTACGAAGCCATGTTGATTTTTTGATAGCAATTTATTTTCCATCAGATGAGTCATTATCGCTTCTTTTATAAAAGCTTCCATAACTTTGCATGGTATAGATGTTAATGATACGGGTCTGTAGCTAAGCGGCTCTGTTGTATTTCCATTCTTGAATATTGGAAATTTTCAATTGGAATATTTAGTTATATCTGCTTCTTTTCATTTGCTAGGAATTTTTCCTGTTTCAATTGATTTTTGGTAAATTAAAGTTAATGAAGTTGCTACACTACTTGAACAATTTTTAAATACGTAAGGATTAATACCATCACTACCACATGCTTTGTTGACATCCAAAGAAATCATTTTTTGCTGAACTGCCTCATTTGTAACAACATTTATCTAATCCTATTCAAGAGGTTTTGTAATACGTGGTTTAAACTCCGGAATTTCACCAAGCTCTTTAAAAAAAACCGATTGAAAACTTTTGTTCAATATATTAACAATCTCATGCCTGTCAGATGTGAGTACATTTGCGTAGTTTTTCATTGATTGTATTTTACCGATGTTTTTTTGGTTCTTTCTTGCGTATTTGTAGAATAGTCTTGGATTTTTTTTGCATTATTTATGAGTTTTTTCTCATAATTAATAATGGATTCTTTTAACTTGCTTTTGACTAATTTTTTTACTGTTTTGTACTCATTTAATTTATTCAGATATTTAAATTTACCAGCTCTTAATTGAGTCTATAAATTTTTCTTTTTACGTATTAATGCTTTAATTTCGTCTGTTATGCATGAGTCTTTTTTAACTTTTTGATCATACCTGGCTCTTTTTTTAGGAATATTCAATTCAATCAACTCATTATATTTTTGTACGAAAGCACTGTAGCAATGATCCACGTTTAAATCCTTGAATAAATCATACCAATTTATTAAATTAAAACCAAGATTTATTTTTTCATAGTCTCCTCTTTGGTAATTTATATCTTTACTATTAAGTTGTATAGGGATTGTGTCAGCATCTTGCATGTCATATTTGAATTGAATTACATAATGTGCTTTTTCAATTGGTCCAAGTGGTGCGCCTATTTCTACGTCTCTAATCCTTTTGCAGTTATCTGTCATTAGTAAATCAAGTGTGTTTGTAGGTTCATGGTCGGATATTTGAAATGTTGATCAAAAAATAAATTGTTCAATAAAATTTTCATTTAAATTATCAATAAATTTTAAACTAATATCACAGTTTTGTTTCAGTTTTGTTCCACCATCTTTGTCCCATTTTATGCGTGGATAATTAAAATCACCAGTTATAATTAACCCAGTGAATTTTTATTTTGGTCTACTAGACCTTTGGCTGTTCCAAGCACTGAGTTAATTTTAGTGTTTAAGCCTTCTGGACAACTTGGTGGTCTGTAAATACATCCAATTAATAAATGTTTTGATCCGTTGGTCAAACTACACCATATCTGCTCTATTCCATTGTCACATAATGCTAAATGACTAACACTTGTTGTGATAAATGTTGATTTTGCATAAATCACTACTCTTCCACCATTTTCACCAAACGGTCTGTTTTTATTGTAGCAGTTGTACCCATCAATATTCATAATTGATTTATCATTGAACTACATTTCACTTACTGATATAATATAAGGTTTATCACAGGACAAGTACGCTTTAAGTTGTTGCATTTTATTATTAAGTGAAATTGCGTTGGTGTACCAAAGTTTGATGTGATTTTTGGGTGGGTTGTTGTTTAGTGATTTTTCGAGACTAGGTATTGATTTTGATCTACCAATAAATTTAAACACAGCATTTCGTAATACATTTACATGTGAATATGAACCATGATTTGAGTTTTTATCCTTTAGATCATATAGCTATTTTTTGATTTTCGTTACTTTTTCATTTCGAATCCCATAGTAGAACTCGTTTTTTATATTCTCTTTGTTTTTATTTCTGCTTTGATTTAAATCTCTCACTTTCCGTTAAACCGGGATTAATATAGACATTTTTATATTCTTTCGAGTCTCGTAATTCTTTGGCTTTTTTTAAGATAGAATTCTTTTCTCTTTTACCTTTCAATATGACAACAAATGGGGCTTGATTATTGGTGTTTCTTGGTTTTAGTTTCATAAAATTTTAAACATTAACAGTTACTTGCAATTTTTTAAAAACATTAATTATAGCTCGTCTATTTTCTTCTTTCTCTTTACTCTTTTCATCGTTTTCCGATGGTTTAATTCCGAAAATAACAACATTTTTCTCTCTTCTTTCTCGTTCTTTTGTCTCACTAGTAACGGAGTTTAGTATTAGCATTTGTTCCGTTTACTTTTTTACCATGTTTGCCCACGTTACATTGTTATTTATATGACTGGTACTTGATTTATGCATTTCTAAATCATCTACTCTTTTTGTTAAATACATATTATCAGTTATTACTTTTTCAATTTGAAGCATCAGATCTCCAATAATTTTGTTCCTGTTGAGCCTTGTAGACATTAAGCTCTTGAGCATTTACTCTTTTCTTGAAAAAATTAATATTATATTCACTAGTTCTTCAAACTCTGTTGTTTTTTCGTTAAATCTATAAAATTTAAAAGAAATATTTTTATCTTAAAATTAGACTTTGAATTTAAATTTTAACATGCATGTTAATTTAAAACTACAATTATATTAAGACTAATTTGTAAATATTAAAATATTTTTCAACGTATTTTATATACAGTTTGGCCTAACATCGCGTAATAATTTTATTGATATTGATGTTAGAAATGCAGCGAGATATTTTTTTAAAAAACTGAATTGTTACAATAAATATAGTAGATTCAATACAAAAAGATTTGCGTCAAACTTTCAAGTTCTTGTTTACTATTATTTTCCGGCATTAATTTTCTATTCGCCTCTTAAGTTCGAACAAATCCTTCTCTCTTTTCATGAGTGTATTCTACCTTCTATTGATTTCAGAAGTTGTAAAAGAGGTAGTTAAAACCGATTCATAAACCGGTGACTCCCATGATATTAGGCCTACCAATATTTTAGCATTAAAATTCAGAACAGGAGTTTTTCACCTTTTTGTAGATCTTCGTTTCCAGTACCGCTAAAAGCTTTTATCATATTAATAACTGTACTTTTATTATTTTCAGTATTAGAACACAACAATCTTTGTAGTATACACTCATTGAAACAAAACCAAGCTGATCTTTAAATAGATGGTGATACTATTTTAATGACATCTTCTAAGGTGATAGACCTTAAATTTTATAAATCTTTACATTGAGATAGAGCCATATTCTACATATCTGTTAGCAGTAGTTAACCATCTTGAAACTGAAACAGACCCAATTTGTAATAAATAAATTTTGGAGGTAAAACACCACTTCTTTTTCAGTGGTAAAATATCATCATCATCATTTCACTGGCACAAACAACTTTATAACCATAAAATTGTTCTGCAGACAAGTCATTTATTATTTAATAATCAAGAGAAATAAGTAGATTTCCAATTTGAATATTTTCAAAGATTATATATATATATATATATATATATATATATATATATATATATATATATATATATATATATATATATATATATATATATATATATATATATATATATATATATATATATATATATATATATATATATATTTGGTTTTATTTAAACATTGGTGATCGCATCCTTACGGTGTACTTGAAATCCATAAAACCCGTTCATTGTTTTTGCAATAGAAATATCTAAAAAGTTAAGTTGTTTCCTTTCATTTTTAAGTTCAATAGTATATTTTATGAAGGGGTTTTTTTTCATTTAAAGTTTTAAGAAACAGTTCACGTTTTTCTTTTGAATTGAATGAGCATGGGTATCATCTACATATCTTTTGTAAGGTATTGGTTGGACTACTAATATATATAAAACCTTAGACAAAAACAACCATTTTATTTTTTAAAAATGGCCAAAAAAAAATCAAAAAAACAAATCACGAAAATAAATGAACAAACAGGCAAGAAAAAAAATAATAATCACGAAGGTTCAAAAAGCAATTGTAATTCGTGATCGCGATAAGCTTAATTTGAGCTATAGATACATAATCTAGTTATCATTTCAATCTAAAATTTTACTTAACATTGTTTTTAAACGGTAAATTATATTGGGATAATACATTTTCAAATAAAAACTATTATTATGCATGAATTAAATCCAATAAAACTAAAAAACAATAAAATTGAGACTAAAATAATTAATACACAATAGAATTTTATCAATTTTTAATGTTCATTACAAAGATAAATCCAATTCCACAACACAATGATATAACTACATGAAACAACAAACATGATCTCCAAAACTCTTTATCCGCCATTTGAAACACCTTAAATGTTTTAGATTTTGCAACAATTGGAACATTATTTCCTTCTGTAATATTTTCTTTTGGAAATTGGGTCACGGGAATACTTTTGTTCAAAAATTTACACAATCTTTCCCAGCCTTCTCCGACTTTGTAAACCAACAATTGGTCTTTTGGAACAAGTTGTTTAACGCTCGCTTCATGAAGTCGAATGCTGTTAATCCAGTTCTCTTTATTAAGAGTAGTTGACATATTTTGCGGAAAAATTTTATTAAAAGCTAGTTCTTCCATTAAATGTATATTCGACCATGTGGAACTCAGTAACGACCGAAGGTATTTTTTACTTCTTGATTCTTCCATTAAACTATGCGTCTTTTCAAATGATTTGAACCAAACTTCGTAATTTTCTCTTGTTGTTAGTATAACTTTCGAATCAGGAAAAGCTTTGAATATTTTTTGCCAAATAATATAAGAAGGGAATGCAATAACTGCATCTACTGTTTCATACATTTCTTTTAACAAACCTTCATGCTCTTCGTCTTTTAAAAGTGTTATGTAGTTTTCTAAGTTGATATCATAATGTTGTTCAAAGTCGTGAACGACAAAACCTAATTCAGTTAGTGCTTTTGTCATTGACTTAGTTCCAGTTTTAGAGTATCCAACACATATAATTTTCATTATAATTATTTTTTGATGTGTTCCTGAAAAAAATTAATAACCGTGATTTATATATTTAATAGTGGCAAATAAATAAAAATTAATGCACAAATTACTTACCCAAGTCTTGCATATATACAATCACAAACAAATGTTTAGACATATAAACACACATATAAAGCTATTGGTTTAGCAACTATAAATAAGCCTAATGAATCTTTTCATAGGTCTGTTCTATCAAAGTCGTCAAAAGATATGATCTTTTTTACTAGCATCACAAGAACAATAAATTTCAGCAATCGTTTTTTAAAAAACTAAAGATTAGAAAGAAGGAACGAAAAGACAGGTGTTTTATAACATTTTAAAATTGCATCATCAAACCTTGAGTTTATTATTTGCTTGCAACAATCATGTAATCGAAAAAATGGTATTTAAAGGCATTTGTTTTCTAAAAAAAAAACGCAGAAAAAAAGAGCTTTTAAAAAGTATTTATGGAATAGCTGAATGAAAATTAAATAATAAAATTTCTTATTGATAACACCGAAAGGAGTTTCCTTAAAAATTTAAAATTGTCCTGGGCATTATAATTTCCTAATTCTTCACTGGGCTGCGGTTGTTAAAAACCAACCTCAAGTTAAAAAACGTGAAAGTCCTGATGACCATATTTTTAGCAATCACGAAAACTTGCAATCTTCTCATAAGTCAAATACTGGTAATGTTGGCAACAAGATTAGAATGTTGCCTTCAATTGCAGAAAAAAATTGTTGCTTAATTTTGTATAGAAAATGAAACTAAAAATGTAATGAAAAGTTGATTGAGAAATGCTCAGTTAAGCAGAACGACACAACTGATGAAAAACCCGTTATGGCAAACTATACTGCTCTGATTGCGAGCGGGTTGATTTGTCTCAAATTCAACTTACTGATAATGATAATGGTTGCACACCAGATAAAAGGAACATCAACCAGCTCTCTTTATTATTTTGTTATAGCGTTGAAAGACTTACAAGTTTATGCTAAACCGAGCTCACAAGACGCAGGATATGTTTGATGGGCTGGTGGAGCTCCTCGTGACATTGACCTGTCACAATGCCGGGTTAATCCTGTGATAATGCTGCAGCAATGAGTGATCAGTATGAAGGTATGCAGACAAAAGTGGCAGCTAAAAACAACCTTGTAACAGGCTCCTTGTGTAGATTTATAAAAACTTATTATTTTGATGTAGCGGTTTGTCTCATATCTTGCTAAACCACTACTCACTTTATTTAATCGCTGATAATTCTTTAATTGACACATTCATTTGCTTGAAAAAAAATTACACAATTTGGTTGGTCAAGTAGTTGCAGAATATTTTCTGACGCTTTTTTTTTTTTTTTTTGCTTGAGATGATAAATGTCTTCTTCCCCTGATTGATACATCATTATAAAGTGCTGACGCATCTCTCAGTTTAATTTCCAAAACAAATCCACACTACTCAATAGTCATGTAGAACTGATGCTACGAAATCTCTGTAAAGAGATTATCTACACTTTACGAAAAGCCCTAAATAATGTTACTAATTTCGAAGATAAAATAGCTGGTGATCGTTGCAGCACGCAGTCTTTTAAAATAGATGTCGCAACTTAAGACGGGTATTCGTACAGTCTTCTGGAATAACATTTTATATAAGGTTAATAAAAACCAGAAAAAACATTTGTTGAGTCTAAACAAAGTTGCTTCAAAAAGTGTTTGAACGAAGGCATCGAAATTTAAAACAATAGAATACATCAGAGACACCAACTTCTCGGTCTATTCATCATGCGCAAATAAAAAACATAAAATTATTTATGAAAATTATTTATTTATTCAGAGTTTTTTATTTATTTTTGAATTGGGGCCCTCAAAACTGCCGGGCCGAGGCATTAATACCCCCCTCCCTCAATAGTTTCCTTCTTAATCCAGCACTACCACATCTTCTAGTAATTCTACGGATTTAAAAAGCTAAGTCTGGCTAAAGTAGCTAGAGAGAATAATGTTAGTTGCTCACTCTTAGAGTCATCAATGTAAATGGCCATAGATATGTCCTGACCAAGTACACGTTCTAAAGAAATAACAGCTAGAACTAGAAGTTCTCCAAGACCTTCTGATACTAGTATAAAATTATTAATTTGTGTTATTTTTTAAATCAAATTCAAATTCTTTTACGACTGTTGTTATAGTCTTCTCCAGTTTCGTACTTCTATCTCCACAATGTATGGGGTCTTGCGGCAATCATTACTATGCTCAGTTTTTTTTTCCAACAACAATTACAAGAACAACAAATAAAATCATTTTAAATTTTATTTGGTCCATCAGCTTACAAAACCAACCATCGATCAATTACATTCAAACTAGAACAGAGCATGTATACAAGAATATGAGGAAATAGGGTAGATCTACATTACAAATTGTTAGTGTTACAAAAAATATAATAAAAACTTAAATACATTACAATGACCTAGACATTCACATCCACACCAGGATAATTTATTTATCCCCAAGGTAATAAATTACCCTGGAGGCAAATAAATTACTCTGGGTTTCCAGGGTCGTATTTAACCCCACCAGGTTAAATACGGCGATGGAAATAATATAGAAATAATAAACCCATGTAGAATATAGTTATGCTATTATTTTTTAATTTATTTATTATTTAATTTAATTTTTCAGAAGCATTCTTGATAAAATAATATTTTAAACTCATTATTATCAAATTTAATATAAAACTTTTAAAATCTTTTAGTAATAAAATACTCAATGAGCCTAAAAAATCACAGAAACGTAATAATTACTTCAGCTTTAAAGCAATGAAATAGCCATTATGTTTTTCTAAAATAACTTAGAACAAAGATTTCTACACCTTTAATAACTTCTAGATCATTAATATTTGGCTGCCTAACTTCAAAATAAATGATAGTTTTATCCAGTAATGGTGCAGAATCCAACAAAATACTCCAAAAAGGTTCTTTTTTGAGGGGTGATTCTAAATACATGTAGGAGTCCATACCACAAGGTTTTAAAACCCTATACATTGTCCGTGAGACTTTTTCAAATTTTAGTTTTTAAAATTATATCAAATTTTGCCAATAATAATTTTTTATTTCAAAAAATGTTTAATAAAACTTTTTCTTACAAAAAAACAAATAAAAAGAAATAAATATGTGCAACTTTTTTGTTTTATGAAAACTTACATTTTGAGTGGTAGTTTGTGGCGTATTAACGTTTTAAGAAATGTAAACAAAACAAAACAAAATCAGTTTCTAAATAAATTCCATTGTTTAAAATGACAATGAATAAAGCTGACAGAAACTGTTCGCACTATCCCCGACGATATATATGTGTATGTGTGGGCGTAGGTGTATGAATGTGTGTGTATCTGTGTGTGTGTGTATGTGTGTTTAACACACACATACACAACACAACACACACACATACACACACAACTTTACCATGGCTGGCACGGATGTGTAATTGATTGTAACAGTAAAAAGATTAAAAAATGAAAAATAAAGAATTGATAAAGAATACTTTTGTTATGCCTTTTATCATTGTCTTATCATCTGTCAAAAATTTAAATAATGTATAGTTTTTTTAAAAATTTTTTTCTCCAAACATTCAGAAGTACTTTTTATTTGATTTTTTGATTTTTTTTGATTGACAAAGTTTTATTCATTTTGGGAAAGAAAAAAAACTTACAATAGGCGCAAACTGGTCAAAAAAAAAAAAAAAAAAAATGGAAAAAGTTTCACAGATGGTGTAGTAAGATTTTAGAGCCAATTGGTAAAAATTCCTACATATATCTAGAATAACACCTCCTCCCTCCCCTACCAAAACCCCTAAAAAAGAAAAAACTTTTCGGAGTGTTTTGTTGATACCTAAGTTTTCAAACTATGATCAGTTATTTAAAATACTTTTTTCTTCATTTTTTTTTAATTATGCTTTTATTATAGGTTTTTATTGTTATTACTTATTTTATCGTTAATATTCTCGTAATTTTAAATAACTAAATATTTTATTTTTACGATTACGGTATCGTTTACTATTATTTTTGTTGCGTCCATAATTATTTTTGTCGCGTCCATAATTGAATCAGTGTTTTTTATAAGGGAGGGTTTGCTCAAAACTTCTTGAGCAAACCCGTCCTTTTAAATACACTGATTCAATTATTTTCGTCGCATAGTAAACGAAAACAATTTAAACCTTAATAGCTCAAATGTCGAAAACCACCACGCAAACGAGCAAAATGATCTCCTTCTTTTGTTTTTTGAATAAGTTTTGCGTTGCGTAATTTATGGACAATCCCATAGTAAAACTAAAAAAGTTTAAAAATAACATTCCTCAGACACGAATGGTGTTCTATTAGTTGTAACAGGAAAGTAAAAAACATTTTTGGATTTAGATGAGTTCTTAAGGTTCCTCTCGGACCCAAAAACTTTGTGTGGTCCTAATATTAGTGAAATTTTTATAAGCTGATTTTATAAATGTTATTGTTTTTCATTCGAAATTAAATCTTGCAAAAAAGCAACAATTTTTATAAAATAAAATTAACATTTTTAAAAATAGCATTTTATTCTGGGTCTTTTTGAGTATCAGGTTTAAATAGTTTAGAGGAAAAAAATTTCACTTACTTTAAGTGAAATTTTTTTATTCCTAAAGGAACCTTAACCAATCATTTTGATTGCTAAGGAAACCTCAACCAATCATTTTGATTGCTAAGGAAACCTCAACCAATCGTTTTGATTGCTAAGGAAACCTCTAAAAAATAATAATCATCTCAGTTTTTTTTTTTTTTTTAAAAACTGAGATTTTTTTTTTTTTTTTTTTTTTTTTTACTAAAATTCAACGATTCGCAACAAAGGCAAACGTATTTTCAAAAAGTTTTCAAACAGCTTGACCCAAATAAATATATCTCTTTACAGATAAGTTCTTAAAAATGTGTTTTTAACTTTAGAACATTGTTTATATTTTCAGTTAATTTAAAATCAGTTTAGTAAATAATATATAAATACTAAATAAAAGTTTAAAACATGTTGAATAAAATATTGTATAAAAAAACATTTAAAGTGTTTATCTTTGTAAAGAGAAGCGAAAAACGAAAGTCTTTTTACTTTTTGTCACATGAGAATTAATGGGCTCTATCTATCTCTATCTATCTGCAGTTTTTTTATGTTATGTTATCTATCTCTATCTATCTGCCGTTTTTTATGTTATGTTATCTATCTATCTATCTCTATCTATCGTTTTTTATGTTATAAGAATTCAGCAATTAAAAACCTAATATATTAAATAATGAAAAGCAACTTAAAAATTATTTAAACATTATTATAAGTTAAATAATATAACATAAATATCATAAACGACGCATAGTTTATTATTATAAAAAATAACAGTAGAAAAACATCGAATGATGAAATTAAAAATGTGACGGAAGCAAGAATTTTTGGTTGCAGAGGGGGAGGGGGGGGGGAAGTTGAAATAATTTTGTATTTTGTATCACATTTGCGTCTCCTAAAAAAAAAGGTCTTTGATGCATATCCCGTTCCCCCTCCTTCCTTCCTCTTTGAATCCGTCACTGAAAAACATTTTAACAATAAAGTATTTGAAATGAAACTCTTATAAACTGGTTCATTAAAAAAGACCGATAAAATCATATAAGTCTCATGCGACGTTTTATTAAAACCAGCGAGGGAAAAACCTCAGATTTTTTTAAAACAAAATAATAAAATGATTTTACGCTGCTATTCTGCAACATTACATTTTTCTCCTTCTTTCCAACATTGATTAAGACTCTCCGGAGTATCATTTAAGCTTGCTAAGTAAACGACATTTTAAAACTAAGAATAAAAGTTTAAAAAATTACACAATCTATTTAAAAGTAGAAGTAGGATTATTTGCTCTTTTGCGCAGCGATTCGGACTTGGACTAGACTTAAAAGGCTATTTTGATTTTTGATTTAATTAAAAAATCTGCGAGGGAAAGCTTTTGATATATTTTTTTTTTTAGGACGATTTGCTTAATTTCCCAAATGTTTAAGGAAATTAAGCAGGGTGTGCCTGAAAAGGGGATTTCATATTTAACTTTTTACATTTAAAATTTATTATATTTGAAAATTTTTTTATATTTGTAACCTTATCTTAGCTTATTTATGATTTAAAATGCAATTTACTTAAAGGTCTTGTGTAATAAAATTGAGGGTACCCATTGATATATTTTAATGTATGCTTGTTGTTACTATTTGTTTTTACCTCCTGCTGGTAGGTAAACAATAAAATATGACAACAATTTTTGTCAGGGTGTATATAAAAAAGTATTTCCAAAAGTTGTTTTATGTAAATCATTTTTATTTTTTTTAAACTAATAAAGAAAAAATTTTAAAAATAAAGCTTTATGTTAAGAAATAAAAAAAAAGTATGTCACTTAAAGTTTCTTATTAAGTTATAAAAGTCAAAAATTAGTTTAACCTCCGTCTAATTATTTAAATTTTTCTTATAACGTCTTAATATTAATTTTAATCAAACAATCTTAAGGATTGTCTATAAGATGATAAGAGATGGACGTGCAACTTAAGGTTGTTTTTGCGAACTATACTCAATAATTAGACGTCTGTATTGTTACAAGTCTATTGTTTCAAACAATAGAAAATAGTTGTGATTCTTTACGTCGATTTTTTTAACGATTTATTGAACTTGTTTAGTCAGTCTAAATTATGGTTTTTCATAATATTGTTGTTAAAAATTCATGAACAGTCAGGGCAGTACTTTAGTTGTAATAACATTAACATTGTTCGTAAACGTTCACAATTTTATGTAAAAGTTGTGTATTAAAAATGGCGATGCTATTCGTACGGCCGCCGTGTTCCCATTCTAAAAAGGCTATTCGCACGGCCGCAAAACCAAATCTTGCAATCAGTTTTTGAGTCACTTCCTGATGATCGGAGGATCGAGTCTTGCCTCTTCCTGGATATCTTTTGTTTTTTTACACACGCATACAGCCGAATGTTAATAAAATAAAATAGTGTTATCAGAAAAAACTTATTGCAAAACTTGTGTTTTTAAAACATACAAAAGCACTGTGTTTTAAAAAATAGTTTTTAATTTTACTTGTTCTTTTCGCGTTTTTTTTAGAATGGCAAAGAATTCTATGTAATTACCAAAGCTGTCATTTTTTTCAGATCTTCCTTTTTAGCTTTTAATTTGTTTTGTTGTACCTAATAATTAATTCTAAAGTTACGGTACAGTCCTATTTCAAATTTTGCCAGTTTGAAAAAACACCTTTTCTTAATTGTTTATATGGCAGCCGTGCCAATAGTCTTTTTTAGAAGTTGTACACGGCGACCGTTTAAATTATGTAAAATGTAGTTCTTTGTGATTTTATAATAAAAGACTAATTTTTAAAGCAAACAGCAAGTATGCAATTACGATGTTATCATTGAAGTTATTTTAGTAGTTAAGAAGTAATACAATAAAAAACTTCATCTTTTAATAATGATCTTGTTGAAACAATCTTTTTACCTAAATACACTATAGTAATTTGGTTAATTGTAGCCTAGTTTTGAAAGCAAACTGTTTGTTATAAAAGTTAATAATAAAATTAGTATTAATATAATTAAATTGAAACAGTTTGTATCACGTTAGGATGATTAAATTAATTTCAAACCGGAGTTTTTTTATTTATTAAGAGAAGGCACAAAGGTCAAAAGTTTCCATTGCAGATTCTTTAATTAAACCAAAATCAAAAATTGCCCTTTAAGTCGCCGCGCAATAGAGCAAATAATCTCCTAATTCTATTTTTAAATAAGTTTAACATTGCGTAATTTATGGATGATCCCTTAGACTTTTGTTAATTTGACAAGTAATACCGCAAAATTATAAAACTATTGGAAATTATTTAAATAACTTTTTATTTCTTTCAAACAGTTTCAAATAACTAACAGTGCGTAGTTTAACTGTTGCTTAAGTTTGGTTTTGATTGTTTAACATAATTGTGAAACTTTTTTTTTTTCATAATATTTATGTTGGAAAACTTTTATTTGATTTTTTGGGGTACGTCCAAAATCGTAGTAAACATCCCCTCTACACGTCCCAGGGTGCGGGTTTACCAAACCTTTACTTTTATTTAGATATTTTGTTAGAATGCTGTTTGTTTTATTAAAGTTTGAATTGCGCATGAGTTGCGGCTAAACTTATGCAAAAACTTGAGCAAATAAAATCGATTTGATTTTTTTTTTAATGTAAATTTTTTCATCGTAATGAAATGGCGATAACAACTTTAAAAACTAAATATTTATAAATATTTTTTAATTGCACAATAACTATTAAGGAAAATTAGCAATCATCATACCATAACTATTAGGTACGTGCGTATCCAATGAGTTACGGCACCGATTATGAAATCAAAATCTTCGACTATTTTATCAAAGCGTGCTTAGCGTTTGAGTTGTAAGAATGTATTTTGTTGTGTTATTTTTTAGGATTTTATATCAGCATAGACTTTTTTTGAAAAGTGGAAGAGTCAAACTTCATTTTTGGATAGTTTTTTTTTGTAGTTACAACCGCTTTTATTGAATTAACTTTTCTTAAAAACTTCGTTGTTGATCACACGTCAAATTAATATTGAAGGAATGCTGAGAACATTTTTGAAACTATTGAGAAATATTTAAAAACTTATTTTCTACGTGCATGCCAAATTTTATCAAAAAAGATTATGTAGCAGACACCTAATTTTTTTGTAGCAGAATACGTACCTTAGTTAAAATATTGTAAATAAAGCGCTTCTAGCAACGAAGTTTTTTTTTTTTTTTTTTTTTTTTTTTTTTTTTTTTGATTAACATCATAAAATATTACTACAATGCACGTATACATATGGAATCTCATAAAATAAAATATAAAAGTATATACATTACAACAAAATTAAGTTAAATCAGATAGGGGCTCAAAGAAGATAAGGGTAACATTACGTTATCGCAATACAAGTTTAAACAAAACAACGTAAGAATAAATAGCTTGTATAAAAATATAATAATAACAATGTTATCATTAAATAGTCAAGACAAGGTTAAATTAATCAAAAAAGTAAAAAGAAAGTAAATTCAGATTTTAAAAATTTCTTTTTTTAATTGAAACTTAAATGAATTTAAAGACTTCACCTTAAATTTAAATTCCTTTTGACAGTCATTCCATAATTTAGGTCCTCAATAAGATATACAAAATTCTGAGAGTTTATTACATTTCCGAGGCAATTTAAAGTTTTTATTTCTATTTGATCTTAGACCATACTTTTCATTTAAAATTATTTCAAACTTATCTTTGAAGTTTGCTGGCAAGAGGTTGTTATAGTTTCTATACATAAAAATTAGATGCTGATAAATATTTATTTCAAATATATCCATCATTTTCATATCTCTCATAAGAGGTTTTGCATGTTCACGTTTATGTTTACAGCATATAATACGGCAAGCGTGTTTTTGGAGTCTATAAATTTTTTGAAGTTTTGAAGTTTGCGTACTTGCCCATGATATATTTGCATAATTAATAAAACAGTGTATCAGCCCAAAGTATATTAACTTGAGACTTAACATATTGACGTATGGCCTAACCCTATACATTACGCCAATAGTTTTGGTAACTTATGAATTTATGTAATTTATATGGGGAAACCAGGATAAATTTTCATCGACAAGGATTCCGAGGAATTTTATACTTGCTTGCTTTTTAATTATTGTATCATTTAAGTACAGTTCGCGCAATTTAAGAGGAATGTTTAATTCTTGTGCAAACATTATTGAGTTCAGTTTTAATGATGCATTACAAAAGTCGTTAATATAGATTAAGAACAAGAGCGGACCAAGGATTGATTCTTGTGGAACTCTGCAAACGACATTTAATATTCCGGATTGCACATTATGAACATATTGCTTTCTATCAGTAAGAAAGTTCCATAACAAAACTACCGTTAGCCGAAACTGACATTTTAAATCGCAGATTTTTTAAGCAACCCTTGTAATCAAACTTTGTTACTTAAATGAGCATAACTTTTTGTAGAATTGTTATTTTGTTATGAATTTTTCACTATTGTAATGCTGATTTTAGCCTCTTTTCAATGATATATAATAATCAATAATAAAAATAGTTTAAAATTCTTACACACGTGCCTATAACTATGGAGTTAACATTATTTTTGTATTTATCATTAGTAGGTTTTTGTATTAGTTAATCTATAAGCTTTGATATGGGAAATTTTTTGAACTGTTGTCTTAGCCAAATTTGCGAGTAACTTTACAAATAATTTAATTTATAGATATTATATAATACAAAATATTATTGTAACTGATACTCTTTTTTTTATATAAGCATAATGCTTATTCGCTCACCTAGGCTGGAAAAAAGCTCAGTTAAGCTAATCGAGCTTTTTTCCGAAATTTCATATGCTTATAAAAAAACATGTAATTAGCAATGCTGTTAATATTTAGAAAAGTTGTTACAATGCTAGTTGTTGAAATTGTATCAACTAAATGGCCTAACAACCTTAAAAATGTGGTGCTCTCAATAAATGTTCAATAAATAAATTTTGTCAACTTAAAATCAAATTTATAACTAATAATAAAAAATATAATTTTTAAGTGTGTAATTTATTTAGTATTTTGAAAGTGAAGAAAATTTGAAAGAAAGCTTCTTAGACTAAATTTGTAAGTTAAGTTTAAAATCAGGCTAATCCGTAGAATCGGCTGACGAGCTCCTAATTTAACTGATGCTATAATAAAGCTAACGAACTCTTAATAAGAGCTTAAGTCTGACCACTAATTTAAATACCTAAAAAGTTTAATAGTGCAATAAATTTTTTTAAATACTTGTTTAATTTTCAATTTGTTTTTGCAGTTGTCTCAAAATTAACAAAAGATGATTTATGGTCTAAAATTGCTGACCGAATTTCTGTTATTGGTTCTGAGAGAACAGTGTCACAAGGCAAAAAAGTAAATGTAACGAGTGCTGGCTTATGGAACTATTGGCCCTGGGGCTTATGCTTTGGGTAAATTATGGGCCTCTTTGAATAAAAAATAATAAGGCACTGATGTCCAAAATAAAGCGCATCTGAGAACTCAATATATATATAATATATATATATATATATATATATATATATATATATATATATATATATATATATATATATATATATATATATATATATATATATATATATATATATATATATATATATATATATATATCTGAAAAAGTTTTTAAATCATGTCTGTTACGATTGAGGAAGTCAAAAAGTTGATCAAAGAAATGTTCAAGAAGTTCAAAACTGAGACCTAAGAAATGCTGTAACACTAGGAAATCACTTTTGTTAACATCGCTAGTTCAAACACCAAAATAATAAACGATCGTTTGGATAAAGTTGAACGTAACATTTTAGAAAATTCAAACAAAATACCATTTATTATGAAAGAAGTTGATGAAATTAAAATCAGCTTAAACTTTCATGAAGACTTGTTCAACAAAAAAGTTAAAACCGCGATTGATACAATTACAAAAATTAACTTATCGAATATCAAATCAAATACCAACAGCGACGAGCTTTCAAAAATAAACAACAAACTTAGAGAGATTAAAGATCGATCGAGGTGGAACAACCTTTGGATTGATGGTGTCCCCGAAAACGACAACGAAAGCTGGAATGACTGTGAACTAAAAGTTAAAAAAATATTTAACGATTACCTAGGGGTTCATAATGTTAAAATTGAAAGAGCGCATAGGATAGGGAAAATTGAAAACAAAAAACACAGAACAATTGTCCTGAAACTTTTAGATTTTAAAGAAAAAACCGAAATACTCAAGAATTCTTTAATTCCTTAATTTCGGATATGTAGATGTTTTTACCTTTTAGAAGAATTTCTTCTTCTAAAAGGTAAAAAAATCTACATATCCGAAGACTACTGTATGGAAACAAACCTAATACGAAAAGAACTACGCAACAGAATGAAAGTTGAACGACAGGCTGGTAAATATGCTTACATTTCGTACGGTAAACTTGTTGTCAGAGATTGGAATACCAGAAAACGTAATGCAACATCAAACTCGCATCCATTGTGCCCACAAGAAGTCAAAGTTTCTCAAATTGAAGATGTTAACTGGGAAAGCAAAACTGCGCAAAGAAATTAAGTATGTCATTTTTAGTTATGATGTAATTTTTTGCAGAGATCTTAGAAACTCTATACCACTTAGTTTTAAAAAGAATTTTTTTTTCTAATAAAATATTCCCAATAACAAATATGGCTGGAATTAACGTCTTTGAATCCTTTAGCTTTAATTTTACTGAAATAAATAATTTTATCACAATGATAACATCGACCCTGATGTAAGTTTTTTTATCAATTCGTTTGCAGATTGCTCCTATCATTTCCCAAATGAATTAGAAGAATTTCTTTTTAAATACTTTAATGACAGAAATGCGCATGCGCAAAAATTTAAAATTGTTTATATAAATATTAGAAGCCTCAGTTGCAATTTTGAAAAATTGCTAAATTTATTAAATGAAACAAAAAAAAATTTTAAT
>NC_061170.1:18449581-18549581 GCF_022113875.1 Hydra vulgaris | reverse complement strand
GCAAATTCATTGATGATGCTTGCTGTATCCAACCTATCAAATACGTCGTTTTCAATAGCAAGAATTGCTAAATTTTGCAGTCTCTCTTGCAGCATTGAACTTCTAGATGACTTTTTATTCTTTTCAGTACAGAAAAGCTTCTTTCACTTGAACAATTTGAAACAATCATCGATAGATTTATTTGGAGGACAGTTTCTGAATTGAGAAAAACTGATTGTAAATTTAAATTTTTAATGAATTCAAACATCTGTAATTCAATTGACACATCTTTTACTAAGTCTGATACATTATCAAAAAAAAAATTGTTTAAAATTTGTTAGTTCGAACCTTTACCTTTGTTACCATATTGTTTGATATGATTTGAAAAGAATTCATCATACTGAGAAACCAATTCTAAACATCCAAGACAATTACCATTTTTATTGGAACCAAAAACCCTTAAAGGAACCCTTTCAGATGTTAAAAATTTTATCACATCGACTGTTTTTAAGAATACCTTTTCCCAATCGATCATTTCATCATTCAATGCAGATAAAAAAAAAGCTACACTTTTTTCCGTGTTTCTAAAATTGCTTCCACAGTCTCAGTCTGTTGATTAGAATGTTCATAACTCAGAAATCACACTTTGCATGTTTCCAATCTATATAGTCAGTCAAAAAATGGTTTGATTGTTGTCCTAAACCGAATACCACACAAAAGATGCAATATGCTGATCCTTTCACTGGGGAATAACACATCCATTTTTGTAAAACCTTTTGTTTATTTTGTTTAATAAGGTAAAATGTTGATGGTAAACAGTTAAACGTAAGAGTAATATTTGCTGATTTCATCAGCAAATATTACTATTTTTAAATTTGAGGCATTACTAAGATCATTAATATAAATGAGAAAAAGAAGTGGTCCTAGTATAGACCCTTGAGGGATACCATATGTTTAATCTAGTAAATTTGTAGTAGAGGATTCATCAATTTACAGCAGCCGTGGCGCAGTGTTAGTGCACTTGCCTCAGAAAATTAAGATCCGTGGTTTATATCCCACCTCTGGGAAAGTTTTGCGACATCGGTTGGGAAGGAGGCGTGAACTTCCTATTAAATGCTCTTCCGCGGTGCTCTGTGATAAGACCGTAAGAATTTCTTGGGGCACCTAAATCAACTTAAAAAAAAAAAAACATTTGCACATACTGTTTACGATCACTTAAATAGTTCTTAAGTAATTTTAGAAAATTACCACAGATTCCATAACTTTTTAATTTTTTAATAAAGATATCGTGATCAATCGTATGGAAGGCTTTTGATAGATATATGAACACTGCAAGAGTAAATTGTGATTTTTCAAACAAATCTGCAATATTTCTAGTCAGATGAAGCACTGCGTGTTCATTGGAATTATTTTTTTAAACACATATTGGGTTGTATTTACTATTTTATTTATAGAAAAATGATCATAAATATTATTGTGAAGGATCCTTTCAAAAATCTTTGAAAAACTAGAAAGTGCAGAAATTGGACGATGATTAGTTATATTTGATTATCCTTCCCTTACCCCCCCCCCCCCCTTATCCCTTAAACATTGGTGTAAGTTTCGCTATCTTTAGTTGATCAGGAAATATATCTTGTTTTATTGAAAAACTAAAAACCTGAAAAAGTATAGTTTTTATGATCTCGTAAAAACCGATTCTAATTTTATCATTTATTTGCTCTGGGCCTATCGCTTTATTAATTTTTAGCATTTTGTAAGCACTTAATGGAAAGTTTAAAGTTATTAAGCATAGAATTTACCGGAAGATTAAACTAATTTAATGTGTTGTTTATAATTGGAATATTTTTTGCTAAACTTGGACCAATAGTTACAAAAAAGTTATTTATTTGATTTGTTACCTCTTTAGGATTATATAAAAAAAGCATAATTGTTTTTAATAAATTTTGGTAAGTTGCTTGTTTTATTGTTTCGATTGCCAGTAATTTCATTTAAAATTTGTCATGTGCGTTTAGCATTATTCTTGAACTTCTCTAATAAGTTTGAGTAGAAACTTTTTTTATATATACTTTTTTTGACTTTTAAAAAGCTTTACATGATTTTCATAAATTTCCTTATTTTTTATCTATTTTTGACTTTAAATATTTATTATACAATTTTTTCTTTAACTTTTAGATGATTTCTTGAGTTCTTTGGTAATCCATGGTGATTTTAAGCTTTTTTTGTTTAAGTTAACTTTGTATTGTGGAAAGTTTGCATCATAAACTTCATAGAATGTTCTAAAGAATGAGTTATAAACCACATTTGCTTCCGACGAAAATATTATATGTTTCCAATG
Source organism: Hydra vulgaris (assembly GCF_022113875.1). Lineage (NCBI taxonomy): Eukaryota > Metazoa > Cnidaria > Hydrozoa > Anthoathecata > Hydridae > Hydra > Hydra vulgaris. The sequence goes on along the minus strand of NC_061170.1, from coordinate 18,547,267 downwards.
TAGTAATGATAGTTGTTCATTAAATAATGCAATGTTTACTTTACTGAAGCATTTATAGTAGCAGCATTTTATGATAACTTGATAATTGTTCAATTTCAGTATTTATTGAAAAGAAAATAGGAAAATGATCTGAGACATTTTTAATGATTCCTTTTTTAAGAGATTCATTAAAAGTGTCTGTTGTCATAATATTATCTATTAAGGATACTGACTTTATAGTTACTCTTGTTGGTTTATTGATTAGCGGAATTGCACCGTTTTCAAATAAAGCATTATAAAAACTATTAATTTTGGAATTTACATGATATTTTAATGCATCTAAATTTATGTCACCAATTATGTAATTTAATTTGTTTTCTATTGTACCTTTTTATATAATATCAGTAATTAAAAAGGACTTGAAACTATTTAAACTTTCTTTTCTGACCATTCACGAATGATAATTATCTTATGACATTTCAGTATATCTTCTATTTTCTTTTGTTTTTATCTTTTAATTTCTCTTCATTGATTCACTTTTTATTTTAACCATTTTTTTTTTCACTAAATATATAAAATAATATTTAGTTGTTATCAGGGGCGCTGCCCGCATTTTTGATCTTTGAGATAGCTAACTTCTAAACATGGAGCAAACTCCAAACATTTATATGTTTATACTTAAGTCAAATAAGGATGCTTTGAAAAAAATTGTGATGATTGGAACTTTTTTTGATTGGAACAACTTGATAAAATATTTTTTGTACTATTTTTAACTAGACTTATATTTATCGATAAATTTTAAATTTCTTAGTCAAATATTTTAGCGTTCAAAAATTATGACCTTATAAAGTTTAAACCCCCTCAATTTGAGGGGGGTTTAAATTTTATAAGGTCAAGTTATGCAAATTTTAAATTGTCATAATTATTGAACACTGAGAGATAATACTATGAAACTTAAAATTTATCGATGAATATAAGTCTTTTCATCAAGTTGCTGCTCTCACGTTTGGGGCAGAGGGGAGACAAAATTTTGGGGTTCTTTTGTTTCCAAGCTTCAATCATCACAGTTTTTTGCAAAGCATCTTTATTTGACATAAGTATAAACATATAAGTGTTTGGAGTTTGCTCCATGCCTGGAAGTTAGCTATTTCAAAGACCAAAAAATGCTGGCGACACCCCTGGTTAATATATGTTTTATACCAATAGATTAGTGAAAAAATGTAATCAATAGAAACTAAAAAATTGTTATTTTTTTTTATTCATATATTTGCCGTACATATAACATTTACAAGTTTCGTAAATTAATATTTACAAGTCTCGTGAGTCAAAATATATATAGTGAAATTTATAATTAAATAGTACAGGCCGGACTTCAAGAAGATCGTAATGATCTTATCACGAAGCCCTTACAATGTGTTTGATATATTATTATGATTATGTTAAATATATATATAAATATAAATATATATAAAATATATAAATATAATTATATATTAAGTACAACTATGTTTATATATTCTTTAAATTTAGCTCATAATAAAAAATAAACTCAAAATAAGCTCAGTATAAAATATTAGACATAACTAGCAGCATAATAACTAAACTTGATAAGAAAAAATCAAGTGTTTTTTTTGTGTGTAATAAACACATTTTGATATATTGTTTGAGAAATTTGAGAAGAAAAAAAAAAAAGATTCATTTAGATAATACACATAAACGAGTCAGTTCACTTTGTAGTTGATATATATGTATTTTAATTTATAGTCTTAAAAGAATTCTGAGTATCTGTTTAGATTCAGTATCAGATTTTTTAACTTTTTTTTCAAGAAATTTTGATTGCAAATTGAATCTAGATTGCAGATTGATTTATTTTTAGTTACTAGTTTGTTGTATAAATAAGGACCCCGATATGAAATTGAGAACTGGGAAAGTTTTGTTTTTTTGAAAGGTGTAATAAAGTTTCCTTTTTCTCTTGTGTTATATTTATTAACGTTATTTATAAAAAAGTTATTTAAAAAATGGTTTGGTACTTGACCTAATTTAAATTTTAGCATAAACAGTATATTTTGGTAAATATTAATTTGATAAATATTAAGCACATTCATTTCTTTAAATAAGGGTTCAGTGTGTGTAAATTTGTCTTTATGGTAGATAAGTCTAACAGCATGTTTCTGACGTCGATATAAAGTTTTCAATTTGGTTATATGCGTACTCGCCCAAGCTATATTCGCATATATGAGGTAGCTGTGTATAAAAGAGAAATATATAAGTTTTAAATTACTTTGCGACAGCATAGGTTTTGCTTTATAAAGTAGACCTATGTTTTTTGATATTTTAGTGTTTAAAGCATTTATGTGACTTTTCCAAGATAAATTTTCATCAATTATAACTCCTAAAAATTTAGTTTCGTGAGTTCTCTCAATTACTATATTTTCTATTTTTAGAGAGGGTAGAATATTTGGTAGTGTGTTTCTTTGTTGGTTTGAGTGAAATAAAGTGTATTTTGTTTTTTCTATGTTTAGCGATAACTTATTTGTTTTAAACCATATATTTAATTTTTGGAGTTCTATGTTTACATTATCATACAGATCCTTGATGTTTGTCGAAGAGTAAAATAAATTTGTATCGTCTGCAAACATTATAAATTCAAGTTTGCTAGAAACTTTTGGAAGGTCGTTTATATAGATTAGGAACAAAAGAGGAGCAAGAATCGAACCTTGAGGAACACCACAAGTTAATTTTAATAATTTACTGTGGTAATTATCATCTGTAATAACACATTGTTGTCTGTTATACAGGTAACTTTTAAACCACTGCAGTGTATGGTTTTTTAATCCGTATTTTTCCAACTTTTTTAGTAGGATTTCATGATTTATTGTGTCGAACGCTTTTGACAAGTCTACAAAGACTCCTAATACGAACTTCTTTTCATAGATTGATTCACTAATTCTATTGACGAGGTCTACGATAGCATGCTCTGTCGAGTGCTGAGTTTGAAAACCATATTGGTTTTCATTCAGGATTTTGTTTGTGGTTAGGTATTTATATAAACGATTGTAGATTATTCGTTCGAGCAGTTTTGAGAATACGGGAAGGATTGATATTGGTCTGTAATTATTTAAGAAAGATGCATCTCCGGATTTATAGATAGGAATAATTTTAGCTATTTTTAAATAGTCGGGTACAATTCCTGTAATTATTGAAGAGTTAAATATTTGAAAAATGGGTTTACTTATTTCTGGGAAGACATTCAAAATAATATTGGCTGGGATATTGTCGATACCTGGACCTTTGTTAATTTTTAATGTTTTAATTGCTGTTTCAAGTTCTTCGTATTCCAGTTCTTTAAAAACTAGGGAGCAACGAGAGTCCTCAATGTAATTCTCAAATGAATTGTTTGTAGGTTGAATTTTAGAGGCGAGTTTGGAACCTATACTTGCAAAGTATTTGTTAAATTTTTCAGAGATAATTTTTTTATTATTAAACTCTTTTTCACTTATGAGAACTTTTGGAGGTAGTTGGTTCGAGTTTTTTTTATCTTTACCAATTATTTCTTTTATAATATCCCAGATTTTTTTATTATCTCCTTTAAATTTTTGTATTTGCTTTGAAAAATATAGTTTTTTGGATTTTAATTTTATTTTTTCAAATAGATTTTTATATTGTTTATACTTAGACAAATTAAAATGGTTTCTATTTTTTAGATATTTTATGTAGAGTTTTTGTTTTTGTTTTGACGATTTTCTTATTCCTTGGGTAATCCATGGAGTGGTTAGGTATTTTGCTTTAATTTCTTTTTCGACCTTTGGAAAATGTTTATTGTAGAGATTTAGGAAAATATTTATAAAATTATTGTAAGCGGAATTTGTGTGTCCGAGGTTACATTCATGATATATTTTTGACCAATTTACTACCGCTAGTGAGTCTTTTAGTTTTTGGGTCGAGAATTTATTTATGCTTCTTTTGATGATTTTTATTTTCAAGTTATTGACACGTGTTGCTTGTTGTGATAGTGAGAAGTAAATTGGGAAGTGGTCAGATATATCCGTTTTAATTATTCCTACTTTTAAGGATGGATCTTGAATTGAATTTGTCAATATATTGTCAATAGCTGTAATTGAGGTGGGAGTTACCCGGGTGGGTTTGTTTATAATTGGGAAAATGTAATGTTGTATCATATCATCGAAAAAAATTTTGGTATTAGCGTGTTCATGATAGAGATTAATTATGAAAAACTCTTGACCTTTTACTTATTTTTGAAAACGAAGCAATATAAACAACTATTAGTGATTTAATAAAATAGATGTAATACATTGAAAACTAAAATATTAAAAATGTGAAAACACTGGACTAAATAACGATTATGCAACGGAATAAAAAACGATCAAACGGACTAAATAACGGACGGACTAAATAACGGACTAAAAAACGGACTAAATAACGGATCTAACCGATCAAAAGTAAATTACTATGCCAAACTGCTTGATAAAAACAAAGGAAACCCTCAAAAAACGTGGAGTGTTATTAGAGACTTAATTGGGAAAAATAAAATAGAAAAAAATAACTTACCGCAAAAACTTATTATTGAGGGAAAAATGATTTATCATAAAGAAGTTAGTATTGAGAAATTAAACTATTTTTTTATTGATGTTGGCCCAAACCTAGCAGCGAAAATTCCAGTTGGTCAAAAAAAAATTTGATTTATATCTTGCAACAACTGATTTAACTATGGAAGAACCGATTTTAACCAAAAGTGAACTACATACTGCTTTTAATAGTCTGAAAAAAAATATAAGTGCAGGTATTGACCAAATAAATGTTAATGTAATCAAATCTGTTTTTGATATCATCGAACCCTCATTGTTTCATATTTTTAATCTTGCCCTTAAATCAGGTCTTATTCCAGAAAAACTAAAAATTGCAAAAATAACACCTATTTTCAAATCTGGCGATGAGACCAATATTTCAAACTACAGACCAATCTCAGTCTTACCCTGCTTTTCTAAACTAATTGAACGCATTATGTACTACAGACTTTATAAATATCTATCTGAAAATAAGATTTTATATAATAATCAATACGGTTTTAAAAGAAATCATTCTACTGACCATGCAATAATTGAAATGGTTAAGCATATATCAAATGGATTTAATAGTGATTGCTATACAATAGGGTTTTTTATTGATTTATCCAAAGCTTTCGACCAGTAAATCATGAAATTCTTTTGAAAAAATTAGAAAACTATGGTGTTAAAAATCAAAGTTTACTTTGGTTTAAATCATACTTAACTAACAGAAAGCAATTTATGACATTTCAGTTTGGAATAAATTTCTTCCAATCTTTAGTAAAAAACAAAACTTCGTTTTAAACTGCACTTTGCTAAGTTTTAAGGATGATTCAAAACGGCATTTACTGAACATGGAATTCGATATATTAGATTTCAAATACTTTTTTTGAAAACAATTTAAAGGTTTAAACTAAATCACTAAAAAATAAATTAAATCTTTAACACTTTCTTTAGCTTTTATTAAAATGGTTTAAAACCATTAGTATAAAAGATAATTAAAATATAATTGTTTTTTTCGGTCATATTTATGATGATATTAAATAATCAGCCAAAATACTTATGTTTACATATATTGCTTTTTTTTTAATTAAACAACGCATTTTTTTGTGTTTTTACAACTTTCATGATTTTCTGTCGTTTTTACTTTTTTATTTTTAAAATTATTCTGCTGGAAGATTGTTAGCAACAAATTATTTTATTGCTGAAGTTTTTGTTTTGTTTTTGTTTTTGTATTTATACTGTCTTTTTGTCTTTTATCATTTATTGTGCATGTACATTTTTGTGTGACGGGGCTCGGTGATAAGACAACCTGTCTTCTTCTTGCTCCGGCCAGGATTTTCTTTTATTGTAATTCCTTTTTTGTAATATTTATCAACGGCAAAATAAATAAATAATAATAATAAAAAAATATATATATATAAAAATAAATCTGTCATAAAATAAAAAAGAATTTGATAAATTAAACGAAAATAGCTATTTAAAAATATTCTAAAATAAATGAAAATAGCTATTTTAGAATTTTACTGTTTTTTTTCTTTTGGTCTTTTTCTCCCTTTTTTTTTTAAAGGGCTCTTCGGGCCTTATGGAAGCTCAGGGCCCTGGGCTATAGTCTCTTAAGTCCCCGCGTGAAGCCAGTACTGAGCGAAACCGGCAATAATTTCTTAAAATCTTACTAAAACTCGGTAATTAAATAGAACCACTTTATTTTAAAAGTATTTAAAGCATGCGGGCTGTCCAAAAATGAGGAGTGGACTTGTAAAGCCAGATGATTCTTTTTTTTTTTCCATTCTGACCCGTACGAAAATTTCCCATGGGAATTTTAGAAAAAAAACCCATGGAAAAACCATGGGTATTTGGAACACGTTCCCATGAAAAAAACCATGAGTTTTCCATGAAAAAACCATGAGTTTTCCATGGAAAAACCATGAGTTTTCCATGGAAAAACCATGAGTTTTCCATGGAAAAACCATGAGTTTTCCATGGAAAAACCATGAGTTTTCCATGGAAAAACCATGAGTTTTCCATGGAAAAACCATGAGTTTTCCATGGAAAACACATGAATTTCCCATGAAAAATCTTTAAGTTTTTCATGGAAAAGTGTTCCAAATACCATGGATATTCAATGATTTTCCATCCATGGAAAAACCATGGAATTTCCATAGGTATTAGGAACACCTTTCCAATGAAAACTTATGGATTTTTCATGGTAAAAAAGCATGATTTGTTTTCAAGTTTTTTATCTAATGTTATTTGAATTGTCATATTAAATCATAAAAGCAAATTTTATCCCACTATTATTGAGTTCTCTTAATCTATGAGATCGCTTTCTTCAAATAAAATCAATAAACAAAATAAAATTTAAATCTTGTTAAATCCTACAAATCTTTGAAAAATAATAGCTATAATGCACCTAAAACATCAAAACTTGACTTCCCCACAATATTTAATGCACGCATATGTATAACATACTGAAAATAAATAAAACAAAAAATTACAAGTAATGTAATACTATAAGTGATATACATAGTGATAAACAATTGAAATTTATCAAGAAAACAATTTTTACAAAAAATAAAACAATTTACATGTTTATTATTTTATATTAACTATTTGATAAAAATAGTATATATTAATTTGATAATAACTTCAAGTTTTAACAAGTTAAAAAGAACCATCAATACAACATATTTAATTCAAAAAAACATCAAGCCCATTTATAAATGCGTCTGTACTGTATCTGTAGAAACAGGTAGATGTTAAACAAAGTACCATTCACATATTAATATTCATTTTTTTTTCACCCTAGTTAGTCTCATTCTCCATTTCACCAATCTAGACAATACATCATACAACTATTATATACATTCTAACTAGTTTTCTTTATTTACTAATTCATTTTACTTATAATTATTATCTATTATAACTTACTTTATAATTAGGCATTATACACAATTATGAATGTTGCCAAATGTTAGGTATATAGAAAAAAGTAGCAATGAATATATCATTATTTATAAATACAAATTATTAGATTGTTACCTCTTTTTTGCCTAAGCTATCTGCATTATGTACAACATCGTTTATATTTCCAGTCAAACATTCCTGCCTATAATGTAACTTTATTAAAATGATTTATTCAAACTAATACATATATAAATGTTACCTGCATGTTAGAAACATTTATATAGAACAAGGCAGCAACAAATATTATATTATATATTTACTTTTGTAATTAAAAAAAAAACTTACTTCTTCTTCTGAGCTATCTGCATGATGTACAACATCATTTACAAACCTGTTTTCTTCACGTCCTTCCATTTTTTAATATATTATAAAGCACAGGACTTGTTAATGAACGGCTAAATAAATAAATTAAAAATTTATATTTAAATGAAATGATAAGGTTAAAATGAAAAGATTTATACACATATATAAATTTTACCTGCATTTTAGTAACATTTATATAGAATAAGGCAGCAACAAATATAGTATAACTTATAAATTGTAATTTTAAGTAAAAACTTACTTCTTTGTCTGAGCTGTCTGCATGATGTACAACATTATTTATATTGTCAGTCAAACTTACCTGCTTATAATGCAGTAATTTAAATAAAATGATAAAGTTAAAATAAAAGAACTTACGCACATACCATTAAATTCAAAAATTTATTATATTTTTACTTCACTATTTAAAACATAACAAATATGTAATTTATAAAGTATAGTAATGTAAAAGCATAGTAAATATCAAAGTGTGTGCAAAAATTAATTTATTTTAACTAAAGACGAGCACTTTACATCAGTTAAATATAAACAAATAAAAATAATTGTATTATAATAAATAATAGTGTATTATTTATAAACATTGCTTTTATATGCTTATATTTAACTATGAAGTAAAATCTTGTGCATTAAGTAAATTCCCTTACTGATACTTATAAAATATTACCACAGTTTTCCTTCTCCAACTAAGTGGTTCTTGGAACATCCTTACAAGTTGAATCCCAAAGATTACGTTTATATCTTTTCTGGTTTAAACTCAATTCACCATTTTATTTTGACAGCTTTTGAACTATTTTTAAAAATATTAAATGCATATAAAAACTGACGATGTTATAAACAATATAAACGATGAACAACATTATTTATATTGCCAGTCAAACCTGTTGGCTTATAATGTAGTAATTTAAATGAAATAATAAAGTAAATATAAAAGAATTTATAAACATTATTTATATTACATTATTTACATATTCTAATAATTCTAAAGAAAAAACTACAACAAAAAGACAAAAACAACTTAACAGAACTAAAATTGAATAGAACATTTATCATAAAAAAATGTTTTTTAATACTTAATGAACATTTACGATACAATAAACTTCAAGCATTTTTATGTAATCTAAGGCTATTATAAAAAAAAAATAAAAAAGATCATACTAGTTATCTTTTGTACATTAGTTATCTAATCTTATTATCTTAGTTATCTAATCTTATCTAATATACTGCTTGTATATTAATATTTTAAATAAGTTTCTTTAATACGTTCGATAAATTTTATAATAATAATTATACTAGTTTGAATGTACATTAAATTACACTATGTACATTAATACACTAGTTATTTAATGTAGATTAAAACTAAACATTTAATTGTTGTAAACCAAATAATAATTATTTGGCAAATAATTTGCCAAGTAGGCATTAAAATTCAAACTGGTTTACTTGACATACTTGCTATACTATTGCAAGTTATGCAAAGTAAGCAAAGCTACTGGAAATAGTTAAAATAAGTATATGCATAAATGATATATAATAAAATATAATTAAAAATAATCCCTTTTATAATGCATTATAATATGATAAATATATCTAGTTGTTTATGTCTGTATGTTTAGTTAAAACATATAAATGTATTGCATTATAAAAAACATATAATTCATAGCCTTATTGAACACAGAAAAACAGAAGAATGCAGTAAGTATTGTTTTCTAATTTAAAAATAATCATAACTCTACGAGCTATGACGCCATCTTTAAAAGCGCATTTGTAACAACCATGGCGCAGCTTAAGCTATGAAAAAAAAAACATGGTTCACCCATGGAAATTCCATAGGATTTCAATTTTCATGAAATTTACCCATGGAAATTCCATGGAATTCCCGTTTTTCATGGGAAAACCATGGTTTACTCATGGAATTCCATGGGTTTTCCATGGAATATTTCCGTAAGGGGAGGTAATGACAAAATATGTTTTTCATCGAATAGCTAAAAATTTAATAATTAAAAACTAAACAATTGATATCAGTAAAAGAATGTTTAAGACAAAAACTTTAAAATTGTGCTTGATATCGTTACAAAATGAAAAAACGTTTTATATGGTTTTGCATGCTAATTTTTTTTTTTTTTTATTTGCTTTTGATCGGAAATTTATTTTCTAACTGGTTTTCAAAAAATCTTTATAAAGTTAACTTGACTAGCAATGATATTAATAATCAATAAAATTGTGCAAAACGCCTCTCTGCCTTAGGAAATAAGTAACTTTAATGTATGATTTTTATATGATTGATGAATTTAAAAATCAATTGTAACTGTTGAAATCATGGCTGTGGAGTCGGAGTCTCCACACAACAAAATCGTGACTCCGAATTTAATTAAAAAACTTCTCGGTATTTCATTTTTTTCAAATTTTTGTCTTATTTTTGTCTAATTTTTTTATCTGGTTTTGTACGAGCAGAATAATTTAAGGCAGGTAAAATTTTATTAAAATTTTAAATTTAATTTTTATTTCCATGTCTTTTTTTTTTAAAGTGAATTTTGTGGTTTTGCGAGATAATTCACTTTAAAAAGTCCACTCCTCAAATAACGTCAGTAATTTTTCTCAATTCTCCCCCCCCCCCAAAAAAAAAAAAAAAAAACAAAAACAAAAACAAAACAAAAAAACATTAAAAATTATTTTTAATTTTTAATCCGGATAAACCAAAGTTCTTTTATTTAAAATCTTCATCTATTGTCCTGCCTGATTTAAAAAGTTGTATTGGTTATTAAAGGTTAAAAATTATTTTATATATTACATTTTGCCAATGAATATTTGTAATTACCTTAATAATCAAGATGAGTTCGTAATGCTCGTGTGGAAGAATCACCCCAAGTAGTTCTCTACTTATAGGTGCAATTCGTCTCTCAGCTCGGTTGAATGCACTGCTTCCCGGAGTTTTTGTTAAGACGAAAAGAGCGTCAAGGTTATTCTTTAAGAAATTGTGAATTCCAATTTCAATAACTTAATGGTATTTGGGATTTTCTTCGGGTTCCCGATTGACACTAAACACAACAATAGACTTAACCATATTAGTTTGAGAGCCTCTAGTAATTGAGTTGAATTCTTTGACATCCAAGAACCGCTGAAAGTTTAATCCATGAGCAAAAGCGGTTGAGGATGCATGTTATCCTGATCAATTAGCAATATAAGTAGGTCCAGAATAAGTGACAACATTTGTCCGAGACTCTTTTGATAGTAATCCTAGTGTAAACAGATGCTTGTATTTAGAAGCCACAACCCAATCGTGGTCTAGGAGAGTTACCCAGTACTCCAAATGCATCAACAGTGGCACCTGTTTTTGGCTGCTGTGATTCCAATTGGCACTTCGGCCTTTTTGTCTTGGCTAATGAAACACACTTCATCTGATCCCAAAATAGAGCAAACTTCTTCAACATATTTTATGGTTGAACTGCAGATGAGTCAATTAACATGTTTTAAATGAGACTCATTCTGAGGTCTGATTAATATAACAGGGACTGTTTTGATGTGTCTTTTACCTTCTGATGTTCAATAACATCTTGGAAGTAGACAGTATATAGGGTAGTCTTGCTGATTGCGAAGCCAATTTTGATCATCTTGAATGTCAATTCGACGAGGGTTTTTATGCTTTAAATTAAAAAAGGAATATATTTTAACTTTTTAAGAAATGGGATTAATTTTATAAATTATACTACCCGGAGAACCTCTGACTGACGTCTTTCATTAGCGGACGAACCATGGACAGCAATATCAATAATCGCCTTTGAAAAAAAAAAAAAGGTTGACCTGCTTCTAATGACGGTCAACCAGATTTTTTTCTGATTTTTAGTTTCTCTTTAACTTCTGGATGTTTCAAGTAGATTTACTCCATTCTAGGTTTTTTCAGTTCTCTAATTTTCTTCTGTTGAGCTTGATCATTTTCTTGGCCAACTATTTGAGTTGAATAATCTAGTTTCCTTTTTTTCTTTTTCAAAATAACCTCTTCAGCTTCAGCAATAAATTCATGTCTTGTTCTAGTTTTCAGTACAGTAACTTCACAATTTAAAGCTGTAATCTTAGATTTAATACAATCTTGACCCGCTAGTCTCGTCTTTCTTTTTTTAGTGGTCAACAAATTCAAAGTTAATGTACCATACACTAAGTGTAGGGTATTAGGGGTCAAATAGGTGCCGTAAAAGTTTCTGGTCTTTGTGGTTAAATTATAATTTATATTTTGCATGTCATGTATTATAATATCATATATTAAGAAATTATGTTAAAGAATTAAGCAACTTATTGCAAACATTGCCTTCTAACCGGTGCTGCCCTTGGTAGGATACTCTTTTTGTTCCTTGTTAATAAAGCAGATTGAACAACACTTTTGAACATTTTTGCATTTTTAAAATTTTGCACTATTAGATATCCATTGGTCGTGTAATCTGCGCAAAGATTCAAAATAATAATGATCAACTATTTGAAAGTTATGAGATGAGGTCATGCCAAACGGACAAGGGTGCTTTGATGTTGCAGTTTTCTTTCCAACCATTTGAAGCAAAACCATTAGATCTTCAAATACTCATTTTTCACATGTATATTTTTTTACTTAACTTTTTTTTTAATTAGTATAAATAATCTCATAACAAGTTCACATTTATTGTAAACCTAATCACTTTTTTTTTAATAAATGAAAAAAATTAAGTCGACAACATTTTTACTTTTTTTTTGTTAAGAAAAAACTAAATTTACTTGATCAAAATTACACCCTCATTTAAACTTTTGTAAATAGTTGTACTTTCTCATTAATACAATAAATTTTGTGCAGATTTTCGACAAGTGATAGTTTCATACTTAGCATTCTGTTTCAGCATGCTTAAATAGTTTCTAATACTTAGTGCCCCTTAAGTTTCATATATTTCATAATATAATGTGACTGGTTATTCTACTTCGCACCGCTCTTCTATAGTGCTCCACATTTTCCAGGTATTTTTTATCATCATATTATTCCTTTACCCGGCGTACAAATCTAACCACTGTTTCAAGATGATCCTTTGAATTTTCGTGCTCAGTAAGACAAATGCCTGCGTGTTTCCAATCGTTTTGCAGGTTCTGGTGATTTGCTGAAAATGTGGTCATAAGAAGTTTCAAGTTTATTATCTTAAGTTTTATTTTCAAAAATCCGCAGACTAGTGGTGGATTAAGACTTTTCGGGGCCCGGGGCTAGAAAAAGGACCAAAGCAGGAGACCCCTTTCCATGTCATCAATCAAAGATTTTGTTTTCAGAGTTTCTTTTAAAAAAATATTTTTTGATGCGGGGCCCTCAAAACTACGGAGTCCGGGGCTTTATTCTCCCCTAGCTCTTAGTCCGGGGCTTTATTCTCCCCTAACTTGGCAGTGCTGGATTAAGGTGGGGATTTATTCTCCCCGGGGCTTTATTCTCCCCTAGCTCCCACCTTAATCCAAGCCTCTAGTCCTTCTATGGATTTAAGAAACTTAGGCTGGCTACAATAGCTAGTGTTGTTATTGTGAGTAGTCTCATTATTAGAGTTATCAATGTTAAAGGCCATAGATGTGTCCTGAACACACGTTCTTAAGAAAAAACAACTGGGCCTGGAAGTTCTCCTACACCTTCTGATACTTATAAATAATCAGTTATTCGTTGTGCTTTTAAAATCAAGTTCAAATTCTGACTGCTATTTTAGTCTTCTTTTCTTTTGTGCTCCACATAATGTGTTAAAAAAGTTAAAAAAAAGTTTGTCCATGATTGTATGGTTGTTTCTTGTGATACGAAACTGGCCAACATAATTTATGGCATTCAACCTCATATGCGCAAACATCCTTGCAGTGTGTAATTGAGCCAACAAACCTACTTAACTGTTACAAGCATGAAGAGTTCATCATCTTATGTGGAGACTTGATAAAAAATCTTCCAAAATGCAGTGCATTTACCATTGCTAGAGCTACTTGACCAAAAACTTGTGTTAGAAATTATATCTGTATTTATTACTGACTGTATTTATTGCTGAGCATTGTGAATCATCTTTTAAAAAATCTGGTTGTTTTTGACTCATGGCAAAAGAATGATTATCAGCTCTACACTCTCCACCATAGCCTTACCATGGCTGGTACTTGAAAAGGAATGTTTACACAAATATTTTGAGAGGCTAGATAAATTGCAGGAGCTTGCTCATGTTGCCAAATTCATTCAGGCCAATCCTCTCATTTAAATACTCTCTCTCTCTCTTTTTAGAGATGTGGTGTCAACATGCTTTAGCACTCAACTGGATTCAGAATTTTAATCAAAAATTTCCAATTTCAGGGACAGCTACGTCAACTCCCAAACTTTATCACACCAAAGCACATGCCGTTTTCCACGATATGCCACAAATAATCAAAACTAAAAAAACTGCTCTCTTCAGCGAATAAGCAACAAAAGCTAATCATTCAAATATCAAAATGCATTTGGAGCAATATCAACGAAATGTCACTCATCGAGACTACTCGTAGCAACATTTGAAGTAAAAAAAAAATGCAATAAATAATGCTTTTGTTATGCATTTTATTGTTGTTTTATTACTTTTTATCAAGAATTTAAAGTAAGTAAAGAATGTGAAGATTTTTTCTCCAAACATGCAGAAATACTGTTTATTTTATATTTTTTTTTGTAGGACAAAGTTTTGTTCGACAATTTGTGAAAGAAACAAAACTTACTATAGGCGGAAATTGGTGAAGATGGTAAAAAATTACAAATTAAAAAACGTCTAACGGATGCACAGTGGGCCGGGTGGTGGACAAAAGTAAAAAAATATATATTCTCAAAAATTTTACCATTTTAAAGCTTAAACATTCAGCTTTTACAAAATGTTTATTTTTGTGTAATTAACATGACGTATGCGTCTAACCTGTAGAATAAAAAGTATTTTTTTTTTTTAATTTCTTTTTTTAATTCGATAATATTTTTTGTGTTACTAATTATTATTAACACAAAAAATATTATTGAATTAAAAAAAGAAGTTCAAAAAAAAAAAAAAAATGCTTTTTTAATCTACAGCTACAGAAAGGTTTTAAAATTAACAACTATTTTATGCTTATTAAATAAGCATAAAATAGTTAATAATTTTATGCATAATTTAATTAAATGCATAATTTAATGCATAATTTTATGTAAATTATGCATTAAATTATGCATAAATAATTTTATGCATAATTTAATTAAATGCATTTAATGCATAATTTAATTAAATCAAGTATTATCTTTCAAATGAGCTATTACAACACTATTTTACACGCAAGTTATGTCAAATAAAACGATTTCAAATGACGGCGTATTTAAAGTATTTTTTCAGTTAAAATTTCTTTTTCGAACACCTATGAGGTGTTCGAAAAAGAAATTTTTTTTTTGAGGTGTTCGAATTTATTACGCATAAAATTAATAAACTGCACGACAACACCTAAAATTAGATATCGGCTATGTATTTAATATTTTAAACGCATAAAATAGTTTCTAATCTGACTGATAGATTAATATTAGTCTAGTTTATAACTTTGATGTTTAAAGAAACTTAAGCTAGTAAGTTTGCAAAATAAATAAATACGGTTGCTAGGCATTTTAGGTGTCAATATTTTTTTATTCCTATTATACTATCTGTCAAATTATCTTTAAGAAGTATTTTGTTAACTTTCTATTTTTTTGTAGTTTTTTTAATTTAAATCTTGTTATTCTTTTATTATTGCATAACACTTTTTTATTTACTACGTAAAATATTTAACTTGTAAAAATGTAACAACGTCTATTTATAGCTGTACTCGACGACAAGACCTTACGGTCTTCTACGAGTTTCCACGTTCTTTTTATATAAATATCAAATATCTTTCCTTATAATTGTTTATATTTTTTTATTTTAGCTTGTAAATTTTATGAAGTATTAATGCGCTGTTTTAAAATGTAATAAAGAACAAAAATATAATATATTTTTATTCTTTATTACATTTTAAAACAGCGCGTTAATACTTATATTTATATATTATATATATCAATCGAATGAAAAATTGATAGTACCGTTACATTTGTAGTGTACAAATTCTCGATGCGGTGATTGCGAGAGTAATAAGATAAAGTTATTACTTTGGTCCAGTTTAAATTTGTTATGGTCATTAAAACATGTGGTTCCTAAGCAATTTAATATCCATTCTGGCCCACCCTGGGATGGTGTAGAATATCCCCCCTCCCTGGGATGGTGTAGAATATTCCCCCTGCCCATCTAAATTTTTAGATTTAGATAAGTTCTTAAGGTTCCTCTTAGACCCAAAAATTTTATATGCTGATTTTGAAAATGTAATCGATTTTTATTCCAAATTAAAGCAATAAAAAATATGATTTTTTTTTTTCGTTTAAAACCCCTGTTTTCTATATAACTTGCAAAACAACAACAATTTTTGGTACATATTATATTTTTTTACTGATAAAAAATTTTTTAAATTAAAATTAATATTTCCAAAACTATCATTTTATTCTGCGTCTTTTGAGTACCATGTTGACATAAATTTCACCTACATTAGAATTCGTCAAAATTTTTGATTCCTAATGAAACCTCAAGTACTCATTTGAAACAAAAACAAAACAAAAAACTGTAAGCTTACTTTTTTACTAAAAGTCAACAATATGCAATTTAGGCAAACGTATTTTCAAAAACTTTTTAAATTGCTCCACCCTAGTCACCGTGGACCAGAGATGAATTTAGATTTAATGGAGTGTCACTCAAGTGAAACCTTTTTTATTTAAGAGTATTTGTATTATGACAATAAAAAAGAGATTTTTTAAAATCCGAATAAACTGCTAAGGGTCATAAATGGGGCAAAAGGGTAAACACAAGGGGGGCATGAGCCCATTTATGTGTGCTAGTTGCAAATTACAAAAAAAAAAATTTAATCAAGAGTATTTGTTTCATAAAAATATAAAATAGCGTTTTAAAAGTTAAAAAAAAATGCTAAGGGTCACAAATGGGACAAAGGGTCAAATTGAGGGGGACATAAGACCATTTTACGTGCCCGTTAAATTTTTCTTTTAAAAATAATGGCAAATAAGTTAAACAAAATATTAAGCAACAAAAAAAAATTAATGTAAATATTTATAAATAATATTAATGTAAATATTTTACATAATCCAACAAAAAGTGAATAATTATTCTTCCGGGTCTTGAGCAGTATGTCAAAGTTAATGATAAATTAAACTCTTCTTCCATTAAAAGTAACATCAGAATTCTTTTTTAGATTTAAAGCTTCTTCATGTGTGTTCAAATTTAAAATAAACTCTCCACATTGTTGAGCAAACTGTCTAATAGACAGAAATTAGTATTCAAATACTACTTTACGTCTTAGTTTCCTCATCATAGACCTATATTTTAGTGTATAAAATACATTAAAATAGTAAAAACTCTTGCTTTGTTTTAACTCTTTTGAATAAGAACAAGTTGTTATTTGCTTTATTAAAAAATTCTTTCCTATTGAACCAAGGTTTCCATCATCCAAGTTTGCTGAACAATTTATTGTCAGTTTTCCGAACAGTATGGACTGTTTATTCTAGACTTAAACCTACACAGACTAAAGTTACACTTTTAAAAAAGCATACTTAATGCGTGAATTAACTTTGAATAAGCCTTAATGGAAGAAGAGTTTAATTTATCATTAACTTTGACATACTGCTCAAGACCCGAAAGAACAATTATTCACTTTTTGTTCGATTATGTAAAATATTTACATTAATATTATAAAATTTTAAATTTTTTTTGTTGCTTAATATTTTGTTTAACTTACTTGACATTTATTTTTAAAAGAAAAATTTAACGGGCACCTAAAATGGTAAAATGGTCTTATGTCACCCTCAATTTGACCCTTTGCCCCATTTGTGACCCTTAGCATTTTTTTTTAACTTTTAAAACGCTATTTTATATTTTTATGAAACAAATACTCTTGATTAAATTTTTTTTTTTGTAATTTGCAACTAGCACACATAAATGGGCTCATGCCCCCCTTGTGTTTACCCTTTTGCCCCATTTATGACTCTTAGCAATTTATTCGGATTTAAAAAAATCTCTTTTTTATTGTTATAATACAAATACTCTTAAATAAAAAAGGTTTCACTTGAGTGACACTCCATTAAACCTAAACTCATCTCTGGTCCACAGTGTAGTAAATATATCTATTTACAGATAAGTTCTTAAAAATATGTTTTCTACAACTTTAGAATATTGTTTATATTCATATTTTCACTTAATTTAAAATTAATTAATTTTGTAAGTAATATGTAAACACTAAATAAAAGTTTAAAACGTATTTAATATACAATATTGTTTAAAAAATGTTCATCTTATTTTTTGGAGAAAAACGAAATTTTTTTTTACTTATCGTCGCATGAGTATTCTCGGGTTTTACCTCCCATTTTTTGTTTTATAAGAATTTAGCAATTAAATAAAATTAATTAATAAATAATAGAAAAAACAAATAACTTTAAAAATATAAACATTATCATAAGTTAAATAATAAAACATAAATATCATAAACGACTTTTAGTTTATAATTATAAAGAATAAGATGTAAAAAAACATTTAAACAATAAAATATCGAATGTTGAATTGTCAAAACATAAAAACCGAAAGATAGAACCTTATAATTCTCATGCGACGTTTTATTAAAACCCTATCGCAGGTTTTTTTTTTTGAAGCAAAATAATAACTTCTACGTTGCTGTTCTGCGACATTACCTTTTTCTCCAATATATTCTTTCTAACTTTGATTTAAATTTTTTTTCTGGAGTACTATCTAAATTTGTTAATTAAGCAACATTTTGAACTAGGATTGTAATTTTAAATTTAAAAAATTTCATAGAAATACAAATTAAGCAGGGTGTGTCTAAAAAAGGGAGTTCGGATTTAACTTTTTATATTTTAAGTTCGTATATTTGAAAAAAAATTTATATTTGAAACTTAACTTATTGAAACTTATTTACGATTCGATAAGGGGTCGTCCATAAATTACGTCACGCAATTTTTGACCAATTTTGACCCCCTCCCCCCTCGTCACAAAATTGTTATACTTAAGAATCAAGTTTTGTATGAGTCGTCACAAAACCACCAACCCTTCCCCCCCCCCCCCCCTATAGCGTGACGTAATTTATGGACGAGCCCTAAGTTATTTAAAAAGTCTTGTGTAATAAAATTACATCCATTAATATATTTTAATGTATGCTTATTTCTATTGATTGTCTTTTCCTCCTGGTGATAGCTATCAACTATAGGTAAACAATTGACCTATAGGTAAACAATAAAATTTGGCAAAAATTTAACTCAATATGTATGCAAGAAAGTAAGCCCGAAATTTGTTCTATGTGAAACAATCATTCAAATTTTTTTTAAACTAATAAAAAAAAAAAAAAATTTTTTTTATAAAGCTACATATATATGTAAATGGGAAAGCTCCATTAAAAAAATCGGTTGAGCAATTACATCTAATAAATATTGTTACACCAGAAAAAAAGGAAAGGGAAAAACGTGAAAATAGTTTAATAATATTCGGCATCAATGCATCAAGAGAACCAGATAAATCAAGTGAAATAAAGGAAGACAAAAAATCAATCGAAAAAGTTTTTAGTCGATTAATCAAAACATTGAAGTAAAGCAAGTTATAACATTTTTGTTGTTAGTAATAAGAACGATCGTAATTCTGTCTTAAAAGCAGCTAAATTGTTGAGAAATTAAATTGAGTTTAAAAATGCTTTTATTAACCCTGACTTAACCGAGGCATAAAGATTTAAGGTGGTTAGGGGCTGTCCATTAATTACGTCAACAAATTTTTTGAAGTTTTCACATCCCCCTCCCCCTTGTCAACAATTTGTCAAATTTCCAGAGATCCCCTATAAAATTACGTCAACTTTTAATTACGTCCCTCCCCGCCCTATACAAAGAAACTACGCTACAAACTCAGACTAATTTTCCGTTATTTAAGCAATGAAACTCAAAAAAAAAAAAATTGTTGACGTCAACTTTAATTGACCTCCCGCCTCTTCCGTGTCAAAAATTGTCAAAAAAGTTCAGACCCTCCCTCCCCCCTATTTTGTTGACGTAATTAATGGACAATCCCTTATATGGTAAAAACTTATCGATTTTTATTAAAAAAATTAATTTTTATTTTATTAGCTAACTTTTTATAAAATTTAACTGGCTTTTCAGCCATATATAACATGATATAGTTTTAATAACAAAAAAATAGTTAAAAAAATAGTTTTATTGGTTATAGGTTAAGAAATTTACTTAGTTACGCCCATAGCAACCAATCTTTTTATTAATAATATTTGTCTAAAAACTAAATTTTAAATAGTTGTTTCTATTTTTGGGTTTGTATAATTACAAAGCCAGGCCTGTAGCAACGGGGGAGGGGGAAGCAGCAGGGACATTTGCCTTCTCCAATAATTTTCTAAACAAATAATTTTGAAGTTAAATTTTAGAGAAAAGCAAACGATTACAAATTAGGATATAAAAGAAAAAAAGGATAGAAAAGACCTAGTTTGTTATCCGTATTTTCGGCATAAGTACCTTTGGCAAATTTTAACTACTTCTATTTGACCTATTGCCCCCCCCCCTCCTTCCTTACAGTGGCAGATTAAGACTTTTCGAGGCCCGGGGCTATTTATTTGGAGAAAAAAATAACTAAAAAAAAAAAAGTTCCTTAATACTATTTCGGGGTCCCTTAATTCAGCACTGTCCCCCCCCCCCCCCCTTAATATAATTTTTGTTCCTACGGCCTGTAAATTACTTAAAAACTAAAAAAAAAATTGTAAACCTGATAATTTTGTTAGTTAAAATGAGTGTATGATTGTAAATTTTTAATAAATATATTGTTTTTAAACTTTGAAGCTTGATTTCTCAAGTGTATTTTTTTGTCTGCATGCGAACAGCAAATCATTCATATCTTTTTAGGGTTGTTTCTTTATAGATAGAACTGCAATATCTTACTAGAACTAACCTTAAACTTGTTTCCATTTGAATATATTTATATTTTACCAAACTTTTTTGCATCGAAAATATTCTTTAAAATTAAATGCTGCCATTTTGAAAATATTATACATACACACACACACACATTCACACAAAATGTTTAACTTTTAAAGTAACATGTACAATACGTCATGTTGCTTTTAAATATATATTTTTCTTCTAAAATAAAGCCTTAAAATGAAGATTTTATACTATTTTGTATTTTTTTGTTCTCCTAAAACTTTTATATAACATAATTGTAAAGTATTCAATATATATATATATATATATAATATATATATATATATATATATATATATATATATATATATATATATATATATATATATATATATATATAAATATATATATATATATATATATATATATATATATATATACATATATATATATATATATATATATATATATATATATATATATATATATATATATATATATATATATATATATATATATATATACATATATATCTGTGTGTGTTTGTTAATAAAGAAGATTTTAGTAAGTAAAAATCTTTATAAATGTTTATCCAAAAATTAGGAATATAGCAAAACTATATAAATATGTTTCATTTTTTTACAATTAAATATGGTGTATCATAAAAAAAGAAAAACCGATAGACCACCTAGAGGTAAAGTTAATGAGAATGAAATGCGAGCAGCTATTAATGCAGTTCTCAATGGTGGTACAATTTATCGTGTATCTAAAGAGAGAGGAATCAATTTAATGACACTTAAGAGATATGTAAGGAAATGTCAATTAAATCTAAATACAGTCTGCAAACCTAACTTCATTACCATGCAAATCTTTACCAACGAGGAAGAAACATCTTAATCAGATTATCTTTTAAGGGCTTCAAAACTTCACTAAGGATTGTCAACCAAAACAACACGAAAACTTGCCAATGAATTTGCAATGACTCTTTCTAAGCGCATTCCAAAATCGTAAAAAAGTTTACAAGTTGCTGGAAAACAATACCTTCGTGGTTTTATGTTATGTAGGAATGAGTTATCTTTATGAAATCAAAAAGCTACTAGTATGGCACAAGCTACTGCTTTTAATTGTTATGCAGTCAGAGAACTTTTCACCAATCTAAGAGATGTTCGTCTACGACACAAGTTTCAGCCACAAAACATTTATAATGTTGATGAGACAGGTCTTACAACTGTTCAAAAACCAGTTAAAGTAATTGCTAAAAAAGGAGATAAACAAGTTGGAAGGATAACTTCAGCAGAAAGAATGACATTGGTAACAGTTTGTTGTGCAGTTTATGCAATAGGAAACTCAATCCCTCCATTTTTTATTTTTACAAGAGTTCATTTTAAAGGAAGTATGATAAATGGTGGTCCATCTGGATGTGTGGGGTTGCAAACCCATCTGGTTGGATAAATGTTGCAATGTTTTTAGAGTGGATGAAACATTTTATTAAAAAAGGTTTCATCTCACAGACACTCCTGTTCGAAATAAAAAAAGGAAATAAAAAAAAATCTCAGTCAAAAAAGAAAAAACATGAAACGCAAAATAAGATCTTCATGACAAGGAAAAGAAAACTTGATCTTGAAAATAATTAAAATAAAAACGTTGAGTCTCAGTAAAAAATAACATTTTTTTCATTGATTTTTTCTTTTTTTAAGAAAGATAAATTTGTAGTAAAATTAGTAATAACTTTATTGGTTTTTATTATCGACATTGTTTTGATGACTTAAAAATTATTCTTATACATTCATGGTATAAATTTGATCTCGAATCAAGTATACATACATAGGATCAAGGGTGCATACTGGTATGCACCCATGATCCCAATTGAGCGTTCTTAGTTTTTATAATTTTAAATCTACTTAAAATATTCTGGTAAAAAAATGATTATTGAATTATAATAAGGGATAAAATTTGCTATTATGTACTGTTATTTTAGAGATCGAAATAAAAACATATATTCAGTAAATTGGCCTGATAGATTTTTAGGATCATGGGTGCATACTCTCCTCTATATTTGATGCCAGCTTTAAGTTATGTTCTATACCAAACCAATGAAGTCTTGCTTTCGTCGCTCCCATTTTTGAAAATGGAGCTACTGCGGATGCAAATAGTTATAGAACCATTTCACTAACATGCACTTGTTATCGCGTCATAGAAAAAATAATCAAGTCACATATTACAGAATATCTAACTTGTTATAATTTAATTACTTCTAATTAGCATGGTTTCCTCTAAAAACATTCCACGTGTACAAATCTTTTAGAGTCTGTAAAGAATTGGAGCTTTGCACTTGATAATCATTTATTAATTTCCGAAAGGCATTTGACTCTGTTTCACATCGCAAACTATTAGTTAAACTTGCATCACACGGTATTAAAGGTAACCTTCTTAATTGGATCGACGCTTTTCTCTCAAATAGATATCAACAGGTTAACATCAATACCTCACTATCAAATACAATTCACATTATTGATGGAGTTCCACAGGGTAGTGTGTTAGAACCAACATTATTTTTACTATATACTATCGACTTATTTAACATAACACACAATCTTAATTTTTCTTAAAAACATTTGGCGGATGATATCAAGTTATATAGTTCTTATCATCACATGGACCATACATCACATGGACCATACATCACATGGACCATACATCACATGGACCATACATCACATGGACCATACATCACACGGACCATACATCACACGGACCATACATCACACGGACCATAGCCAAGATTTAGCTCTTGCTCTAAATAGGCTCGTACTCTGGGCTGAAACGTAGCAAATAAAAATTTTTAGCAATAAGTGTTTCCTACACAAGATTGCACCTCCTTCACTATGCAAAGGTATAAAAAGTAATTATAGTCTAGGGGATTATACTTTAGCTTTTATGCGTTAGTGCTTTTACTACCTATATAAGAATAACTCTTGAATATTGTTCTCCAGTTTGGTCACCATACCGAATTGAATTAATTAAATCAATAAAAAGTGTTCAAAAAAAATTTACAAAGAAAATTAGGAACCTTAAAAATAAAACTTATTATGAACGTCTACAATTGCTCGGTTTGGACTCACTTGAAGTTAGGCGCCTAAAACAAGACTTAATAACATGTTTTAAAATTTTTAAAAATCTTGTTTGTATTAAAAGTTCCCTGTCTTCGATGTTAACAGCAATAACTACACTCGCGTTTTTTAACTTTGTTTTCAAGAAATTTTAATTATCTGGATTGCAAATTGATTTATTTTTAGTTACTAGTTTGTTGTATAAATAAGGATCCCGATATGAAATTGACAACTGGGAAAGTTTTGTTTTTTTGAAAGGTGTAATAAAGCTTCCTGTTTCTCTTGTGCTATATGTATTAATAATATTAATAAAAAAGTTATTTAAAAAATGGTTTGGTACTTGACCTAATTTAAATTTTAGCATAAACAATATACTTTGGTAAATGTTAATTTGATAAATGTTAAGCACATTCATTGCTTTAAATAAGGTTTCAACATGTGTAAATTTGTCTTTATGATAGATTAGTCTTATAGCATGTTTCTGACGTTGATATAAAGTTTTCAATTTGGTTATATGCGTACCCAAACTATATTCGCATATATGAGGTAGCTATGAATAAAAGAGAAATATATAAGTTTTAAATAACTTTGCGACAGCATAGGTTTTGCTTTAAAAAGTAGATCTATGTTTTTTGATATTTTAGTGTTTAAAGTATTTTAGTGTTTCATCAATTATAACTCCTAAAAATTTAGTTTCGTGAGTTCTCTCAATTACTATATTTTCTATTTTTAGTGTTTCTTTGCTGGTTTATATGAAATAAAGTGTATTTTGTTTTTTCTATGTTTAGGGATAACTTATTTGTTTTAAACCATATATTTAATTTTTGGAGTTCTATGTTTATATTACCATACAGATCCTTGATGTTTGTCGACGAGTAAAATAAATTTGTATCATCTGCAAAAATTATAAATTCAAGTTTGCAAGAAACTATTGGAAGGTCGTTTATATAGATTAGGAACAAAAGAGGAGCAAGAATCGAACCTTGGGAACACCGCAAGTTAATTTTAATAAATTAGTGCGGTAATTACTATCTGTAATAACACATTGTTGTCTGTTATACAGGTAACTTTTAAACCACTGCAGTGTATGGTTTTTTAATCCGTATTTTTCCAACTTTTTTAGTAGGATTTCATGATTTATTGTGTCGAACGCTTTTGACAAGTCTACAAAGACTGCTATTAAAAACTTCTTTTCATAGATTGAAATATTCAAACTGGAAAACTTTTTTTCATAGATTGAAATATTCAAACTGGAAAACTTTTTTTCATAGATTGAAATATTCAAACTGGAAAACTTGTATTTGGCTTTTTAAGATACGTCTGACGACGTAGCAGATATTCTCTAGACACGCCCGTGTAATATAACAAAAACTTGTCAATTCCCAGACAGCAAGCGCATTGCTAAGTCAGAAATTAGGCAAACCATAACGCGTTATGGTTTGTATAATTCCATAATTATATAATTCCATAGTTACACGATTCAAACGGTTTGTTAAATAACAGTTGGCCAACTGTTAATTCCAAATGGAATTATATTAGCAACAGGCCATTTACAGACCTCTATAAATAGAAAAGTGAGAAACTCTAGAGTTTCATTTTACATTTGACGGCGACTTTAAAGTTCTATTCCGATTGTTGTCCTTCAATCAAAAATAATTAACGAATGCAATAATAATAGGCAAACACTTAACAGATTTATAGCCGATGCGGAACGAACTAGTCGAGGACTGTTTCGATCGCATTGTCTTGGATGTACAGTGAGTCTAATCTAAACTTCGAAGAAAATTCAATAGTCATATCCAAACTATAGAACATAATTAAAAAGGTTAATAATAATTTCGATAGTGCTTTATCTAAATATATTTAAAACTTGATGAATAACTAAATCTATATTTACAACTTAAAGTTTAATTTCGCATTTACTTGACCCAACACAGTTTATTTATAAGTTATCCATCGAACTTTAAATTGTTGCTTTTTGCTTATATAGCTGTTAGCTTATCTAGATTATTTTCATTATTAATTATATTATTTGGCACTTCTTACAACTAGAATTTAAAAATAAACAAGGGACTGAAGCGAAGCGTCAATATATATATATATATATATATATATATATATATATATATATATATTGACGTATGTATGTATATATATATATATATATACATACATACATACATACATACATACATACATACATACATACATACATACATACATACATACATACATAGATATATATATATATATATATATATATATATATATATATATATATATATATATATATATATACACACACACATATATATATATATATATATATATATATATATATATATATATATATATATATATATATACATATATATATATATATATATACATATATATATATATATATATATATATATATATATATATATATATATATACATATATATATATATATATATATATACATATATATATATATATATATATATATATATATATATATATATATATATATATATATATATATATATATATATATATATATATATATATATATATATATATATATATATATATATATATATATATATATATAGACTCTGGTAAATCTGCAGTTAAGAAGCCTAAAATAATTTTATTTTTTTGCGTATTGTGATCTTGTGACAAGACTTGCTCCATATGGTGACTTTTTAATATAAGCAAAGAATATTTATTAACTTCAGTACATACATCAACTATTTTATAGCTTGCTGCTACAAGGAAGTGCTGCTACATTGACTGAAGGTTTGGCATGGGGCAGTAATCTTTATTCTTTTATTGTTTCAATTAATATTTCTAATGTTTAAAAAGCCTTCTCTGTCGAGAGCGCAACAAGCGAAAAAAATTATTTTAGGCTGCTTAACTGCAGATTTACCTACACTCTAGCTTTGTTGTCTTTAATTTTTACCATAAAATGTAAACCATGTTTTTTTAATAAAATTAATTTAGTAGACAAGAAAAAGTTTATAAACTTAAAAAAAATTTTTTTATTGATTACCTATTTATTTTTATTATTAAATTTTTATCAATTACCTATTTATTTAGCTCTTGCTCTAAATAGGCTCGTACTCTGGGCTGAAACGTAGCAACTAAAAATTTTTAGCAATAAGTGTTTTCTACACAGGATTGCACCTCCTTCACTATGCAAAGGTATAAAAAGTAGTTATAGTCTAGGGGATTATACTTGCATATTTTACTTATTTAGTTAATGTAGCACACTTATTGCATGTTTCGATTTGTTTCTCAGCACAGCAATTTTTTTCATCAAAGTTCCTGTTTGGAGTTAAAGAGTTGAACAACGGTTGTAATGATAATTAAAATAGCCTCACCCACTTTAATGGCCACCTCTGGTTTGGGGAGGCAAATTTACATCAAAATAAAATAATAAAAAAAGTTCTACCTATTTGGTTGAATATTTCAATATTTGATACTCCTTTTGTGTTTTACCTAATTGGCAGTTAATGTATGTAGACAGTAAAAATGTTAAAAAAAAAATCATTTAGAATGTATTATTTTCATTAAAAAAACACTCTAGTCTATTAAGTTTCTTTTTTGTTGTGTTTTGAAAAGGGGCAATTTTAGTTAGTTTCCTCAATGAAATTAAATAGTTTTTACTTGAAGTGTACTTGGTTTTGTCATTTTTAAAGACAAAGAGTTGCTAAGAGCCATTTTATTTACATTAATGGTAAATTCAAAGCCTTTACTATAGGAGTACACGCGTGTGTGTGTTTATATATATATATATATATATATATATATATATATATATATATATATATATATATATATATATATATATATATATATATATATATATATATATATATATATATATATAGGTAAGTGACATAAAATTAATCAAACACTAGATTGTTATATCATTAGAAAGACCTTGAAAACAGTATTTTAAAGGGAAAAAATTATTTATTATAAATTTGATCTTTACTTATGTTTTTATATTATTAAAACACATTTAAATAAAGTAGCAAATCACTGCTAATGATTTTTTTATAAAAACATTAATGAATAATATATTTTTTTATATTTATATAAGTATTTATTTTTTATTATAAATGTTTTCAAATAAAAAAAAAATTATATCAACTTTTTAAATAAACAATTTAATTACTTTTTCTTTTGTGCGAAGAATTGTTAAGAATCTTTTTTTAACTTTTAAATGTGCACGTTTGTTAAACCATCGTTAGTCGTAAGTTTTTACTTTATTTAAAAAGGGTTTCGCATAATATTTGATATAAACATAAATAAAGATAAACGATTCAAAGTTATTTATTACAAATGTAATTTAGATGATCTTATCATTATAGTTCATTATTTATTTTTGTTTAAATTTTATTTTTGTTGTTTTTGTTAAGTTATTTTTATTTTATTTTTCGTTTTAACTTGTTTTCAAAATTTAAAAATGCCTTGAAAAAACTTACCTAGACTTTATTTTAAAAAGAAACAAAATAGAAAACAAAACAACTTAACTAGAACTAAAACACATAAAAAATGAGTTTATATATATATATATATATATATATATATATATATATATATATATATATATATATATATATATATATATATATATATATATATATATATATAAGAATGAAAATTTTTTTTTTGTAATTATTTGATAGACTGCCTGCCCCAACTAAATCCTCAGTCAATGTAGCAGCACTCCATTGCAAGTCAGGCTATAAAGCAACACTCCGTTGTGAGGGAGGGAGGGGGAGATCTATCACTTTCCGAAATAAAGCGAGAAAGAAAACTGAATTAGGCGCCACAAGTGTTTTGCCCCTACAAAGCATTGGGGCTCCAATTTTATGAAAAATCACACTGAAGCATAAACTCGAATAATGTAATCAGTAAGGATGACAAGCTCCTTAAACGGAAGAATGCTTGCATTCTTCCGTTTAAGGAGCTTGTCTCTTTGTTTATGGATAAGCTAGATGGAAAAAAAACTTACGTTTTTTTTCCATCTAGCTTATCCATAAACAAAAACTTATCAATATTAAATTTTATAATCGAAGTATTTATTAATTAAACAGATGAAAATCATAAAAATCCAAAAATAATGGTGATTTAAGACTATCTGGAGGCAAAGGTTGACACACAAAAAAAAATTTTCCCACGCATCTTATTTTTGTCAGTAGCAACTATCCAAAGTCAAGTTTTTTTTGATGACTTGCCAAAATATATATATATATATATATATATATATATATATATATATATATATATATATATATATATATATATATATATATATATATATATATATATATATCAGGGGTTATCTTTTTCTGGAATTCTGGATGTTTTTTCAAACTTAGTTTTTCCAGATATTCAAAACATTTTCAATACAGGCAATTTGAGGTATATATTTTTTAATATATTAGTTTTTTAAACTTTTTCACTCATCGCTCATAAAAAAATTATGAAAAGTGTCAAAAAAATTAAAAAGCAACTTAGCTAAAAGTGAAATTAAAAAGAAAATATGGGAAAACAAATTCCGGATTTTTTCCATATATATATTCAAATAATTTTCCGGATTTTTAAAATATGACTAGAATGATATATATATATATATATATATATATATATATATATATATATATATATATATATATATACAGGCCTTGCGATAAAGCGTCGGGCGATGTGAATTTTACGTCGTCCAAGGGCGATTTTGCGTGTAGCTAGGGCTATTTGCGTCGAGCAAAAAATTTTTTGTTTGAGTATATTTAAAGATATTTTTGAGCGGAATTTTAATGAAGTAATTGACGATTATTTTAACATTTAATCAAGTATTTTAAAAACCGCATGCAGTTGAAATAAAAGTTTGAATTTAAAAAAATTAAATATGCTCATTAGAAAAAATTCAAAAATTAAAAAAAAAAGTTTAAATCTTTTAAGCTAACATTTTAATAAAATTATTCAGCAATAGCAACGTTGTCGATAAAATTGAACAAAAATACTTTCTTTTAGTTTTAGATTTTAAACTTAAATAATTATTTTACAGGGGTTTGATAGGTTTTAAAATTATTCCATAGATTTAAAAATATTTATTAACTGTTAGACGTATTTAAAGTATTTAAGAGTGATTTCGAGGAAACATTTTAAAAATTGGTGAGGGCAAATAAAAAAAAAAAAAGATTAATATTAAAACGTATTCTACTTGATTCGATGAAAAAGTACAGTTATTAAAATTTTTGTAAAAAGAACTCAAAAAAATTACTTAAATAATAACGATCGCTTTTATGTTAAAAGTTACCGAAACTCATCGAAGCGTGCTCAAGAACAGCTGCTGAAAAATAGAACGTCAATAGTTTTTCGAATAATTTTTAAGAATAATTTTTAAGAATAATTTTTTCGCTAAAATATTTCTTTTATACCTATAAGATTTTTATTCTAACATTTTATTTTATTTTACTAGAAATAAAATTCCTTGTTAACATTAAAAATCTATTCAAAACGTTCGTTTAAGTTTTTTATTAATACGAGTGATTGTGCTTATCAGCCGCTTTATGAAAATAAATAAAAATAAATAAATAAATATTATATAAAATCGCTTGTAAAAATATTAGCTATTGCATAGTTTTTAATCGTACAATATTAAAATTTCCAGTTTATTACTCGCTGACTTTTTAAAAAGAAAAAATAATTATTTGAAAAACTTTAAATTACATATTTAAGAAAAAAAAAATCAAATATTAGCATATTTTATAATCTTTTTTAAATTTAAGTTATAATGTTTTTTATTCGTTTAGTATAGACAAAACGTGACAAACTCGAGAAAATAAACAAATGTTTTTACATTTTAAAAAACGAAACATTCCAAAACATTTTTAAATAATAACATTTCTACATAAACGATTTAAAGTAGTTTTGCGGTAATTAAATAAATTAGTGCAGTTAATGTCGATAAATATGAAAAGCAAATAAAAAGAATTTAATGACGTCAAAAATCACGTCGTGCTTATGCGTCGCGCAGCTCTTATTCATCGCAAGGCCTGTATATATATATATATATATATATACATATATATATATATATATATATACATACATACATACATACATACATACATACACACATACATACATACATACATACATACATACATACATACATACATACATACATACATACATACATACATACATACATACATACAGCCCTCGAAGGTGGGCAAGAAATTGCTTACCTCAAATAATTAAAAAATTTCTTAAAACAATTTTATTGAAAGCTTTCGCATAAAATAAAAGCTTTAGAAAAAATCAATGATTTGAAGTTATTCATAATGTAACAATTTTTTGTTAATTTACACAAAATATGTTTAAAGTAAACACATTTTGTATAAATTAGCAGAAATTTTTTTTTATGTAGGCGTGTAGTTTTCATGATAAATTTAAAGGGATCCCAAAGTGCAAAGACATGTTGTGTTTATATTAAAGTGAATGATAAATTGTTTGGGCTGAATTTTTTTTGAAAAAGTAAGATAATAAATGTATACCAAGAAAAACTTTGCTGTTTTACTGAAGGCTCCTCATCTCTATCTCAGGTGGTTTAAGGCCTCCATAATTTTCAGTTATCTTGCAGGAGAATTTTAAAATGCTGATTTAAAATATAACAATCACCTATTGGCTATAAAATCCGACGAAAAAGTTTCCTGTTCTTGAACATTATCTTGACCATTATGAATCTTGAACATTATGAATTTGTGTTAGGGTTAGGATCAGCATATAATATGATAACTTCATAACAATTCATTTTTTAATTTATTACTTTATTGGTAAACATCGAGTCATCAATATTATGTTATTTGGTTATACTAACTACTAGCGTTTGAAATAGCAGCTGATCAATGATCGGCTACTTTTTAGAAAATTGACATTTTGATTGCCTAAAATTAAATCTGGCCGATCAAATTTGATCGGCAGTATTTGCTTGTCAAACTTTAATAATAATTAATAGAAAAACATAGATTAATAGAAATACAGAAAGTTATAAATATTAAATTAACATCATAATTATATTAAAATAAATTATATTATAAACTTAATTCATTTTAATTTAATAACAATCAACTTATTTAAAATCTAAATAAAATAATTTAAAAAAAATTTATTATAATTGTAAATAAAATAGAAATGGCAAAAAAAAGTTTTATTATCAAAATAAAATAATTATAATAAAAAACAGCAAAAACTAAAACTTATTTATATTTTATTTTAAACGAACATCTTCAAATAAAATACTATAAAAAAATAAATAAATTATTTTTAATTAATTTTTAATTTTTTTATTTACTTATTTTAATTCTAAATAAATTTATTTATATTCTTAATTTGAAATTCTAAATTAAATAATTCAAGTTAAAATGGCAATAGCAATTTGATTATGTAAGATTTAAAAAAAAAAAAAAAAAATGCATTTTTAATTTTAGTGAAATTTAATAAAAAAGTAATTGTCTAAAAAATGATTTGATTATCTGGTTTTAATTTTTTTTTTATTTCAGCTGATCGATGTTGATCGGCAACCGTTGAATAATTATTTCAAGCGCTGGTGTCTATTAGATAGTAATAGTAATATATTTGACCTGTGACCGATAATTTGGCAAGTGTACCAAGTACACTTAGGCAGCTATGTCATTATTCAACATAGTTACATTATTTAAAACCCATATGTCAAGTTTGGCTTTGAAAGAATTCACAAAAGTAGTGTTAATAACATCAGTAGGTAGTTGATTCCAGTTAAAAGGTGTTAAAAAATAATGCCTATGTAAAAAAACTGGTTATTTTGCAATTATATTTCATTTGAAATAAAATCGTGATTGCTGATTGATAATTTCTTGGCAAAATTTCATTAATTAAATTTACTTTTTCAATCTCATTGAATAACTTATACATTTGAATCAAGTCACCCTGAATCCGTCTAACAACTAAAGTAGTAAGACCCATTTTGTCTGATCTTTTCTCGTAACATAGTTTAATTAGTGGTGATATCTTTCTTGTAGCGCAATGCTGCACCTTTTCTAAATAATTAATTTCATTTTTAAGACATGGAGACCACACAGATACAGCAAATTCTATTAACGGTCTTACAAAAGTTGTATATGTAATTTTTAGTAATTCACAATTTAAACTTAAAAATGTATTCCTCAACATACATAAAGCTTTATTTGCTTTACTTGCACATAGAGTTATTTGATTTTTCCATTTCAAGTCAGAGGTAAATACTACACCAAGATCTTTTTCAGTGTTAGTGATACTTAAAGGCATATTTTGCATAAAATAAGTTCTTACATTTTCGAAATATTAATAAAGTTCTCAGGCAAATCATTAATATAAATAATAAATGACCAATAACCGAGCCCTGCCGCACACCACTAAATATATTCTTTCAAGATGAGACAATTTCTTCCATGACACATCTTTGTCTTCTGTTTTTTAGAAATGCTTCAATCCATTTTAACAATGTACCAGAAATCCCATAACTTTTAAGTTTTATCAGTAGTCTTTTATGGGGCACTGAATCAAATGCTTTTTCGAAATCTAAGTAAATTTCATCTACAGGTATATTCTGAGATAAATAATACGAGATTGCATCTAATGTCTTAATAATGTTGGTTGAACAAGATCTTTTTTTAACAAAGCTGTGTTGATTTTTCGAAAGAAGATTATTTTTGTTTAAAAAGTTTATTATTAAATCTTGTCCAACCCCTTCTAGAATTTTACAAGGTACAGAAGTGAGTGAAATCAAACGATAATTCAACAGCAACAGTTTACTTTTTTTTTTAATTGAGGACTTACATTGGCTGATTTCCACTGAACAGGTAGTTCACTAAGAACAATGTAAGCTGTAAATATATGTGCAAGCAGTAGAGCTATTCTATATGCGCAATTTTTTAAGATTAAAGGTTTAATAAGATCTGCTCCACACAACTTCTCTGTATTTAAACGTTCTAATTTATTAAGAATATCTTTGTATAAGATTATATCAAAATCCAAATTTTTATTGATTCTAGATGCAAATGTTGGCAAATTAAAATCTTTCTCACGGACTAATACATCTTGGAACTTGTTATTTAGTAAACTTACGATCTAATTTGGGTCATTTGTCACTATTCTATTTTCATTATGTAAAGCTTTTATTGAGTTATTGATCTGTTGTTGTTTATTCACAAATTTGTGAATAAACAACTACAGATGTCACAAGGTTTTTTTCATAATTTTGTCTAGCTTTTCTTGATTCATTTTTGACTATCTTGCAAATTTTTTTCTATTCATTCACAAGAGAAGAAACTTTTCACCCCGAAAAACAGTCGCAAAATTTAAGGGTCTTTTTTAATTTTATTAATTTTTTAAGTTCATTGATTATATATCTAATTTTTTAGCTGAAATGTATAGTTTATACGCTGCGTTCATAAATATGTTATACATTTATTGGACTGATTTGCCTTTAAAATATGTTAACCAATCCACATTGGAGAACAATCTATTAATTGAATAGAAATTTGCTTTCCTATAATCTCGTACAATTACATCCTCATTTAACAAAATTGATCTAACAAAATTTTGTAACTTAGAACTAAGTTACAAAATTTCAAAACCCTCTTTCAGTATTTCCTAGAACTGGATGTGATTCAGTTTGGAATAATCTATTCTCTTGTGTTGTAAATAATAAGTCAAGAGTATTTAGGCATTCATTGTTTGATAATTGAAACGTTGGAAAAGAAACATGCTGAATAAAATGATCATTTAAAATATCATAAAATCTGTATTTATGAGAGTTTTCATTGTTTTCAACCAATTTTATAACACCTTTAGACCATTTAATGTCTGGAAAGTTAAAGACCTGGTGTTTCCTCTTTTTTTGACTGCAGTCTTCTCACATTTTTTGTTTTAACCTTGGCTTCAAGATTTTTAATTAATTCCGCAATTTTTTTATTATCATCTTTAATTTATTATCATCTTCAATTTGTAATCCATCCGGAATTTTTAAGTGGTGGGAAATCTGTGGAATTTTCTTCCATAGGCTTAACTCTTTTTTTTAAATCAGAGTTTTTTTTTTTTTTTTTTTTTGGGGGGTAATTCAAGTTCTAATATAAATTTTTTTTTCATCATTTCAACAATCTGCTTAGTATGCTCTATTTTAAAAGCATTTATTTCCCCCTTGAACAGTTTGAGAGTTCACCATTATTAGAGATCGATAATATTTATTGCAATACAAAATGTAAATATTTATATAGCATATTTACAAGTTTTATAACAATTTGCGTAAGTAAATGTTTCAGTACTTATTACACAGGGACTAAAAAGTTTCTTTAAACTGTTCAGTTGCGTTAATGATGTAAACCTATCAGAACTACTTGTTAATTCAACAAATAATTGAGTCCTAGTTGATTTACAGTTATACATTCTTCACCCCAAAATCAATGAATTCTTTGAATAATATATATTCTACTAGAAAAGGCCTCTCATTAATCTCTCATAAATCTCTATCTTCTACTTGCAGAAGAATTAGTTGGATTAGTTATGTCAAAAATATAAATACATTTTTACATGCGACTTTAAATTTTACACTTTAATTTTTCTTATCTTCTGCTGATTTATTCATCTCGTATACTATTTACTTCAATCTAAATTATTAAACAAAACAATAATTTATTTTTATAAAAACAGCAAAAAGAGTTGTGCCGCACACACACACAGCCTCTCCCCCAGCTTACTACTAAAAGTGTGAAAATGAGATAAAGAAGGTAAAATGTGTTATAGAACTAAACATAAAATGCTTTTTAAAAATCCATGAAACATATTTACCGTCACAATAAAATACAGTACAATATTATAATAAAGATTATTTTTTAAACATTGTCAAGCCAATAAAGTTTTGTTTGGATAGATTATGCGACATTAGTTTCAGAGA
The DNA here is from genome assembly GCF_022113875.1 of Hydra vulgaris. NCBI lineage: Eukaryota > Metazoa > Cnidaria > Hydrozoa > Anthoathecata > Hydridae > Hydra > Hydra vulgaris. The sequence goes on along the minus strand of NC_061170.1, from coordinate 18,511,372 downwards.
TAACACTTGTCCTTTAACCCAACCATCTCTCCTATCTTCTCTGAAAACATTTTCTCTTGCCTGGGTGACTTTTTTTACACATCTTTTGACAGCTTGAGTGTGGCAACACCAGTTTGGTATAATCATTGGTTTAACAAAATACTCTTTGATATTTGAAGTTGTTATGCAAGAAGTTTCAAAACCTTTATTCCAATCAATAAGATCTTTAAGAAAAATTGCGTTAGTGTTGATATTTAGTGTCCTTCTTAGTCTAACGGTTGTATATTTTCATCACTTCTTATTTCAAGAATTTTATTTACACAGAAACTTTTCTCTTCTTTGTTTTCAGAACAAAGCATAATTTGAAGAATAGACTAGGAGAAGGCATACCAAGCAGATCGTTTAATAGTTGGAATGACTATACTCTGAATATCTAGTAACTGGTGTTAAAGCAACTTTAGCTGGTAAAGAACATGTTTTCGTGCTTTTATCTAACTTCTTAACTTTGCTCACCAATTTCAATCTTAGTAAAAAAGATTGTAAATTTAAATTTAGTAAATTTCAAGATTAGTTGCTTCGTCAATTAAGCTTCCAATAAGTTCCATGTTTTAATGGTAACTCATTAGTGTGTAGTGCACAGACAATCCAATTCAACTTTCATCCTAACTTTAGCTTTTTATATTTTTATATTGTGCAAAATATTAATATTCAAAGAGCTCAAAGTTTAACACTTTAAATCACATATTTAAAGAAATGCTGTTCTAATGGTTCTGTGATAATTAGATTTTTATGTGATTAACCTTTTTTTGATTTTATTGAATTGTAAGCATTTGTATACCAATACATATGCTTTTTTTATTTATTTTTTCTTATATAAATTTTAGTTTTAAAAACATTGTCTTGTAATTTAAATTTGTAATATTTAATTTGGATTATAGAAAAGATTTTAAAAATGAGCAAAGAATCATATGTTATAAAAGCTAGAGGTTTGCCATGGTCAGCTACTGCAGCTGAAGTTATTGAATTTTTTTCAGGTATTAAAATTTGATAAAATTAGTGTTTTAAACATTTTTAGTATGTCGCTATCTGGGTATGCTAAATATTTTTGTTGTTAATTTAATGTAGATTTATAGGGACGAAACCAGAGCTGTTTTGATATCTCTAGAGCGGTATGGGTGCTCAAAAAAAGGCCCTTAAGAAATTTTTTTTTTTAATTTTGCTTTGGCTTTTTTTATTTTATTAAAAATAGAAAAAAGTTTCAGTACTAATGCAATAGTATATAATTAATTTTCTTTTTATTTTAGCTACTTTATTTTTGTCATTAGGACAAACGAACGTTTGTGGTGTAACTTGTTCAATGTTTAAAACTGTCATAATCGAATAGTAATTGCAAGTAATTGAATATTAAAACAGTAATCGCGCAAATTTAATTTTTGAATGAATGAACTATTAATATTTAGCTCGCTATTGTATTTTGCTTTAGAGGGAAAAAAAAAATATTTTTTTAAAGTTTTGGTTTTTTTCTCACATTCTTTCAGATTTAAAAATAATAATAAAAAAAGATTACAATAACTTAATAACTTACATCTTTAATGTTTAAAAAAGTGAAGTTAAAAAAAGTTTAAAAAATGCAACTTATTTATGAAGCGTAATTTTTTTAGTTATACTAGTTAATGAATAAAATTTTTTTTTATTCATTAACTAGTATAACTAAAAAAATAATAATGAATATATATATTTTTTTAATCATTTACTCTAATTAACTCTTTATTTTAAAAGGCGCCTTAAAGCACTTTGAAAATTATTTGCCTTTAGTAAAAGTTAAATGAACAGATTTGCTAATATTTAAATTGAAATTAAAGTTAAAATAATAGTAAATCATTCATTAAATGCTTATGTTTTGTATTTGAATAATTATTGTCTATATAATATATTATATTATATATAGACAATAACTATTTAAATACAAAATGTAAGCGTAATTACTATTATACTTATTTTGCAAGTATTATGTGATATGTAAATATTGATTAAGCAATGCTTAAAGTATTTGATACATTTAATAACTACTAAACATTTAACCATTACATAAATATAGTAACTAAGTTTAATACAACAACAGAATTTTACAACCAATAAATTTGACACGTAAAAAAGTAGTAAAGTTCGTATATGTTTATTACTAATATCTTAATTTTTAAATATGTTTAAAATACTTAAAACAATTTTCAATAAATATTCACAAATAGCATAGTATTTGCATCTTAAGCGTTTATTAAAGTCTTAAATAAAATAGTTTTTCATAACATAACTTAAGTAACCTAAACTTATGTCCTCTGGTAAATTTTTGATTCAAAGAAATGTATAACAAGATGCTATTTTAAATCAACTCTTTTATCTTTGGATAAAACTAAACAAGGTAAATACAAACTAAGTAATGATTTAAAATTGTTGTGGTTATAAGTTTTTACTAGGGGCAGAGGGGAGGAGCTATCTCAGGCGTGGCCAGAAAGGCCTGCAATTTCAAGCCTTTATATGCCCACACAAATAATATTTTGTTTCGATAATTTTACTATGGTTTTTAACAAAAGAGCTGAAAAATATGGTTTTTAATTACGATGAAAATAAATAACTCTGACATGTTTATCTATGCTAACATTTTTGTATTAGCAAAACACTTTTAAATAAAGTAGCTAATGATTTTAATTAAAGTATCATTGAAAGTTAAATAAATTTTTTATTTATATTATTTATATAAGATTTTTTTATAATTGAAAAAAAAACAAATAAAAATTATAAATAAAAAATACAATTTTCATAAGCGACGACTTTAAACAGAAATGGTCTCTTTAATAAACTTTATATAAGAACCATTAAAGTTTAATCACTCAAAAATAATCTCTGCTAATAATATTTTATCAAAAATAATAATGAATATCATATATTTTTTATATTTATATAAGTACGTATTTTTAATTATAAATGTCTTTAAATAAAAATAAAAGTTAAATCAACTTTTTAAATATACAATTTAGTTAATTTTTTTTTTTTTTTTTTTTTCGTTTTGTTTACATTACTGCAAAGAATTGTTAACAGGCTTGGTCGGGAAGCGGATGCGATCGCACTCTATAACTGACCACGGAAATAATATTTAGTTGCAAAAAACCGGCCAGATTTTATAGTCGTTTTGAGAACATTTAAGTTTATGTATGTTTTCTTGTTTGTTCGCAAAATAATAAGTTTATTTTATCGTAAATTCTAAAATATTTTGTTTTACGGACTTACATGGAAATATACATAAACTTGAATGTTCTCCAACATCTTAGTGCGGAAAATTAAAAAAAGAATATTCACGGACACAAAAAATCCGCCAAATCTACGAACAACTAATTCTAATGGTTCCAAAGATACTAAACAAAATTTCTAGAGTATTTAAAAAATACTAACCGAATGTCCTGAGTATTCTGTTGAAATATTTTTAAAAATTGTATTATTTGAATTTTGTTACGTTTTCGTGAGATTTCTAGCATAAATTATTTCAAGAATATACTATCAAACAAACTATTATTTTGATTCTTAGAGCCACATCTACAAAGCTATAAATATTTTAAACTAACATTATTTGTTTACAATAATAAATGTTTAAAATTTATATTTTTTAACTTGTCAACGTTTTGTAAATATACTATAGATTTTATTAGTATATTCTTATTTTTTATATATAAGGGATGTATTTTTTATGTATGTAATATATTTTTATGTATTTTTATGTATGTAATGTATTTTTATCTATGCAATTTTATGTATGTGTATTTTATTCAAATGTAATCTTTTAAAGCAATTTGTGCGATTGATTTTATAAAATAACTTCAATAATAACTGCGTTTTCAATGAAATTAATAATATTCATTAAAGTTAATACAAATAATTTTAACCACTAATCCATTTTCGTCAGTGTACCCGATAACTGATTCTTTACCCAAAGAAAGAAAAGTTTTTAAGTTCTTAGAAATTGGTTTACTAACTTTAATTATTTTTGCTTCAGCCATTCTTACAAACTCGTTATACTTGAAGTTACTTTTTTCTGTTTTAAATACTAATTAAAATTATAAAGCCCACTCACTAAACATCATCAGTGTTATTGTGAAGCAATTCCGCTTCCTCCTCACAAAGTAATTTAATGTTTTTAGTTAATTTCTATCTAGCTAATTGAATTTATAGAGTAACTCAATGATTTAATTATTTCATTTGTTCATCTTACTAAGAAGAATTGTTTCAAATGTGTTAAACTTTTTAAAATACACGAAGCATAAAATAGTTATTGAAAAAACTTTTATTTATAAATAAATCATCTAGCGTTAGTTTTATTGGTTGAATCTTGTTGGACTTTTCAGGGCCGGGGGCTCCATTATTTTGGCAGCCTTTTTTATGTGCCACAGCGTAAAAATGACTAAAAAAAATACCGAATGGTCCTCTTGAATATTTCCCCTAACATGAGTCCCGGGGCTATAGCTCTACTACCCCCCACCCCACCTTCTCAATCCGCAACTGGAAATAAGGCATAAGTATATAAATAAAAATTATATATACTCTGATAAATCGAAGAACATTTGTTTCTTTATAGTTGTTACTTTATATAAAAAATGTCGCTTAATTTTATTTAAAAAATTATAAAAGAGCGGCGTTTTAAAAATAATTTCTCTAATAAATTTATTTTGCTTAAAGTTTTTTCGCGTTAAAAGCTAATTTCCTTTTTTTAACTGTCTCTTATCGGTCCAGTTAATCTTGTTGCGCTTTTTTATTTGTTTTTGAAATGTTCTCAAAATGACTATAAAATCTGGCCGGTTTTTCGCAACTAAATATTATTTCCGTGGTCAGTTATCAAGTGCGATCGCACCCGCTTCCCGACCAAGCCTGTGTTAAGAATCTTTTTTTTTTTAAACTTTTAAATGTTCGCATCTATCAAACAATTTTTTGATGTAAGTTGTTACGTTATTTAAAAAGGATTTCTCATTATATTATATTATAAAAACAATAGTAAAAATAAACAAATAAAAGTTATATATTCGTAATATAACTTAAATAATCTTATTGTTTTTGTAAATTATTTATTTTAGTCAAGTTTAAAATTTTTTTATTTCAGTTATAGTTAGGTTATTTTTATTTTTCGTTATTTTTTTCCTACGATTTATTTTCTTCTTGTATGATATGTTTTTTTTTATAGTTTCTTCATAGTTAAGTTAAAATATATTTTCAGCGCATTTTTAAAATGTATACAAATTTTTGAAACATATTAACAGCCTTGGTCAAGTTTTCAAAATCAAATAGTATTTGTGTGGTCATATGGCGTGAAATCGTAGATCTTCCTGGCCAAGCCTGCTATTTCAAGAACACCCCTTCTAAAGTTGCCACAAAAACAAAAGGTTTCTTCAAATAAACTCAAAGTTCATCACCTATACCTTGAGATTTTTAATAATAAATCCTAAAATTGTATGATTTATTAATAATTATTTCTAATTGTTTTTATACAGTTTTGGTCAGGAAAGATGTGCACACTATTTCTGATGACATCTAAAAGTGCACACTATTTTTGACCACATCTATGTTTTGTTTTGACAACTTAATCACAGCTTTTTCGATGACTGAAATAACTTTGAAATTTTGATCTTTCTTTAATCAAATATTTTTATATTGCATGAGATGCTTTTAACTTTTTTCTGTCTTATGTATTTATTTTTCATATTTGCATATGAAAACATTAAAATATTTGAATTTTGACAAATATTGAGAATTCCGCAAGAAATTAATTGATGTAAATTCTATTTTAAAAGATAACTCAAGTTGTTTTTCAAAAGCTTTTTTATAACTTTCAATAAGAAAATATATTAAATGGAGGGGGTTGTATTTATCGCGTAGCCATTTAAAAAAAAGACTATATTTAGTTCAGGTCACGTTTTTTGCATTATCATAATAAAATTAATATATTTTAGTGTATGGTTTTAACCTAATTATTTATTTTTTATGAAACAACTTTAGTACCTCCGTCATTAAAATTATTTAACTCTGAAATATTTTTTTTGCATGATAATTTAAACTAAGTTATGTTGTTTAAATTATCATTCAAAAAAATCAGACAAAAAATCATTTAATATTTTTTTTTTTTTTTTTTTTTTTTTTTCTCGCGAAAAAAGCGTGAATGTTTTTTTATAAAAAGAGGAAAACCTAATCTAATTGTGTAAATTGTTTTAAAAACTCTGCAGTAAGTTTATTATTCAAACCACAAAAAAGACTATTCAGGTTCATGAAGTTAGCAGTTTGTATTTAAAAGTAACCAAAAAATATTTTATAATCTAAATCGGGCCTTGTTAAGAATTGTTACACATTTCATTTGTTTATTTCAATTGTTACACATTTCATTTGGTTTTTACTTATGAAATGGCGATTTCTGTACGTGTTGAGCAATTTTACTTGAAGTCAAAACTTTTTAATTTAAAATATTTAAGTTTTTTTTTATTCAGAAAATATTAAGAATGTTAAATAGTTTTGCATTTATAAAAAAAAAATTTTTCTTATTATCAGAAATTTTTTTCCTTTACATTTTTTTCTTATTATCTATTTCATTACATAAAACATAAATCTCTCCATCATAGATTAAAATATGTGGAAAAACTTTTTTTTTTCTTTTAAAAAGGGAGAAGAGTTTTTGTTAAGAGAATTCTTTTCACAAATGGATTTAAAATTTTTGGTTTCTTAATAATTCAATATCATGTAAAGTTCTTTTGACTTAATTTATTTATGGTCATAAAATATGGTCATTAAAAAATTGTCATAGGATAACCAACCAGTGTTATACATATTTTTTTTACCTAGTTAATTTCACTCGTTATTCCATAAGTGATTGATCTTAAAATTTTATTATATAAAGGGATAGTTGCTTTTAACAATAAACTTCAATTGAATGATGTTGGGTAATAATTAAAGAAGTTATAGGCCCCAAAATGTTAAAATGTTGAACACAGGACAACATCTTAAGATCGGTTAATCTTTCTTTGTGTATTTTTTTTTCTTTTTTTTTTCTGGAAACGTTCTCAAAACAACTAGTGACGCGTGGCCTAATTGTCGCAACTAAATATGGATTGTATATCAGGTTTGGTCGGGAATCGAGTGCGATTGCACCCATTCCCGACCAAACCTAATAAACAATCAATATTTTTGGGTGACAGCTTCCAAACCATTATCAAGAAATTGAATATCAAAGATACTTTGTTGTCTCTTCACAAAAATTCTGAATCAACATTATTTCAACAACTCATGTATATTTTCAGCTGTAATTTTTGCAGTTATCATTTATTTAATATGGACTGCAAATGATGTAAAAAAATAAAGTAATTCTGAGATATAAGTGTGACATGGTCTGGATGATTTCATATAGAATGACTCTATTCGTAACTGATAAATTCTATCTATAAATTGTTTATAATCTTTATTAAAAAATATTTTATTAAATATGTATAAAAAAAAAGTCCTGATAAACAAGCAAAAGATTGTTTATTATAAGATTGTTTTAAAAAATAAACTATAAGGAAATATAATTAATTTTAAATGCCAAATGCTTGTTTTTATAAGTACGTATTATATTTTGTTATATTAGTTTAAATGGTTTTTAACAATTTTTAAATTTTTAATTATTAGTTAATATGATTTTTAAATTTAATTACAACACTGTACTTTGAAATATTCTAAAGACACAATTTAACTTATAACAATGTAAATATCAAAACTGTGTTAAACCAGCGTGGAAAATAACGGGCGGTCAACGGTCAATGACCGCCCGAAATGACTGAAATTGCTATTTTGACCTCCCAAAAAGAATTCTAGCCAGTCAAGGTTGACCAGTTGAAAAATCAGAATTAGTCAGAAAAATCTTTTGTTAAACGCAATTTTAAATTTTTCAGATTTCATAACACCGTAAAACTTTGATAAAGTGTCTAAAACAATTTTATTGCTTATATGCTACTTTTTAAAGTAGAAATAATTAATAAAATAACTTTTATTCACTTCTTTGAAACGAAGCGAATTAAAATTCGCATCGCTGCAACGTGAAATTCATCATCGTTTATTAATACTCGTTAATGCTTCGACGAGTATTATATATGGCGTAAACTATATATATTAATTTTTTTGCTTCAGTTATTGAGATCAATTTTATTGAGTGTTTTTTTCCTTAACTGATTTAAGTTCTTATTTTATTATTATTTTAATAATAATATAATATACAATAATAGATGATTTTAGCTAAGCACTAAATTTATTTTTGCTCTCTCTATATCTTTTTATTTATTTTTCTCATAATTTTTTGTTGCAAAATGCATTTAACAAATGGCTTTTTTTTTCTTCTTATTTTAAGTTTAATTTATTCATAGTCAATAGAATTTTAAATTATTAAGAAAGAGCAACACACCAGGCCGCTCTGTGATGAAAATACAGTTTTTATATTTCAATTACGTTTATATTTCTGATGCCGGCGAAAAGAAAATTTGTATTTGAAATTTTTGAGGTTGTTTGAATTTCCGCATTTTAGGTCAAAGCATTTAACACGCTTTGAGTTGTCTGTGTTGTCAAAGCATTCAACACGCTTTGACAACACAGTTGCTGAAGAAATTTTTTCACTGGGAATGTGAACAATATGTTAGATGCTTGGCATAGTTTAGTTGATTATACTGTCAAATATTTGGCACCAGATAAAACTGAGTACCGTAAAGTATGGTATCAAATTTTCTCAAGTACTATGAAAAAAGAGTGGAGTCCAGTTCTTCTTCTTGTTGAATTTTTGTTTGTATTGCCTGTTTCGAATAGAAAAGTTGAGCGTCTTTTTTCTCTTATGAATAGAATTAAATCTGACACAAGAAATCGATTAACCGAAAAACGGCTAAATAATTTAATTTAGATATGCACAGATGAAACAAACAGTGACGAATTTGATGTAAATCCTGCCATTGAGTTATGGGCCGAAGATGCGTTGCGAAGGCCTACACAAGAAAACACAAAAATTTATTAAAAAAAAAAGAAAAGAAAAAAACTATAAAAACATTAGTTGATTTAGAATTGTCATCAGACGAAACCTAAGATTTAAAATCGTCTTCCGAAGAAACTTTAGATTATGAATCAGACAAAATGTATCTTTAAAAATATATTTTTAAGTTACAAAAAACTGTCTGAAAGGAAACATGCATTCATTAATTTTAAATCAAGTCTTTATTTTATTTACATGTCATGAAGAATAATTACTGAAATAAAAATTTTAACAAAGAAAAAAAAAATTTTGACCGCCCAAAAAAAAATTTGACCGTCAGTTTTATGTATTAGCCGGTCAATTTGACCGCTCGTCTTTGATTTCTTATTTTTCACGCTGGTGTTAAACTAAGATTTGTTGGTTTTATGCGTTTTCATTATGCAATGAAATAATAACATAGATCTCATAACAAATAACCAAGATCAATTTCCTTCAATAAATAACATAGATCTCATAACAAATAACCAAGTTCAATTTCCTTCAAGTCTTTTAATGTAAGGCTTTGTGACACTAAAGATACTCTATATGTTGAATTTTAAATATTAAAAATAGTTTAATGTGTTAAGCAAAAAAAAATTGCTAAAATATATAATGTCCTGAAAAAAACTAAGCTAAGTTTCAGGCTTGGTCGGGAAGCGGGAGCAATCGCTCTCGATTGCTGACCACGTAAATAATATTTAGTTGCGAAAAGCTGGCCAGATTTTTTAGTCGTTTTGAGAACATTTTAACAAGCAAAAAAAAAAGCGCTTAAGATTAATTGGACCGATGAGAGACAATTACAAAAAAATATTCATAAAATTAAGCGATGTTTTTTGTGTAAAGTAACATCTTACGATTGTTTAAAAAGGAAACAAATATTCTTTATTAAACAAAGTTTGCAAGTTTTAGTTTTATTTAAGCTAAATTATTTTATAAACAAAAAAGCTAATTTTTATTAATACCTATTTTATATTTCGCGTAGTTTGAAAAGTTTAACATATTTGAAGCAATTCTTCTTAGTAAGATAAACAAATGAAATAATTAAATCATTGAATTACTATAGACATTAAATTAACAAGATAGAAATCAACTAAAAAGGTTAAAAATATGACGAGGAAGCGAAACTGCTTCACAATATCGCTGATGATGTTTAGTGATTGGGCTTTTTAATTAGTAATTAAAGCAGAAAAAAGTGTAACGAGTTTTTTTTGTAAACAATTAATATATATTCTTAAAACGATTTATGCTAGAAATCTGAAAATGTAACAAATCGTGAATAATATAATTTCTAAAACATTTCAACAAAATTTTATTTCGCTTAGTCAGCGTATTTTTTGATCCAATAGAATTAGTTTTTAGTGTTCGCGAATATTCTTTTTATTCTTTCGCACCAAGATGTTTTGAGAACATTTAAGTTTTTTATGTTTCCATGTATGTCCGTAAAACAAAAATGTTTTGTTTCGTAAATAAACTTAAATGTTCTCAAAATGACTAAAAAACCTGGCCAGAGTTTTGCAACTAAATATAATTTCCGTGGTCAGTATTCGAGAGCGATCGCTCCCGCTTCCCGACCAAGCCTGAAGTTTGACTAAATAGAGAAAATTTAAAAACTCTAAAATAAAAAAGAAATCTTAGCGAAAATTAAAAAACTAAATCTTGAATAAAATATAATAAAAATAAACAGAAAACTATTTTAAATTTTGTTTATAATAATGGAATAAATAACTTTAAAACTTTCAACGTTATTTAATGTTTTAATAATAGGTAATAAAATTATTTTCTCCAAAAGTATAAAAAAAAATTTAATAAAAGTTTATTAACTTTAGGTCTCAAAAAAAATTTATAAAGATTTTAAGAATTACAATCTTTTTTATTGAAAACATTGTTAAAAAAAATGCTGCTACAAACTGTCATAAAAAATGAAAATGTGTTTTTGTACATAAAATTTCAAGAGCTAATTTTAATTCAAAATTGCTAATAATTCTGAAATCTCTATTAAGTTTTGGTTCAAAAAACTTAAAAATTTAAAAAAGATGTATGGGACACATCAAGTAATTAAGGGTCATTGGGAGTGACCTTTTTCACAAGAAAGAACTGTTGAAGAACTTTTTCTAGAAAATCCAGTTTTGTGCCAATTAATTTTGAGCGTTTTTCCACGCTTTTTTTTTTTCTTCCAGTTTTAAGTTTTTTGCATATGACTTTGACTTCTGGATAGATAATTTTTAAATTTTTCTGTAGGTGGATCAAAATCCATTATCACTATTTTTTGTTTTCTATTGCATTGTACCCAAGCCTTTTCTTTTTCATACTTTTTGAAAATCTTTTTCCCATTATTAGTAGTTAATTAGTAGATAGTTTCTTTCTTCAACCACAGTATAATTTTTTTTGTTATTCACCTCCTCAAGGCCGAGAAGGCCACTACAGACTAGGAGGCTATTTAATAGTGGTTATAACCCTCTCTCAACTCTATTACTCCGAAACACGAACCTTGACAAACAAGGCCGCTGCGCGGAGAAATAAGTTGAGTGCAGTACTACCAGGGACGTGGTGAGGATCAAACTCCGAACCTCTCGCTTATGAAGCGAGTGTTTTACCACTACACCACTACCGCATTAGTTAAATTGGAAATTATACACGAGGTCAAGTTCCATGCCACTCTGAATATCAAAAGTTAATATATAATATAATCAGTTCGATCAGGTGGCATGAAATAGTTAGTACGTAAATAATCGTATTTTTAAAGATATGTTTTTGTTATACACTCTATACTTTTTGAATAGTGCAAAAAAAGTTTTAACAGAGTTATGCATAAGATAACACATCACTCCATATCTATGGAAAAGTTTTTAGTGTAAAGGTTTTCAAAATTATTTTTTTTTACTGAGTATGTAATTCGTTGAGTTGTAAACATTTTAAATTACATTCTTTGTTAAATCAAAATGATTTAAAAGATATAATCAAATCTGTTGCAAAATATAGAGCATCAAGTTCTATTCAATCATTATTATTAAATCAACATTTATCTACATTAATTTGAAAAAAAGATTTTCATAAGTTATTAATTACTTTATTATTAAATTTGAATTTTTAAATTTAGATGTAAATACTCTAAATGGAGAAGCAAGCGTACACTTTACCAACACAAAAGAAGGCAGACCTTCTGGTGAATGTTTTGTAGAAGTTTGCTCTCGAGAAGATGTGGAAAGGTTAATTTTAAATATTATTAATGATATATTTATTTCATTATAATTTAATGATTGAAAAAAAAAAAATTAATGTGTCGATGAAACCATGAATATAGTTGGGTTTTTTTTTTAATGAAAATCCATATTGCTTTGCATTCTGTGACATTGATAGCCTGAAAATTAACCTTTAATATTGGTTTTTTTTAAACATAGAAAGCTGCCACCCATTATTATAATTTTGATCAGTCATTGATTTAAATAGATGGTTATAAATACTAAGAAGGAGATGCAGCTTCATTGGTGGAATGAGTTTCAAAATCTTTTTTTTTTTGCTTTTGTGCTTGAAGTTTAGACTTTAAATTGATAGAATGCATCAAAACATTGAGTTGTTTTCTTTTTGTGTCTAAAATGGTCATTAATAATGCTCTCTTAAAAGTATCTTTCAAGAATTTATAGAAGTGTGTGAAAACTGATTGGACAGAGTGAAATATTTAAATAACATCATATCAAGCTATTTTAAAACACCTAAAGTTTTTCAAATAAGTTTTTAAATTTTCAACTAAATGGTATTTAAATGTCATATTTAAATAAAAAATGGCATTATGGAAATCATCCGCACCACACAAGTGGTAAGTAACCATGTCTTTTTTTAACAACAGCAACAAAAAAAGGTCTTTAAAATGCGTGGTAATATAATGTGAGCAATATAACTGTTTTGATTTTACGTTCTAAATTTTGTGTAATTTTTAACCTTCACATTTTTTGGTGGTGTACACCACTAATTAGATTATTTAATTGGTTTGATGCTCTAATGTAAGTTAACCACTTTATATTGAATATTCTAATTTATATGATGTAAACGTAAAAGCATTTACAAAAAGCTGTATACAATATTCATTTGACCTACCATTTTTTAGTCTCCAGCTCAACTAGTGCAAACAGGGAGGTTGAAAAACTTTAGACTAGAGTTTTCAAAGTTTTCTTATTTAGAAGTTGTATAAATGCTGATTGAGAACAATTGTTATACAGGGAAAAAAAATTCGAATTTAAAATCAGTTGGAAATAATAATAAGATGTGTTGTTTTTAGATATCTTTTCAATTTTTTTTAATTTCAATATTTTTAGAGCACTTGCACATGATCAAGATCATATGGGAAAACGTTATATAGAAGTAAAAGAAGCAAAGCAATCAGAAATGGAATGGGTTGTTAATCGTATGGATAACAGTCGATCTGAAGCTATTGTAAGGCTGCGAGGATTACCTTTTGATTGCACCAAACATGATATTGCTGAATTTTTTTCAGGTATATTTTGGTTCTTTTAGGTAATGAAATCTGTATTAAGTTTGTTGTATATCCTTATGTAATCTCTTTAATTTAATTAAAATCTTTTAAATCTATTTTACCTTTTTAACAAACTTTTTTGTAGATTTCATTGATGTTGCTTAAAATTATTAAATTTTTTCCCTTCTAATAGCTTTCTTTATGTAATCATATTTTCTTCTCCTAATATTTATGTTCTGTTTGTTTTGGGTTGAAGGGTTGGATATCTCTCCGTACGGGATTACGATAACTATGAACCAAGATGGAAGGGCCTCAGGGGATGCTTACGTAGAATTTGTTACACAACAAGATGCCGAAAATGCTCTTCTTAAACATAAAGAAAAAATTGGGCACAGGTGGGATGGATAAAGTTGTGGTTTTCCATTAAGTTTAATGATTTTCTCTAAAACTGTTTTTGTTAATTTTTGTTCTTACTGTTATTTATAACCCAGGGTTATAAGTTTATGATTATTATAACATTTGCTACAATATCTTATATAGAAATATGTTTATACAGGGCTCATACTTTAAAAGATCTGTTTTAAAAATTAATTTTAAAAGGTAAATTTGGATGTTGGTAAATTTTATTTAATCTTATACTAGAGTTTTAAATATGTGAATATTTTCATACTCTAAAATTATTTTTAATTTTAGAGTATGGGCCCTGTAATATATTTTGATAATTTTAAGTTTCTTGAAAAAATTTTGTTAAAAGTTAAATATTTTGATTTTTTTTAATGCCTTTTTTCGGAAATGAGTTTCAGGGGGTCATTTAATATGGATTTATTAGTAAGGAATTAGTTAAATCCAATATGTAATGGCTCTATTACATGTCATATTTAATAAGATACAACTATAAGCAATTTTAAATTTAACTTTAAAAAAGTACAAAGAAAACGATCGTTTACTTATAATACTATTATTATTTGCCCCCTTGCAACCCATAAATTTATTTAAATAAAAATTGAACACTAGTAAGAAATAAAAATAGACTTTAAGTGGAAAAATAATTTTAGTTATGCAATTTGTGCCACCCTGATATATTAAGTATAAAAAGTCTAAAAATTATTAAAAATATATACTTACAACATTAAGCGATTTTGCCACTTAATTAAAAGCTTAATTCTAAATTTCAGCCGCTTTTAATCTTAGATAAAAAAAAGTTTGCAAAACACACTCATTGATTTTTTTTATTATCAAGTGCAAGGGGTGTTTTAATTAGTATAACATCTCAAGTTCTTCATTATATTTATTAAACTATTAAAAAAACATATACTTTACTTATTTTATTGGCATTATTTTAATATAAAGTCTAGTAAAAAATATATATTATACCGCATATATACTTGAAAGTAAAACAAATATTTTTGTTTTACTTTATGTATGGTGTAATATTATGTATAATATATAATATGGAGAAAAAATAGAAACATCAGATCAATCTTAAGTTAATGTTCAAATAAA
Organism: Hydra vulgaris; assembly: GCF_022113875.1. Classification (NCBI taxonomy): domain Eukaryota; kingdom Metazoa; phylum Cnidaria; class Hydrozoa; order Anthoathecata; family Hydridae; genus Hydra; species Hydra vulgaris. The sequence goes on along the minus strand of NC_061170.1, from coordinate 18,496,370 downwards.
CTATTTAACATGTTTAAATATTTTAATATTTAAACAAACTAGTTCTAAATTTTTGAAACAACTAGAAGTTGAGGCAGACCTATCAAGGTTTCATAATTTTATAAATCTAACTAATTTATCATTTTTATGATCAGAATATATGTTGTTTATCATTTTCTTGATCTTTTTTCTTAACTTCCTAGATAAAATTACTTGTGTTTAAAAATGTAATAAAAATAAATGTCTTTAGAGCAACAAAAAAATAGTGTTATTGTGTTTAACATATTTTTTGTGAAGTGGAGTGGCTTGTAAAGATGTTTTTGAATTAATTTGAACTTGAAGAAAAAATATGTATACTCACTAGCTCGTTTTTTCTAAAAGTTAAAAGCTAGACAATAAAGATGTTTAAAAAACAATTTTTGTTGTCTTAAAATTTCAAAACAATCAGTGCCATACTCACCATTAGTTTGGAAAATAAATGTTTATGTAAGTTACTTTTCTACTCCCTGACCTCCCTTACTTTTACATAATGTCCACTGTGCTGTCCAGTATGATTGTGCTGAGCAAAGAAAATAATCAAATTTCATATCTGTAGAATGAACTTTAACAGCTCTTTCTTAGCATTTAAAAAATTGTTTTTTGGGTTATCTTCTGTGCTGTGCATAGTTTAAAGTATATTATTTATAATTATTATATATGAAGGAAATAGTAATATAAATTCATAGTTACTAGTAGTGTTGAGTTCCTTCTGTGCTGTGCATGGGTTTTCAACGATCGTTTTTTTATGAGGTTAATTTTTTTCCTGTACAAAATCTATTGATGACTCCCATTTATCAAATTTATCTAGACCTACAAAACAAATTATCTAAACACAGTACAGATACAGATACAGTACTTTTATGATTTGTGTAAAGGAAATTTAAGCTTTATTATTAAGAAATATTGTTTTCTATTTTTGCAAGGCTTTTCACAAAGAAACCATAAGTTATTCTTGCTATGTATCTGTTTTTGCTCTGAAAATAGCCAGATCTAACTTTATTGGTTGCAACTTAATTTCTTTTTCTGTTAGTATTTTACTGCCTTTTTAAAATCTTGTTTCTCTTTATCTTTTATGGTCTTTTTATTTTAGTCTTTTTAAGTGGAACTAATAGTTTAATCTAAAAACCCAAACTTGTCAGTTTAGGTTTTCCACTGTCACAAAATAAAATTTGTATGACATACAAAAAATTGTTACAAATAATTTTAGTTTAAATATTTGTATTTAGTGTTATACCAAATATTACATATATTACATACATATTAATAGGGAAAATGATTTCAGATTACATCCTAATGATTAATTGATCTCTACGAGTTTGATTAGTCTGCAAATAGTCAAATTTAAAAATATTTTAATTAATTTTTCTTTTCTTATATTCCATTTACTAATCCAAGTATAATTAAAATCCAAGTTTTTAAAAAGCTTACAAAATAATATAAGAAAAAGATCTTGGCGATTGTTGCAACAACAAAAAAAAATGGTTCCAATTAAATTATTCTTTAAATTTTGAAAATGTATATGGCTGCAAAATGAATAACAACAGCTTATTAATCTTATCCTGATTTTAATTTTTAAATTCTCTTTTCAATGTTTTCTTTGTGCAGTTCAAGAGCATATATTTATAATTTCATGCAATTTATAGTAAATGTTTTTTTGTTAAAAAAAATATAAAATACTAAAATGAAATTTAAAAAAATATATAAAATACTTAAGTGAAAAAACTACATATTGCTATGCTATTTTGCTAAATTTTATAAACTAGACTTCATATTTTAGGTTTCTATTTTGTTTTGTTATAAATAAATACATTGAAGGACATAATGAATTGTGGCTGAAATTTTGAATTTGATCTATAATAAATCATAAATTGCTTGTAATAGCTAAAATATAATGCATTCATATTTTAATCATACTGAAAAATATTTTGGTTATAAATCTTTATAAATCATATACATAAAAATTAAATTGCTACCTTAAAGTAACTTAGTAAATTTGCTTTATTTTGTATATAACAGTTTTGCAGTATTTTTAACTTTATAAACCTATATAGTTATAATTATGTAAAAAAATATAAATATGGATTCATAATTTTTGTTAGTAATTATTTTTATAATGGTAATGGTGATTAGAGGAAAGGTATGTAATTTGTAGTTTGTACGTTCTTATAAGTTTAGGTTTGCTACAAATTTTACTTTTAATTGTAGTTTCTAAATATAAGTCTATTATATGTTATTTAATGAATATGTATTGCATTTTAGATACATCGAGATATTTCAAAGTTCAAAAGATGACATAAAATATGTTGTGGGTACTCGTTCTGATGATCATAGACCATCTTTAATGAGTATCAGGCCTGGACCTTATGATAGACCTCAGAATTTTAATGGACCAAGGCATGTTTTAATAACTTAATTTAATTTGAATTAAACATTGTGTATTGAATGTTCACATGATTTACTTTTAGGGTTTATATAACTAGAATACTTTTATACTTTAATTTATTTTTACATTTGTTTATCTTGAACATTTTTTTTTATTTAATTACTGTTGATCATCATGTTTCTAGTCAAAATATTAGTTAAAAGTTGTAATTCATCATCCATTTGTTTTCTATGCATCTAGTAAAGCAGTCATTCAGTTTTCTTCAATGATCATCAATTTAGTATTAAAATTAATCATAAATTAGCTAAAGAAAGTGTTGTACCTTAGGAAAGGTTTATTTTGAGACAAACTGCCTTCTGTCTGTGGTCAGACCAAACTAACCTTTCTTAGTTTTTATCTGACCACTAAAAGTTATTATATAGAAAGTTGCAACTATTTAGTGAGTTTTGTGGAAGCTGCGCAGTAAAAGTCATTGATAAGTAAATATTTGATGTTTCATTGTTTTGTTTTTCTATTTTTGTTTCTTTTTTCTGATTTAAAAATTATGACATTTAATTAAACATGAAAATATGCTCTTTTTCCATATATGGTTGATTAGTCTGTTCAACTTATCTAAAACACTCTAACAGTCACTTTGTTCTGCTTTGCAGTGTGTTGTATCTTGGAACAAAATTACTGTTGTACCTTGAGATGTCTTAAGGTTTGTTAAAGAGCAAAAGAAGATTAAGAAGCAATAACGATCTGTAGTTAATAAGAAATTCTTTTGTGATACAAAGAAAAAAATAATCACAGGAATAAAAATCAAGACATAACTGTTGACACTTCTAGTTCAAATGATGAGCAAATGAATTTTCTCATCTAGTGAAGAAAATTGATATATATCTATAAAAGAATTATTTCAAGGAGTTTTGGAAGAAGAGCAGGAAGGTAGAACAGTTTTGTGATAAAGTTCCCCATTTATTTCAATGCGTATGACATGCATATAGACCAATATTAGAGTTAAAAAAACATTTTTTTTTTAGGTCTGTTCCTCTTTATTTGCTTTTGTATCCACTAATTTCACTTAGTCTTAAACATTTTTACCAACTCTTTTAATTTATCCCAAAAGGGCAATGCCCTAAATCTCAATTTACAACCTGATGTTGTACCTTGTGACACATAACCAGGGCATTTAAAATATTTTATTACTGCCTTATATAAAAATATTTTTTTAAATTATAAGATGTTGGCGTGTTGTTTAAATGCTGGGCTTTATTGTAGTATGTAAGAATATAATAAAACCATATGCAACTGAAATAAATAAATAATGAATAAGTTTCCAAGTACCAACCCTACAATTAGTTTATTTAAAAAATAACCATAGTAGCTATGTAATCTAGTAATTACGTTATAAAATAAAATTATGATTCAAAAGGATTTAAAAAAAGCCAATAAGTGTGTTAAATGTTTTTAAACATTAAAAATTGTGTTCCTTACTAAAACTATTGTTTAAATATATAAATTATTATGTTTATAGGCGTGGTCGTGGTGGAGTACAGCTAGGACCAAGTGGTTTTAATACTGCTCCATCTTACAGTGGTGATTTTGGAAGAAATAGGTCAATGAATAGAGGTACGTTTTGTTTTTTTGTTTTTTTTTTTCTATAAATTTTCATTAGATCTAATTTTTTTTTAATTTTTATTGATAATAGGGGGTCGAAGTGGTGGAATGGGAATGAGCAAAACTCCAACTGTGCAAAGTAGCAAAACTGGTCATAGTGTTCACATGCGTGGTCTGCCTTTTGAAGCTTCAGTTAGTGATATTGTTACATTTTTTTCACCTTTGAATCCTGTTGATGTGCGTTTAATGTTTGAGCCTAATGGAAGACCTAAAGGTGAATGTGATGTAGATTTTGCAACTCATAGTGATGCTGAGTCTGCTATGCTAAAAGACAAGCAAAATATGGGTAATTTTTTTTTTTTTTTACTTTACATATATGTATATATGCAAGTCTCAATTTTACTGTCGGACATCTTCGATATCTGATATATGGAGGCAATTAACCATTGTTTATTTTTACTGAAAAAAAATCAACAATGGTTGGTTGCCCTCCTCTAGCAGGTCTCAAGAATGGTTAGAGGGGTAGCAATGTCTGGCCATTAGTCCTGATATGTGTGTCTTTATATGTATATATTTCTTAAATAATACTATTATTAATATTGAGAAAAATTATTTCTTGATGTTTTAAAATTATATATATATATATATATATATATATATATATATATATATATATATATATATATATATATATATATATATATATATATATAAATTTAAAAAATACGGCCGTGTATAAACATTTATACACAACTTTACTTTTATATAAAAATATATATTTTTTTATTTTTAATTTTAATATATGTTATTCGATATTTCACAGATCTATTGTGATCAACTTCATCAGGTATAATAAAAAATACCTGATAAACTTGATGACACTGATCATAATAGATCAGCAAAATATTGAGTAATATATTTTAAAATAAAAACAAAAAAACTAATATATATTTTTTCAAAAATATATATTTGTTTTTTTTATATTTGCAGCCATATTTATTGATTTTTGCATATATTTTATTGTGTAACAAGAAAATGACTTTCAAAGATTATAAATATGTGAGGCCATGAGAACAAAAGAGGTGTAACCTATAAATTTACAAAGTGTTTTTTTTTTTCGCATAACATAACTCTATAAAAAACTTAAATAAATGTCTCAATAGATAATCAAAACTGAAAAGCTGCTATGAGTTCAAAAACAAGTGTGATAATTCAATTAAAAAACTACGGAATTTTGTTTTTACTATTTTCTCCATTATCTTAATATGTTGCTTTTGTTCTTATGGCCTCATATATACAGGGGCTATTATAGGAAAATAATTTGGCTGGTGGTCCCCCTGTACCAATGTACCGTAACAAAATTAGCCGTTTTTTTAACGAAGTTTAGAAATTGAGGACTGTTTTTGCAAAAAAGTTCCTCAATTTCGAAATTTGGACGGAGCACCAAATACTGTCAGCGCTGTCAAAAATGATCTAGAATAGCCCATAAATGCGAGTTTCCACTCATCCGTTTTTCTACAGGAACGGGATAGGAAAAGAAAAAACAATCACGTAAGCATGCATAATAAAAGTTTTTATTTGTCCGAAAGAAAACTGTGCATGCTCACGTGATTATTTTTTCGTTCCTTTTCCTTTTCCCGTAGAAAAACGGATGAGTAGAAACTCACCTTAATATATATTTCCAAAGTATCCATTCAGCACAAAATGTGTAAATATTCTAATAAATAAAACAACTTTTTTAATTTTTGTTAAAAACCATTTAATTTATTAATACTATATATATATACAGGCCTCGGCGGGAAGCAAGAGCTTTAGCTCTTGCTCTCGTCCACACTCCCCTAAACGGTTTACAAGAGCAATTTACAGCTCTGGCAAAAGTATAATTTTTCTTACGAAAGTATAATTATTGTTGCAACTAAAATAAAAAACACAATGTGATTTAAAAAAAATTAATTACATAATATAGTGTAATTAATTTTCAACAGCTCGGTGATCGGCTCAACAAGAGCCTGTTTATGTTCAGCTCGAATGGTAAACAAGCCGGGCTTAAACAAAAAATTAGGCTCGTTTATTAAACGAGTCGAGCTTGAACATCATAGGCTCATTCATATAGGCTCGATTAAAGCTTGAATATATACATATTTATTTATATATATTATAATAATATATACGTAATAAACAAAATTGATATATATATATTAGTATATAATAAAAATATAGTGTTAGTGTAACCATATGAGATATGACCCATATAACTTAGATTAACATAGATTTGTGGGATCTTATTTCATTATGTTGTTTATTTGCATGTTTAATAGACTGTAGGATTGTTTATGTTGTTTGTTGATTTGGACTTGCATTATTTACAGACGAGCCTTTAACGAACAATTTTTTTTACTAAACAAGCTTTAAACTAACAGGTTACAAAAATTATTTTGAGTTTTAAACCAGTTGAGCTTGAGCAACATGTAAAACGAGCCGAGCCCAAACAATACTAATCCTTAACGAGCCGAGCTCGAACAAAAAATCTCATGTTTGAAACAAGCTTGAGCCAAGCCTGAACATTCTTAATATGTAAACGAGCCGAGCCCTGGCAAGCTTGGCTCGCTCGGCTAGATTTACAGGCTGTAAATCTAGCCGAATATGTCTGTGTGTGTGTGTGTGTGTGTGTGTGTGTGTGTGTGTGTGTGTGTGTGTGTGTGTGTGTGTGTGTGTAAAAGATATATGGTTAACAATATAATATATTGTTAACCATATATCTTTTTAATATATATTTTAATTATATATTGTTATCTTGCTTTATAAACTTCATCTTTCTTCTTTTGGTAATTTTCAATTATAGTGGTTGCTTGCATCCTTAATGGAAGTAAAGATGTTTATATATATATATATATATATATATATATATATATATATACATATATACATATATACATATATACATATATACATATATACATATATACATATATACATATATACATATATATATATATATATATATATATATATATATATATATATATATATATATACACGCACACACACGCAACCCTCGGAATTAAGAAAATTGAGGTCGGCAATAATTTGCCGACCTCAATCTTATAGAGGTCAGCATCAGGTCGGCAAAACCATTAATTTTTTTTGCCAATCGCAAACACGTTTAGGTCAGCAGTTAGGTTGGCATTGCCGAATGCTGACCCTAATTCCGAGGTTATATATATATATATATATATATATATATATATATATATATATATATATATATATATATATATATATATATATATATATATAAATATCAAGCCTTCTCAAGAAAGACATGGTTGCATGTCTTATATGATCACGCACGCAGTATTTTGTTTTGACAACTTAGCCACCGCACTTTGCGTGTTTTGACAATTTACATGTTTTAAAAATGTACTGAAAAAACTTAACTGAAGAGAAAATTTAAAATAAACAAACCATAAACTGAAAAGAAAAATAAAATCTCAACAAGTAATAAAACAATTAAAAGAGAAACCAGTAAAAAGAAAAACATAAAATTAATATTTTTAATTCAGAAGTGTCTCAATAGATTAAAGTTAATAATTTTTTTAATATTACTACATTAGTTTAGTGCTTAAGGATATACTAATGAGTTTGTGACTGTTTATGCGATGTTGTAAGAAGATTCAAATCCTTTATTTTCAAGGTAGACATTGAAATATCAGTTTCTAAGTTTTAAATAATTAAATTTTGAAGTAATTGCTTGGATTAAATAACTTAGAAACATCTTTTCTAAACCTAATGAAGTGAAATACTTTTAAATAAGAATAAAATTTTATTCCTTTAGTATTTCTGGTTTATCTTTTTTATTTTAAGATAATCAATTTAGTATTTTTTTTTTTTTTTTTCTTTAATTAATTTTTTTTTTTTCTGGTTTAAATTTCTCTTTTCAGTTTATAGTTTTTTTTTTTTTAATGCACTAATTTTCTTAACTTGCAAAGAGTCGTGGCCAAGTTGTCAAAACAAAATATTATAAATGTGGTCATGGGTCAATTAATGCCAAATGGACCAAAATTTTAGGATTTCAATATTCAAATTTTGATGAAACTTGGTTGATTGGTTTATATCAATAAGAAAAGCAATTCCAGAAAATTTCAGCATATAATATTTTGTGGTCCATTTGAAATTTCTTTCAAAAAAAGCTTTAGTAGCAAAAACATGTTTTGTTCATACTTTAAAGCTATATATTTTTAAAAAAATGACTGCATATAAAATTTATTAGTAGCTTATTGTACAAGGAGCATAATCTTTTAAATTAAACTTTATGTAGTGTAATATAGTTGTATCATTTGAAATGTATGGTGAAGTGATAGGATTTGTTAGTGTAAACTGGCCCCTGTTATGTCTTTTGATAGAGTCTCCACTCTTTCTATGTGAAGTAGCATAAAAAATGCCATTCTGCAGATGCCTCGTTATCTTGTTCATGGTGACATAAGTAAGATTTGTTTTTATAATTTTTGTATTGTAAATCTGTACCATCACTAAAATAAATGCAATGGGTAAAGTAAGGCATTAACTCTCTTCAATGTTTTATTACTTCATAAATAAAGCAATGAACTGAATTTGGATTTTGTTGCAAATGATCTGAGATAATTGTATCACTTTATCTTATTTTCTTTCATATAGTAAATAAAAAAGGATGCAATGTTGCTTGATTAAAATTAAAAAAGGATATTGCTTGATTGTTGTTACGATGGAAACCTTGTACTACATCTTAAATTTAAAAACTGTAATTTTCAGCGATGTCTAGTAATACTAAAATATAATCACTTGGTAATGTTTATTTTAGATGCAGCAAATATGCAGTTTGATTTTTGGCTAAATAGTGATGATCGCTCAATTGGTCTATTTGTTGACAAGCTTTTTCAAAATTACTATTAAATAGTGTACTAAGTATCAAGTGCTCTGAGTTCTTTAATAAATTTAAAGTTTGAGGTTCTTTATTTTTCTTTAGTTTGAGGTTTTTTAACAAATTTAAAAAACTAAAGTACCAAAAACTATAAAACACATAAAACCAAGTAACTTGTTTTCTGTTGAGTCTTATTTTTTACAAAATTCACCAGACCTACTTGTGAGACTAATTTGAGTTCAGCTGATATTGTGATCTTAGTGAGAACAGGTCTTCAAGTTCAAATTCAAATAAAGCAGTAGTGCCATTTAGAAATCCAATACTGAGAACTGTTTCATCCCATCCCATGAAAACTAATGTCAAAAATGTGCTTATCTACATATCATATTATCTCAGTCACTACATGATAGTTAGATTCGGTCACTACCCTGACCCTGGTTCCTGTGCTTAAACTTTTTTGTGGTCTAAATATTGCATATTAAGTTTGTTTTTCTTTTGTTCTCTTTGAATCATAGTTTTAATAATTACTTTAAATTGGTCGAAACTATGTTCAGATCTTTCAGAACTGTTTATGCTATAAATACGCCACCTCAACTTGAAACACCGTGCAGACTTTTGCATAGTAATGGTGATCTCATTTATTCAGTTTTATTTTTTCTGTTTTCATTTGTCAGCTGTGTCTAAATAATCAGTATTTTAGCCTGAGTCAAATAAAAGTGTCATCAGTGTCAGAATTTGGAGATGGAGGATGAGTTATGGATGTTATTAGTGAAGGCATTGATAGTAATGTTGGTGGTGCTATTGGTGCTGATGGATTGTATAGCTCTGAATACTTGGGTTTCTTTCTACTAATTGCATTTTTATTAAATTGATAGAGACCTATATTTTAAAAACACTGACTGCATGTGATCTATTGAAAGTCTGCTCAAATGAATATAATTTATCAAGCAAAAGAGGAAACGTCGGCTTTTCAATATTTCTAAAACCTTTGTAGTGTTGTTGAAGAATTGCTTGCCAAACATTTTTAACGTAACATAGCATTTTGCTTTTGTAGAGTAGCAAAATGTAGCAAATAATCACTGTCTGTATTGCAGCAATTATTGATATTGTAATGAACTTTTTCAATATTGCCACTAATAATAAGTGATCGCCTTGCTTCTATTCTAATTAAGACTATTTTTGAACCTTGATCACACTTGAACCCGATTTGAACCCGCAGTTGAAAAGTATTTAATGGTGTACTGTATTTATATCTTATTTTGCAGGTCACCGTTACATAGAATTATTTTTAAAGTCGTCACCTAATGCGAGTGGATGGAGGTCTGAAAGTGTACACCCTCGAAGTATGTAATCAACCTTCTTTTTTTTCTTTTTTTTTTTATGTTTGGATTTATATATTTAGAATATAAATGTTAGATTTATATATAAGTTATATTCTATTTTTAATGCATACGTTTAGTCTTATTTTTTCATTATGTTTTAGACATATCTAGCGGACCAATGCTCAATCCACGTCGTGGAAATATGGGATGTGATGTAGATGGCGGTGGTTATGATAACGGAGACAGTTATGGAACTGGAGGTGGTGGTTATGGGGGAGGGTATGGTAATTCAGGTCCAAGATATGGAAACAGTTACAATAATGGTCCTTCAGGATATAATTCTCGTGATGTTAGTTATCCAATGCAGAATCACAACATTGAAGACAATTTCTACGGTAACTAAAGTACATAAAGACTAGTTGTTTATTTTTTATGTCACTGTGGTCAACGTTTAGAATGTAATCAATTCATTTGAAGAGATCAAAGACCTTTCATCTGCTAGTAAAAACGAAATTAACTTGATATTAAAATTAGGCATGTTTTATGGTCTTTCTTTTGATTCGTGGTTGATTACACAGAAAGTAGATGCCGGCATAAACTTATGTTGGAATGTAAATAAGTTTTAATAAAGAAAAGTTTTGCTTTCTTGTGTTCGTTTTCCAGTTTTTAATTTCTATTAAAATCATAAGAAAAAAAATTTATTTAATAATTTTCATTTATTGTTTAATTCACCAAATAGTATACCAAGGAAAAACTGACGGACAAATCCTGTCCGTCAGTTATCATAGAAACACTTACCGTCAGTATACATACACAGTTAATTCCCGGTATGTCGAATACCGGTTAACGAATTTTTGTTATCCTGATAACAAAAATCAAAAGGACCAAACAAAAATAAGGATATTCGTTAAATATCCTTATTTTTGTTTGGTCCTTTGAAATCATCTATTTGATTACTATTAAAAATCTCTTGTTAGTCGAACATTCGTTTAATCGAACCATTTTCTTTGGATGTTTGAATTATCGGGAATTAGATGTGTGTGTGTGTATAGATATTTATAAATATATACATACATATATATATATAAATATATACATATATATATATATATATATATATATATATATATATATACACGCATACAAAACTAGATACATTAGAAACAGTTTAATATATTGAAAAACTATCTGCAGAAAAAATTACATAAGTAAAAGTACCGCAAACAGGACACTCTTCACAAAAATCTATATAACTTTTATTATTGAGAATTTGTAGGATTTTTTTTTTCTGGAATATAGTGGTTTATTAAAGCAATTCTGCAGTGTATAAAAAAATTAAAATTTAATTTCAAGTTTCTATTAAAAAAAATATATACATATTTTTTTTAAGTGTCCGCTTTTCGGAAAATTGTCCCTAAAAGCGACAGTTCCAAATTATATGAAAAACACAGATAAATTGATAAATTTAATATTTTTGTTGTTAAATTATACACAACAAGGGGCAATAACAACACAAGGGGCAACAAATACAGGCTAGAAAGAGAATACGTACCATCATGTTTACCGAGATATAATTTTTTTACCAATCGAGTTTGTAAAAATTGGAATTTGTTACCAAATGAAATCATTGAAGCAACATCGTTGAATGTTTTCAAAGCGCGAATAGATAAACATTTTTCATAACTTGTGTTTTTTTAATTTGTGTGGGCTGTCTTTAACCCAATGCTTGCATCGCGTTCCACAATTTATTTTTAAATATTTATATTTAAACAAATATGTAATTGTTACAGCAATAAATATTACTACTATTACTATTATAATACAAGCAGAAAAAAACAAAAGCAGGCTTGAGCTTAAAATAAAAAATTTATGAACTAAGTTCTGCAGCATTTCGTGCAAAAGAGTTATTCGCCTTTTATACATATCTTTTTGGGTGACAAGATTCATAAAGCCACGAACTGTAACTTGATTTTTGTCAAGTTTTACATAAAATTTGCATCTCTGGTTTTTCATTTTTCAAAAAACTTTTTGTACTTTTTTTGGTTTTCTTGGCAGGAGTTTCCACTTCTGCTGCTGCAATTTCAACGTATGTTCGTTTTAGCAGCTTCGCGTCTTCTCTTAACTTTTTGTACCATGCTTCTGTTAAAGCTTGGCCAGTCATTGTTTTACATTTCTGGCTTTTTTTTACATGATACTTGAAAGCGTTTTGAAGTCTTCAAGAAAGCTCTTTCAAGACTGATTTTTACACAAGTCGCCGATTTTTCTTGAAATTGAAGTTGCAGACAGAATTAAAGTTTGTGTTTGTTGAGCAGTTTGAGACAACGAAATGGGCTGCGTGGTGATTTTGTAATTGCTGATGATGTCATTAAGGTGTTATTAAAAGTTTGACTAATTTTGATTTGTCAATGTTGTCTTGATTTAATGGAAAGAGCCCAGTGTTTTCCAAACCAAGAATAATTTGAGTACGAGTGTAAGCTTTGTTGCTTTTATACAACTGTGCAAAAAGACTGGGGAAAATTTTCTTTGGAAAAGTTGCTAAAACCATTTTCAGCATAAAATTTTTTTAAAATACCAGGAACGCACTCTTGTCAAACCCCTATTACGACGTTGAGCGTCCTTTGCGTCCGCGAACTCGTATTTCTAGGAAATAGACAAAAATAGGGTATATAGAGATTTGCGCAACAGTGTGCACATACACCGACTGATTTTTAGAGAGAATATGCAGCGGAGTGTGCAAACAACGACTGAGGGTTTGGGGTAGGCAGGTTCTCTTTAAAATGTCTTCATTTAAAAGACATTTTTTTCATTTAAAATTCGCTTTTTTACATTTTCCGACCTTAAGGGCAGCGTCGGAATAAGGGTTTGATAACAGAACCTACCAAAATACCACGCCAAACATCTTTAACATAGCAAAATACACCAACATCAAGAGATTGCAGAATGTGAGATAAATGAGTGGGAATAAAAATTAGTGTTATATTGTTTTCTTTACACTTTAAGGTTACACTTAATGACACGTGTTTGCTGTTGCTATCGAAAGGTAAAATATGTTGACCACCAATTTTTTGAATATGAGGAATAAACATTTCATTGAACACTGCCAAAATTAATTACTTTCCATACAACTAGATAGTGATGTTGTGTAAAGTGCGTTTAGTGGGCCTTTAATCCAATCATCATAGAGTCGATTCTTTGATTTGAAAACAACAAAGAAAGGTGTAGTTTTCTTTTCCGTTTTTTTTCTCCAGTTAATACTAGTGGACGCTTTGCACCTCTTCTGGCAATTACTTTCGCATCGCCTTTGTCACCAATGAAACCAGTTTCATTACAATTCCACAAATGCATGGCTTTACTAAAACCTATTTTTGCTAAATCAAAATGTTTTTTCAAAACAATTATATAACGGCCAATAATTTCTGATGTACATTACCCTGCTCTCAAAGTTGCGATGTTTGTAGCTGTTCTTTCACTTAGTTCTGAGTGCCATCAACTCATAAATTCTTTGTACCATTTGCGACCAGGCGTTCCATTTTTGAACAAACACGTTTCATTATTTTCATTAAATAAACTCTCACTAAACTTTGAATTTATTCATTTTTTAAATGAATAATTTTGTCATACCTCATTGCAAGGTTTTCTCCCTTTAAACGTCGTTCTTTAACTTCCGCAAACAACTTTTTTCTAATATCAACTTTTTCTAATATCAAATTCTAAAATCCTTATCCAAACATGCACAGTTAAACAACATGTCTAGTTTTGCCTTCTAATTTTGAACTATTAAAGTTAGATTGCTGATTTACATTTGAGATGCACCACATACTAAACAAATAACATTGGTAGGAGTTGGTTGTCATGGAAATAATAGTTTGAACTTTTTTATGTATCATTATTAAGTTTACAATATAATGTACTACAACTTCGTTTATTGTACCGTCCTACATTAAAACTGATACAACGGATAATGTTATATTTTTAATAGAAGCTATAATTGACTCATACTTAGCAAAAACTACAACTTTTGATTCTTTTTTGTATATAAACCTGAGAGGCGCGCAGTAACTAGTTAAAGATGATGTCGGAGTTTTCCAAACAACTTTTTTTTTTGTCATCTTTCAAAAAATATAGTTCTAGAGGAACTAAGAAAGTTATAAAAAGCGATTCATCAGTATTAAGTTCACTCGCATCATCTGACTATCGTTTATTAACAGCCTTGTTGCATCATCAAAGCCAACTGTTTCATCATCAAAGCCAACTTTGTACATTAGAATTCTAGTTCAATCTTTGGGCACATGCGAATTTAAAACAACATAAGCTGAACATTTTCCTGATGTAGTATGAAAAAGAAGATCTTGAAGTTGTATTTCTACAGAGTAGTCACTGATCTAAATGTCTTCAGAAAAGTATTTTTTTTACTATCTATATAATAATGCTGAACTTAAAGTAGTAGTGCCCTTTCGAATGTATTTGAGACAGAACTCTTGGCAGCCATTGCAACAGCGGTAGTGGTGAGAAAGAGTCGCATCAATTTTTTCATAAGAAAAAGTAAACGAAAGTGTATGCAAATATCTAAATTATATAAACTTTTAACTATGTAATGTTAAAACATATATCAAGTTCTACAGTTCTTCTTTCACTTAAAAGTTGCATTGCGACAACATTTCTTTAGTTTAATCTATAGCGTATTTATTTTGGTTTTATAAAGTCTTTTGTTTGTTCAATAGTTTCAAATTTTCATCAGCCAACGCGCATGTGTGGCCGAGTTAGCTCGCAAAGTTTCATAAAATAAAAAGGTGTGGTTCAAATCTTACCACTGGAACCTTTTTTTTAATTTTTATTTTTGTTATTCTGCAATACAAAATATAACACTTTTGAAGTTTTATAGAAATTATATACATAACATATGTAAAGGTATTACACCCTGTAACAAACGAAACAGAGAGAACTTTTAAAAAAGCCTAAAATTTCTTAATACATTAAGTCGCCGGTAGAAATTTGCTGCGCATATGTCAAGATAGTTATGTTATCAATTTGCTCAGGTAATTAGTCTTAACAGGCTGCGGATGGTCTAAAAAAAGTTAAGTCTGAAACCTAATTAAAAAAATGTTTTGTATTAAACGGCTGATTCGACCAACCTCCCCGTGATACTTTGTAAATTTAATACAGTCTTGATTAATGATTGAAGTTTTAATTTTTATGCGTTGAATTTTTCGTAATCGAATCGCTACATCACTACTTTACAGATTTTTTACATTGTCATTCGTTTGCCCTTTATTTATTCTAGATACTAGAAAAGGAAAGAAAAAATATATGTATATAAAAAAAAGGTTGCTAACCTAATTTAGGAAACGACTCTTTTTCGACGCTTCGTTTAGCCAATACTAAAGTTGTAGTAGACATTTTTTTGAAAATGATGAAACTTATTTTGACGAAGCAATATCAATATCGCTTCATCAAAATAGGTTTAATTAAAAAAATATTTAAGTTGTATTTTTCTCTTAAAGAGAGAAAAAAATGATTAATTTAAAAGAATATTTAACTAAATCATTTATTTTATCTCTATAAAAAGTTGGGTATGAACGTTATAAATACATAGTTAAATACAACATTACATCAGTAACTATTTCCAATAGTTACTGATGTAACGTTGGAAATTTCATACTTAAATTTAAATGATTTCTATTCATATTTGATCTTCGTAATAAAGACCAAATGTCTCAGATAACTAACTTCCAGATATGGTGCAAACTCTTAAATTTATTTGACATAAGTGTAAACAAATAAGTATATGTCAAATAAAGATGATTTACATAAAATTGCCATAATTGGAGCCTGAAAAAAAAAAGCCTTAAAATTTTTTACCTAAACTTCCCCAAACGTGAGAGCAGTAATTTAAAAAAATATTTTTTTTACTGGTCAACTAAATTTATATTCATTGATAAGTTTTAAATTTCATACAATAAATTCTTATTGTTCAATATATGGTTTGAACCTCCTCAAGTTGAGGAGTTACTCTATATGGTTTGAACATCCTCAAGTTGAGGAGTTACAAATTTTAAAAGTTTATAATTATTGAGCGCTAAGAAATTATTGTATGAAATTTAAAATTTACAAATAAATATAAACTTAGTTAAGAATAGTAAAAAAAAATTTTATCGACTTGATTCTCTCACGTTTATAACACATTTTTGTTACCAGACTCTAATCGTCGCAATTTTCTGCAAAGTATCTTTATGTGACATACATATAAAAACATAAGTTTTTGAAGTTTGTTCCATGTCTGGAAGTTAGCTACCTCAAACATTAAAAAATGCTGCATTCTTTCCTGGGAAAATGTTGCTGTAGAAATAAAACTTTTATTTGTATTAATTTTCAAGTAGAACAAAATACGTTCGTTACAGACGTAACGCTCTGATTTTCAATTTTTTGATTATAAACATTTATCTTTATATTTCTCTACCAATAAAAAAAAAGTTATTTAAAAAATACTTCAAAATAAATATTGATAAAGTTTGTAAATATTATTATTATCATTTTGATTTTTTTTTATAAAAAAGTATCTAATCCAGTAGACTATAAGGTGTTGCATGTGGGCGTCAAAATCAAAAAGACCTGAAGTATCAAAGATATTTTTTTTTAATTTGAAAACAAAATTCTAATTAAAAAAACAACATTATAGAATTGCTTTAACTTTTTTTTTGAAGTTAGCTTGATTGGTTGCTTGTTTGGTTCCGTTATATGTTTGTTGAAATTTTTCAGCGTTTTTCAAGCCCACTGATCAGAAATAAATAAACCAAACAACATACAAAAGAAAAGTACATTCTTATTATTTCCAGTTCCTTTTCACAATGTTTACCATAAAATAATATATTATTATAATTATATTAATATACTATATATAAGGATTTTTATATAATATATTAAATATAAAGTAGAGGTTTATTATAAAAAAAATGGAGATTTTAAATGTAATAAGGTGGAATTTTTTTTACCATTAGTTTTCTCAACAATTTTTTTTGGATAATATATTGAACTTCTAAATAATGCTTTTTTTATTTCCTGGTGTGTTTTTGAATCTTACAACATCAACCAAAGTAATCATAATATCCATATTTTTTCTGCCTGTACAAATTATGGTCCGATGCAAGTGCAAGTGGCTGCAAATGACATTTATAATATACAACAACAACAACAACAACAACAACAACAACAACAACAACAACAACAACAACAAGCTATTTATTTTCCATTTTAAAATCATTTTTACAATAATAAGGTAAATAATAATAACAATAATTATAAAGTAATAAGCAATAGTAATAATTTATAACAACAATAATAATAATAACAAAAAAAAATTATAAATAATAATAATTACTATAATATCGGGTGATTCATAAATAATGATACCATTTTGTATTGATTAATTTTAGCCTCTGTAGTACAAAGTATGAACCGCACATGGTCTTAAAAGATAGACCATTCTCATTTTTTTTCTGCGCGCACGCAAGTGAATCAGTAACAATGAAAAGTCAAGACTTGCAAAATGTTGTAATTTCTAAGTATAAAAATGGTGATGTTCCAACTAAAATTTTTCGTGATTTGAGTGGCACTCTTAGCTTACCAACAATCAAAAGATGGTGCAAAATGATTGCCAAAGATGGTACAATCAAACTTTCAAAACCTCTTGGTCGTCCTCGCACAGCTCGAACAAAAGCAACTATCCAAAAAATAAAAAACCGGCTGAAACGGAAGAAAAAGCCAATTTCTACACGAAAATTGGCCAACGAACTCAATATTTCTCAACCAAGTGTTTATCGTGTTCTTAAAGATGATCTTCAGCTTCGATCCTACAAAAAAGTTGTCCAACCACTATTATCCGATGACCACAAAGAAAAGAGAGTTAAATTTGCAAATTGGGTTCGTAACAATTATCGAAAAGATGATACGATGCGAATCCTTTTTTCTGACGAAATTTTTTTTGATATTGATGGTATTTATAACTCTCAAAATGACAGAATATGGGCTTTAAATCGTGTTGAAGCTGATAGCATCGGAGGAATCAAGCAGCGAAGAAAATTTCCTGAACGTGTTTTAGTTTGGTTAGGAATTTGTTCAAAAGGTGTATCACCATTAGTTATTTTTGAAAAGGGTACCGTTAACCATGAAAGGTATATTGAAGAAGTTTTATCAGTTGCCAAAAAATATGGCAATAAAGTATTTGGTGAAAACTGGATATTTCAGCAGGATGCACAAGCACATACACACCGATTGACACAACAATGGTGTCAGGACAATTTTCCTGATTTTATTCCTAAAGAACGTTGGCCTCCAAATAGCCCAGATTTGAACCCATTAGACTTTTCTATCTGGGAGGAATTTAACCATGTCATTGATTGGAGTCAAGTAAGCTCAAAAAAAACGTTAATCGGTGAGTTAAAACGTGCAGTAAAGAGAATTAGATTTGAAATTGTCTTAGAGAGTTGTAATTCTTTTTCAATTCGATTAAATCATGTTTGTGAGAATGGTGGAAACTATTATTCAAAATAAAAAGACATTATCTTATAGAAAAAAATTTTCTCTATTTTTTGAACCTATTTTGAATGTTAGAAAGTTAATATCTTAGTAAAAAAAACTGAAAAATAAATGGTATCACTATTTATGAATCACCCGATAATAAGTAAAATGATATGTTATTTCTTATTATAATAAGTTAATGATTAGTATGGATGGTGTCACTCATACAGAAGTCTGATCAAAGGAGTGACACCAAATACAGCTGAAGTGAAATTGAAAATGGAGTCTAACCGTTAGGAGTACTTTGTAATTTATTTTGAGTAATTTTTAAAATTAGTTGCTTTTAAAATTTTATAATTTTAAATTAAGTTCTCTCTATAGACGACTGAAACTCGCTTCAAGAATTATATTTTATAAAAAAAAACTGACTCATGCAAATCCATTACTAAAACAGATGAATGCTTTAAATATTTACCAAATCAATATATATCAAAATATTTTGTTTATGTTCAAACATAAAATGGGAACTATTCCAAGTCGATTTATAAATAACTTTTTTAAAACTAATATAAATAAATTTAGCACTAGAGCAATTGGAGACTATATGGTACCCTTCAAATAAACAAAATTGTCCCAATTCTCTATAGCATATCGTTGTCCTTACTTGTATAACAAATTATTACCAAAAAGTTCCTCAATATCTCTCCTAAAAAATATAAATTGAATCAAAGACTCTTAAAAAACTCGTTTTAGATACAAGCAGTTATAAGAAAATTTTCTAATATCTTGTATGAGAATTCAAATATCAAAATATGTCCCAAAAAATGTATATATATGTGTGTATGTGTATATGTATATATATAAATTATGTTTAGGTTGTGCTCCTTCCTAATAACACAACTAATTATATTGAAAAATAATTGAAATAAATAAAACAGTTATAAGTATATAAAATTATTTTAAAAAAAGGTTCTCGATGACAAGACTTCATACAGTTTTCTGCGAGTTTCCCTTGACTACATAACTAAAGGTTTATTTTTTCCTTTTTTAAGACTTATCAAATATATCCTATTTCAGTTATTTTCGAAGCTTTTTTACTGTATTTGTAATAAAAGTATATATTGTTAAAACTATTTGTAATAAAAGTATGTATTGTTAAAACTATGTAATTTTAAAAATATATGAAGAAAAAAAAAAAAAAAAAGTTGGACATAATAAGTCACCTTGACCCGGTCACGTGACCAGGTACATAAACTTTTTATTTAAATTTTTATTACAAACTTTTCTACTTATAAACTGAAAATTTATGCAGTCAATGAATTATTATCATTACATAAACATACTGACAAAGTATTTTCATGACAGCTTCATGACTGATAATTTTGCAATAACTCAAGGCTTTCAAAATTTTTTGCCCTGTCTTCCCCTCCAATTAATAAATTACAAAGAAATAAAAAAATATGTGGCTGTGTAACTGCTACATATTTTTTATTTAACTTATTGTTATTGTAAGATGTGTTACGCTAATTGCATTGTTTTCAAAGTTCTATTACTGACATAAAGCAACTTTAACTTGCCTAAGTATATAGTTGTATAATAAGTATATAGTTGTATATTGTTGTTGTAAGTAAAAGAATTGGAAGTAATTTTTTTTGAATAATAAAAAAATAATACATTAATATATAATCTATTTTCAAATTTTACAATTTATTTGGTTAAATGGGGGCCATAATGATGGGGGGTCCATAAATGATGTCACCATATTTTAGGCAATATTTGACCACTCTCCTCCCACCTTTGTCACCGGTTGTCCTTTTTTCCTACCCCCTACCCCCTCCTCTATAGGATGACATAAAATTTAAACCCTCAATCCTTTTTTTTTTTTTCTTAATAAAATTTGTTCTTAATTTAAACATGTTTATTGACATTTTTCACATATGAATTACAGTTTTATGTGTTTAAAAATACATTTAATATATAATACGAATAAACATTTACAAAAAATCAATAAAAATGAATTCATTTAAAGCGTTTTGATTCCAGCAGTTCTCTACGACAAGACCTCAAGGACTTCTTCGAGTTTCTGCATTCTTTATTCCTAATTTTCATTGTTATATTTATTGTTATATTTCTTTTGTTAACGAAATCTTTATTGTAAATATTATTTATTTCTTTTTTATGTCTTACGTTTTTTTCACATAAAGTTATAATAGAAATTGTAATAATGATTGTAATAAAGAATAATAAAAAAAAAAATCAACTAGGTACTGATTGGTAACATCCACATTTGACTTATGTAGTTTTTTCTTGTAGGACTCCCTGCAATAAAAAATTTATTATTTTATTCTTATTCTACGCATTAAATTTAATAAAAATGTGTCAAGGTAACTTTCTCTTTTCAATTCAAGAATTTTTTAAATAGAGTACTGGCATAATTATTACGATGATTGATTATATTAATTTTAGAGTTTACAGAAATGACTAGATTTGAGGTCCTGAAACCAGTCTATGTACAAAATTCCTGTACAAAATTAACATTGTTTTTTTTGTTTTTTTCCGTTTTTCAAATTTTTCGTTGTTTTATTTATTTACTTTAGTAGAAAAAGTGATTTATCTCCCCGTAAAAAAGGTCAGAAATTAAAATTCTCTTGGATAATTTAACTCTTGGAGAAAATTTACTTTTGGAGAGCTTACTCAATTTTAGCTTTGAAATATGGGTTGGTTTAACTGGTAATCCAAAACCTAAAAGAAAATACCGAAGAAAGCGTATATCTTCACAATAAGATGATCGAGCTTTGGCGAGACTCTCATTATACTTGAGTCTTTTTTTTTTAAACTTAATTAAAGTATGTCTAAAAGCTCAAATAATCAAGAGGCACTTCGAAAACGAAAATTGGCCAAAAATTGGTCGAAAAAATTGTGATCCTTGATGACGAGTCGTTTTTTCCTTTAAGCAACGCTGTCCTTTATGGCAACACAGGGTATTATTCTTCTGATTTAGACGCAATGCCTAATCAGGTACAACTCAAAAGGAAAAGCAAATACGATTCAAATTATTAGTTTGCATAGCCTGAGAAAGTCTAAAAGCATTATATTGCTTCTTCGAGCAGTCAACAAGGATATGCATATTTCCAAATATCTGGTTAAACTAAAAAAGTTTATCAATGAGGTTCAGAAAAACGATGAAAATGTGTTCTGACCTGATCTAGCTTCAACGCATTATTAAAACAAAGTTTAAGATTACCTAAAACGCGAAAATATTAAGTACGTGCCGAGAGACAAAAAACTCTGCATATGTATCCGAATTGCGCCCAATAGAGGATTTTTGGACTGCAGATAAAACCTATTTTTCACTGCAGATAAAACCTATTTTTCAGTTAATTACCAAGTACTATGCAAGTATGCAGAATAGAATTGCTGGTGCAACCAAATACTAAAAACATGTACACAATGATACAATGATTAAATTGTACACAGTACATGAAGTTTGTTAAATTTGAGCTTTATTTATTTGACATATTGAGCATGGGGAATAAAAACTAGTGTTTTGTGAAAAAACAAGTTTTTGGTCAACTATTGCTATAATTTGGCCATTATTCTAATCATCAATTGATATGACCAGAATAGGGCATTCTAAATGTCTGAAATGGTCGCATCAGTTGGAATATTGACGCCCTCTATCAACCTTCTATTGCACTTGGCGGCTAATGTGAACAGCTCTAACACGCAAAGGGATAATAAACATTTAGTTAATAACGTTGGAATGAATAGACCTGACTTGCTTTTTGAGCATGGCTTGAGAGACAAAGTATAAGCTGCAATGCTTACAGACAAACTCAATTCCACAGAGGGACAAAACAGATCATAAAGAGAAAGTTTAAATGATTTCATTTAACTTTTTCTTTATGATTTTTATAACTTTTTTATTTTTTTTTTATTTTAACTCACCTCCCCAAGGCCAAGAAGGCCAGTACAGATAAAGAGGCTACTTGACTGTGGTTATGAAAGGAATTATTATGTATCAATTTTTCAAGTATTGTCAGCAACGGGATAATTTCAAGACAAAAATCCAAGAAAAAAGGTCAGAGATGTTCAATAGTAAGAACATTAACGGATAAGGTCAGGCTGTATGCTGTTTTGAGGAATAAAAAATTGCAGGCCAGGAAATTATGTTGCATCCACCATATTACTCGAATAAGATTTTATAAGCTAATATATAAAGACTGTAATGGCTATTATATATATATATTTTTTTTTATTTTATTTTAGGTGCCCCAAGAAGTCCATACGGTCTAATCACAGAGCACCGCGGAAGAGCATTTAAAAGAAAGTTGACGCCTCCTTCCTTACCAATGTTATAAAACCTGCCCAGAAGTAACATTGAACCAGGTATCACTAGCTTCTGAGGCAAGCGCCCTAACCACTGCGTTTCGGTCGCTCAAGATACAACTGATATACTTGCATAATCAATTGTAATATTCTTTTTAAACAATC
Organism: Hydra vulgaris; assembly: GCF_022113875.1. NCBI lineage: Eukaryota > Metazoa > Cnidaria > Hydrozoa > Anthoathecata > Hydridae > Hydra > Hydra vulgaris. The sequence continues at coordinate 18,473,143 of NC_061170.1, read as the reverse complement.
ATTAATGGTTGATACACGGAAAAATCCCTTTGGAAAAACATTTTTATACTCTCTTTAGAAAATTGTAATAAGAGCAAAACTATTTCAATCATTAATGATAGCAAAAATATTTCCTTGGGGACGACTTCCGCACAAAAAACTTGATCGTAAATTAAATAAAAAGCCGCAGCTCTCAACTTATTATATTTGAGAAACTACGAACAATTTAGCAGTATATAATTAATTGCCATATCTTTAATATAATACGCATATGAAATTTAAACAAATATCAACACAAGTATCTTTCCTAGGGATAAATAAAAACATTACATTCTCTAGCGTTAACATTATTAAAACACTTGTTTACAAAGTTTTGCAGTTTTAGTAGGAACAGGTGCACTTGTCTATTTGTCTGTGAATGTGGAGTATTTTAACCATTTTCTTAATAGAACTTATGGTTGACTCAAACTGAGCTCTTTCATAGTGCATAATTACATAAACAGTTTTAGAGAGTAGGGGATTAAGCAGACCCAAAACTGAAATCCGAATGCCCTGGGGCAAGAACGTTTCACGGAGCCTGTAATACGATATCTCTTTTTAACGAAAAAAAATTTTCAATTGGAACTAATCTAATAGTTATCGTTCTAAGCTCAACTTTTGAGCTTGAAAACTAATAACTGTCATTCAAATAATGGTAGCCGTACTTAAGTTTTGCTCCACCTAAAAGTTTAACTTGAAAATAAAAATAAAAATGAGACCCTGGGTGTCCTTGCGGTAGTTTCGGCCCTTTGCTTCTCACAATAATTTTTTCATAAAGATTTTCTGTAAAAACCGAGGTATTTTTATCTTTAGGCTAAGTAAAAATATTTTTTAGTCTATTGAATAACGCCGCAAAAAATTTTACGCCTTTGTTGATAATATCAGTTTTTTAAAAATAAATTTTTAAGTGGTAGAGAAAGGAATATAGTTGGAGGAACTTTTTAATAAATAGTTGTGACGTCATAGAATTGAATTTCACTGAATTCCTAATGTTCTAGGTACTGTTCCTTAAGGCAATTTCTCCAATACGATGGCAACATCTAAAGGTGCTAATCTATACAACAGACAAAATTGGGAACAGTCAGTAAGTATTTTAAATCTGATTTCATTAGTTGTTGTTTTGTTTTCAGTTTTTATATATTTTGAATAAATTGCCTGTTACATTTTGTATATATATTTTGAATTTAGTTACTTTTATCATTGAATGAAATTATTTAAAATGGCTTCGATTACTCTTTAACTATACTGCTCTATAATATTTTATAAATGATGTTAATTAATAGTATAAATATATATGCATAGTATGTCTTATTTTTAAGGATGTCGTTGTTGAAAAACTATTATTTTTTTAAGCTATGCAATACTTAGTTCTAAATTTCTTTATTATAGAAGTATAAGACGTTTCTATATTCTGGAAGAATTTTGTATTCTTACAAATAATGAGTTTTATTTTTCATCAATTTACATTGTAAGTTAGTAGAAAAAGTTTATTTATTAAGTTATTAAAAAGAATGTGTGTGTGTGTGTGTGTGTGTGTGTGTGTTTATATATTTATATATATATATATATATATATATATATATATATATATATATATATATATATATATATATATATATATATATATATATATATATATATATATATATATATAGATTAAGCAGATTAAAAAAAAAAAAAAGAGTTTGTTTCTTAAACATAACAATAAGCTCCAAAAAGGGCCGATTTTTATGATTGAAATCAAAATATATTTTATCTCCTAATGTAAATATATAAAAAATGTTTAAAAAAACGCAAGTAAAACCCTGTAAAGCCAATATAATCTGTTAATACAAATCTATTTTCATCATAATATTGATTGCATGTGAGATCTATGATATTATCACTTTCATTACACTCTCAACTTACTAATTTTCAAAAGGAATTTTTCTTCAGCCTAATATTGACAGACTAAGATTAACAAATATTTTACAGTAAATACAAACGCAACAAGTATTCCCAAAAGCTGAAACTTTACTGCTGCATTGGTATTTTTTATATCTTCCAAGATAGTTTTCCATCTAAAAGTTGTAGGAACAAATCTTATTGAATAATAATTAAACCGTTTTTAATGAAACAATAAGAGTTACCATTTTTATAACTTTTTTATTTTTTTTTAATTTTAACTCACCTCCCCAAGGCCAAGAAGGCCAGTACAGATATGGAGGCTACTTGACTGTGGTTATGAAAGGAATTGTTATGTATCTATTATGAATCTATTTTCAAACCAACTAAAAGTCTAAAGCTGATTGCAGAATTTATTGTAAAGGTTTTTAAAAATTTCCCAGTTGTTTTGGTATTAAGTTTAACAGTGAAAATTTTCTTATTGAAATCTTAATTGACAAAGGTGAAAAGAAGTCAGAAGGACAGTGTTTAATAAAATTTTGCATTTAAAAAGCCTCATAGAAGACTTTCATGATGAAGAAGATGATTTTGTAGGGGAAACTGTTGAGAAAAATGGTGAAGATGAAGCCAATGTTAGTGAAAATGATTATCCATCATAAATGTAAGAGTGTTTTAATACTAATTGAAAAAGTTGAAATACTTGAATTTATTAAAATAATTTATTTAATTCAAGAGTGAGTACATAAAAATTATTTAATTCATGAGTGTTACAGCAAAAATGTTGAAAAATATGTAAAACTTGTTTTACATATTTTTCAACAGAAGCTTCAGCATCTGTGGTTGGACATAATCGCAAAGATGGAGTTATTTGAAACAAAATTAGGTCCAGCAAATTATTTAAAAATTTCACATAAAAAAGTGATTTTAAGTTGCAATATTTTATATTTTTGTTGTGTTTTATATAAATAACCACGGCAGTTATAAAAAGTTTTTATCTTGATAGTTTATTTGAACATAGATGTATTGGAAGTATCAGTTGTCGTTTTTTTTGTAATATATGCCTCTATTTCATTTAAAAAACAATTAAAAATTTAGATTTTTGGTCATAACTTCATTTGTATAGTTTTTAAGAAAAAAATTTAATTTCAATAAACAATGTTCAAAATTTATTTTGCATTATTTGGTATCTAATTGAATTTTTATAGTACATTTATAATTATATTTTGCATTTTTAACCCATAAAAATGTCAAAATTTTTACATTTTGAAGTTTAAATCCAAGTGGGTTGGTAACTAGTAATCACTGACTTTTTTCTTCATAAATGTGCTTTACAAATCAAACGCCAGGTATTATAAGGGAGCATTTTTTTATTTGTTAAATATTTTTTATTTTTTCACTTGAGAAAGATTTACCATATTTTGTTATCATAAAAAAATAATTCGTAAACCAAACCAGAATTTTTTTTAATAGAAAGATTGTCTGCCCTAGCCAAAACCCTGAGCTGATGTAACATCAACCCAATCAAATAAGTAAGAACATGTGTCCTTACTTAATTGATCTAAATAAACGTTAAATCTCCCTTCAACCAATTTAAGCATGTATTTTTTAAACTTATGATATTTATCAAACTATTTTAATCAAATTACATTTTTATTACTTAAATAATATATTTATGCAAAAAATAAAAGTTAGACATTTTTTTAATTAAGCATTTTTAAAAAATGTTTTATTTAAAAAAAATTTTAATAATTATGAACAGTAGTGTATATCTATTAGGGTGATCCCTATTATATATACACTACTGTTTATTTATATCATGTTTTTCAATTTCATCATCGCTTTTAGAAACTTTCTGATTGTCAAAGGTTGCTTCTCTTTTTATATCTTGTGTAACCAATAAAATTTAAATTAATGTTTGGAAATTCTATTCCATAAAACTCATCTTGTTCTATATAATTTTCTGAGAGTTTTAGTGAAAGCTAGAAACAAATCAGATTTAATTAGAGACCAGTGTAAATTTTGACTTTTCATGGTCGAAAAAATATGGTAAAAATTTTTTTTTGGAATTTATATATTTTAATAATAAAAGTTTTAAATGGAAAATGTAAGTCAGCTAATTGAGAAAATAAAATATTTGAGATGATCAATGATTATTAGATTTTAATTATCATTCATTTAAAAAATACCAACTGTTATAAAAATACTGACCTCCTTAGTAGATGATGGATAAATCTGTTGCTGGAAAAATTAATGCATCGACTATTTTAGATCATCCTAGACTGTATCAGTCATCATCATAGACTGATCTTGATCATTGATCTTTGGTGAGAATTTTGTTGTATCTAAGTAAGAGCAGTGTTCAGCACTATCATATCAGACAACTTTCTTGTTAACTAAATTCTACAAATGAATCGGTGAATGTTAAAAAGGCCGAAGTCCAACAATGTAAACTTTTGGGAAATTAAAAAAAAACTGCATTTCCCACTGTAATAAATTTTTGTTAATGGTTTAATATTTTTTTTTTTTTAAGGGGAAAAACATTATCCTCTTCAAAAAAACATCCTCTTCAAAAAAAACATTATCCTCTTCAAAAAAAAATTATTAAACCATTAGCAAAAATTTACTATGGGGGAAAATGCAGTTTTTCTTTCATTTCCAATAATTTACATTGTTGGACTTCCGCCCTTTTAACATCCACCGATTTAAATTTTGATGAAAAGCACTCTAGGTGTTCTCCTTGCTTGTAATAGTAAGCACTTTGAAGAGACAAAATGTTCTTTCGGTCACAAACATTTGAAAACTATTGAAGTTTGTGTCACACATGCTTATCCTCTTCTTAGCTATTCTCATTTCAAATTCATAAAATCCAAATGTACAATTAATAATGTTCTTCATAGTGAGATTAACTTTGGTAAAAGAGGATGCAACAAATGGCTTCACTAGCTAATTTTGCTGAAAAGAATCAGTATCCTTGCTGATGAGTCTAACTTCAGCAGAGTCTCTTGTTGCAGCTGTTATAACAGTACTCATGTACCTATGGATTTAAAGACTAGATAGCGTCATTATATTACTTGTGATAAATATTGCCATACTTATTATGTTCAATTATTAAATATTCCCATACTTATTATGTTCATTTGATATTAATTAATAAATATTGACATATTTATTATGTTTAATTGTTCAATATTTATTTTAAAAATAACAAGTGTTTTAAAGTCTGTGACAGATGAATTAATCATGATACACTTATCAAAAGATTGTTAATTATTTATAGTAACTAATAGTAATTATGTAATACGTGCATAATACGTGTATAAAGCAGTTGATTAATCTTTAAGCATTAATAACCTTTTTGTTTATTGTCAGAATAGAATACTGTATATTTGGAAAAGTTTCAATTTTTAAAGGTTGTTTATTGACGGCAAAATGGCTGCTGTTTACAATTTGCACAAAAAACTGTATTAAAAATTATGTATAAACACTAAAAATGTGATATCTACTAATTGTAGATTTTATATTTAAAAGAGTTGTAAAACTAATTTGCACAAAATATTGAAATCCTGGTAACCCCTAAAATTGCTTAAGTTAGTTAAATCTTTGTATGATTATTCTTTATATATAATATAAAAATAATTATTTTATAAGTAAATATTTTCAAATAATTGCAAAAATACACACCCAAAAAAAGTATATACAAATAAAACAAAAGCAGAATTTTTATATGGAATAAAGTAAATGTAATAGAGATACAAGTATATATACTTATAATGGCATTTTGAACAAAATATCAAAGCTAATAATGTAGTATTTTTGCATTTTCAAAATGGAAATCATTTAAGATAAAAAAAAAAGTCATCAAAGCTTAAGTTTATCCATTTGTGTGCAGTTTTACTTTTTGCAAGAAATTCAGCCGAATAGTATCACTGTTAATAGAACTTTTTTGTTTCTAATATTTATAAAAACATGAATTGATATATGCATGTATGGATTAATGGTCTCATTGAATTGAATGAAAACATAAATAGAATAGTGGTATAGTGCTTTATAAAGAAGAAGTATTGAATATGATCATCACATTCTGATAATATAGCGCTTAACTTATTTATTAGTATAGTGTTCGTTAGTCAAGGTTTAATTTTCAAAGTTTTAACTTTTAAAGCTCTGAAAAAAAAATTTAAAATCAAATCTTAATTTTCGTTCCTCTCTAAGACTAGGGGGTCACTTAGCTCTTTTAATATGAAATACAAACCTTGATGAACAAGATTGCTGCACAGAGAAACAAGCTGAGCATAATATTACAAGGAACAAAGTGATGATTACAGAGGTTTATGCGAAATATAAAACATTTTTTAAGAAAATATAAAACATTTTTTAAGAAAATATAAAACATTTTTTAAGAAAATATAAAACATTTTTTAAGAAAATATAAAACATTTTTAAAGAAAATGTTTTGTTACAGTGCCAGCAAATCGTGGAAAGAATGTAAGTCTCATGGCCGCTATAACAGTTAATGGTATTTTAAGCTTTAAGATAGTGGATGGTGCCTATAATGGCAATCTTTTTTGCGATTTTATAACCAACAATTTAAGACCATATTTCCAAACGAATTCCCATTCTGTACTAGTATTGGATAATTGTGCATTTCACCGTAGAGAAGATGTAATCAATTTGCTCAGCCAATCCAGTGTTTCAGTTTACTTTTTGCCACCTTATTCACCACAATTGAACCCGATTGAGGAATACTTTAGTTGTCTTAAAGCTAATTATACTTCTATTAGAGCGTTTCCAAAAACTAGCAATGAAGTTAAGGCTACTTTACATTCGCTTATACCGACAATTGGCGTTGATTTTTGTGGTTGGTATTATAATATGAGAAGATGGGTTTTGAAAAGCGTAGCAAGACAAGAACTTTACTAAAGAGGATACTTTGCTTTTTATATTATATCTTCAAGTATAATGAGTTATAATTATATAAAAAATACTCTTTATTCTTTAGAAATTTATGAATAACTTAATGTATCATAAATGCACTATTGATTCAACAACAATGTTTTATATTTTCTTAAAGAAAATATAAAGCATTTTAGTTTATTTAAAAGTTTTTTATTTTTTATGTTTCATATATATTTTTAAAATGTTTTATAATTTTTTAAAACTTATTTTATATATTCTTAAAACATGTTTTATATTTTCTTAAAAAATGTTTTATATTTTCTTAAAGAATGTTTTATATTTTCTTAAAAAATGTTTTATATTTTCTTAAAAAATGTTATATATTTTCTTAAAAAAATGTTTTATATTTTCTTAAAAAATGCTTTATATTTTCTTAAAAAGTGTTTTATATTTCGCATAAACCCTGTAAAATTTAAATTTCTTGCTTGTTGGTCTTCCTCTTCTTTTAGGTTAAAACAAAGTAATTTAAGCACTATATTACTAGCAATGTGATGATCAAACTCAGTACTTTTTGTTTGTAAAGAATGTACAACCACTGCACCATTATGCCATTAAAGAAAAAAATTATTATCTTAGCTAACTGAAGTAGGGCCTTGTCCTTAGGGAGCTAAAACAATACAGCAGTTTTTATCACACATTTCACTAGTTTTTTTATCTTTAACATTGCACTAGATTTCTATCACTTTAACATTGCAATAGATTTTTATCACTTTAATATTGCAATAGATTTCTATCACTTTAAAAATGTAATAGTTCCCTTAAGTAACTAACAGCCTAATAAAATATGATTTAGGATTTTCCGATTCTCTGCCAAACATGTTTAGGAGACAATCCATATGTGAGAATGGTAAGTTTTTTTTATGCTTTTGACATTTTGCTTTGGTTGTTAGGTGTAATATTTAAGTATACGACAAACTTTTTGGTTTAGAAAAAATTAAAAATTTATTCATTTATATTTATATCTTAATTAGCTTAAAGATAAATTTGGTAAAGAATGCAAGGTTAGTTTGTTATTATTATTTTTTATGTTCAAAAAGTTTAAAGAGTAAAGTAAAAATAAGTAATTATAAGAAAAATAAATAAAACTATCTTTCAATTTTTATTATATTAACAAAGAAAAAACATCAACAAAGATTTCTAATATCAAAACATTTCGCACTATTTGTTCTTGGCTTTATTATAAAAAATGCTTGGTCACATTTTTGTAACATTTTTTCTTATTTTTTAGTTTAATGTTTTTTGTTCTCAAGACATCTCTGTGTTAAACTGTTTTATGCCTAAACAATTTCAGTTTAGCAAGTTTTTAGTATTTAAATTACTTTAAAGATGTCTTTTAGACGATAAAAGAAGTAATTAATGTTATAAAAACCAATTTATTGTTTGAATGACAATTATTTAGAAAATAATTGTCATTCAAGCGATTATTTTTAACAATTCCGTTCTATATAAAGTCTATTACAAATGAAATAAATCCAGAAAAAATTAAAAATATTACTAATATTTTTTAATAATAAAATTTTATTTTTTCTTGGAAAAAAATCTTATTTTTATGGCAATAATAATTAAAAAAATTTTTTTACTAAAAAGAAAAATTCCTTGTAAATGTGTTCTTAGACTGCTACACTTTTTTTTATCGTACGTTAAATTTTTTTTTAATAAAGCAGGTAAAAGCTCAACCTGTATTTTTTTAATAAATGGTACTTGGAAACCTAAAATAATTTTTGCTTTGATAACAAAATTGCTGGTAATTTTGTTATGAAAATTATCAAAAATAAAGTAATATTTTTGCAATAAGTTATATTTCTTGTTTGTTACTCACTAACCTTTTAAAAACAAAAATTCATTAATTGCAAAGCCGCAATTACAAATTTAAGAATTAGTAATAACAAAAATTTAACATATTTTTAATTCATTTATACTAATGTTGAGAAAAGTAAGAAATTTATATTAAATATTTAAAAAGCCTAGTTATTTAAAAAGTTTATACTAAATATTTAAAAAGCGTAGTATTAAATTTAGTTATTTAATATTATGAAAAATCTTTTTAATGTCAACTTGTCAACTTAAACTGTTTTAAAAAATATAAAAATAAGTTGACATTAAAAGGAATGATTTTCCTATATTTTTTTTATTTTTATTTTTAAAGATGAAAGCGAAAATATAAATTGCTATCTTTGTAAAATATATTTGTATAATTTTAATGTAACAAGTATATTATGTCCTTATACATCTATGTATGCATATATGTATATTATATTATGTCCCTATACATAATGTATGCATATATGTTTATATAGGCTCATATGTTGGTTTGTTCATGTATGCATACATACATATATATATATATATATATATATATATATATATATATATATATATATATATATATATATATATATATATATATATATATATATATCATTACTTTTACATCACTTTTTTATTTATATAATTATATTTGTTCATTTGGCTATGCCGACCTAACTTTCGACCTTAAAGTGTTTGAGGTTGGCAAAAAATTGCTGACCTTGTTTTTATGTTTTATAGTAAAACCTTTGTGTTGAAATATTTTTGCAGACCTAATATTGACCTCTAACAGTTTAAGGTCGACAGTTGTTTGCTGACTTTATTTTTCCTGCCGTTTCCATGTCCACGCATAAGTTTTATTAGTAAATTGCTGAGGATGTTGTATTGCTCCAATTTAGAGGCGACAAGGCAGGGTTTTAGCCAGGAATATATTTTTACCATGTTTTTGCGGTATAAATTTTGTAGAACAATGACAATAAATATTCCTAATATTTATTGTTATTGTTCTTTAAAAGATATGTAATTTTTATTGAAATTGTCATAAAAAAGAGGGCAATGAATTTTGTGAGTTTTAAACCCATTGAGAATTCCACGGTATATGCAGTGCCATTTAGCTGGCTAACACCCTGCATAGTTTAGGGATTGAAACCCTTTATTAAATACTTTTTTTTTTTTTAATTATTTTATTTGAAAGTTTTTTTGTTTTACAACTATTATTCTTTAATGTGTACATAATACGCATTATACGTACGCATTAATATAAGGCGTAATCATTTATGTACGCATTGTATTAATGCATGCATATATTTTGACTGATATAGCCATAGGCGCAGTGGAGTGTGCATGCATTGACTGAGGAATTAGGTTTTTGCAAGCATTCTTTTAAATAAAAAATAGGTATTTTGATATTTATTTATATAGAGTTCATAAATTAATTTAATTTATATCTAAAATTTATTAAATTAAATTACACTAGATTTTTAGGTGAAATAGTCAAAGTAATTGATAACAAATTATGTTTAAATATGGTGTACTTATTTAAAAAGTTAATTAACCTAAAAATAATGCCTACCTTTTTTAAAATTATAAAATGTATGCGATATTTAAAAAATAATAATATTATGTAATACATTTTTTACAAAATAAATTTCATTAAATATATTCTCGCATGACTGAATAAGAATTTCGAGAATATGTGTACCTGATGAAAAGTTAACAAAATAAATGCTGTTAACTATACTTTTATACGTTTAGACCAAACAATATTTTTTACAGAATCTTGGTAAAAATAATTATTATTTAATAACATTAAATATAATAAAATATCAGTTTATAGCAATTTATAAACAAGCTTAGAATATCGGAATTATTTTATTCATAATTTTAGTGTGAGTTTTTGTGAAAATTAGAAAATAAAATAACTAAACAAATTGTTTAGTAACTTATAAAAAAATATATATATATAAAGAATTTCTAGATTTCTCATCAAAATTTTACATTGACATCATATTCGAAAACTCTTTAAAATTAAACGCTCTTGAATAAAAATCTGCTGATTGCTTAAAAAATATTTTAAGGAATTTAAATTCTGACCAAAATGGAGAGTGTAAACTTTGACTAAAACTACTAAGTTGTTGTTTTTTTTTAATATGTTTATTTTGTTTTTATGAAAAAATTCAGCCCAATAATTTTTTTTCATTAATATGAACACAACATGTTTCTGCAGTTGGGGATCCCTTTAAAGAAAGGAAAACTTCTCAAAATAACAAACATTTAAGTTTTTAACAAAATAATAAAATAACCAATTTATTTACCTAAAATAAATAATTCATTTACCTAAATAAATAAATTTACTTAAAATAAATAATTAATTTACATAATGTAAATAAATAATTTACCTAAAATAAATAATAAAATAAACAAATGATGAAATAATAAAAAATATATATAAAGAATAAACAGTTTTGCACAATATATTTAAATAAAATAAATCTATTTCAAATTGCAAATTAGAACAAAATAAAAAATTAAGTTACGCAAAAAATAACATAAGGAAAGTTACAAAAACAAATATAAAAAGCAGAATTCTGTGAGTAGAAAACTTATTGAAGAAAATATAATGTAAAAGTAAAGAAAAATATAATAAAAAATTAATAACTTTTAAATTTCCATTTTGCTCTACAAAAAAACATGTCTAAACACTTTGAAAGTGGAGGCATTTTAAATTTCGAAAAAAATATTTTCAATCTTCAGGTTTTAAAATGCTGGCTTTAATGAGTTGATACTTCAAGATAATTGTGGAATTTTAAGCTAATGCGTTCTTTTAAAACACTTTCAAAAATTCAAAAAGTCTTGCAAACCATGAAAAAATGTATAATAACAATGAAAGAACCAGATATGAGGAGATTCAAGTTAAAAAACTGTTTAACACCAAAATCTATTTAACACCAACCTTCCAAATGAAATAGTTTGTAAAGATTGTCTCATGTCTACATCGATGATGATATCAATGATGTACATTGAAAAAACTCAGAAAATTGAGTTTATTTAGATTAAGTCAACTATCTTCAACCAATAAGATTTAAATGAACTAACATGTTGCAATCTTATTTCACTAAACATTTAAATAAGATAAAAGTTTATTTTGCAGCATATAACTACGTATTGCAACATACATCTACCAGATAGCAATCACTTAGACATGTTTCAAAGTTAGATCCATTAATTCAATTGATAATTGCTTGTAGTTATGGTTTAATTATATACATTAAAATTGACTTATGAATGTTGGACATATGAATAGTCATCACCCTATAATTCTTAATAAAAGTTAAAATAATACATATCTACAGTAAATACTTTTTTTTGATGTTGTTTTATTAATTTAATAAAAAACAAAACTGTAAATTAAGTTATGAAACAAGCTTGAAGAAAAGAAGATATAGTAAAAGATATAGTATATATAGATATAGTAAAAATTTGTTTTACTCTACAATATTATTGTTAAAAATTAGAAAATGACAGTTATTTTACTTTAAGATGTAACTTTGATGCTTTTAATCCTACATTAAAATGTATCGTCAGATTTTTGATGTGCTTTTTCATTATAACTCTACGGTTACAATAATTAAAACTAATTAGAGGCAAAGTGTTTGTGTTTTTTTTTTAATATCAAATTCATTTATATATATTTTTGTTTTTTTATATATATTTTTTGAATCATTTATTTTATTTTTATTTTTTTATTTACTTCTGTAATTTTTTTTATTTACACTTTATTGTATAAAAACTTTTTTTTTTTTTTGAATAGTTAGAGAAATTTATATTATATATTATAATTATTATAATATATTATTATTATTAAATAATATTCTACATTTTTGCATCAAGTTATTATAAGATATTTAAAAAGATTTTAATTTGTGGTAATATTTTAAAATACTTCTTAGATCTGTGTTCGACCATTTACCATTTTTAAATGGTGCCCAGGTGCTAAAATGCGATACAAAAAGACTGAAATATGTCAAACTTGCGCAAAACTAAAGAATGTGTGCCAAACATGTCTGTTAGATCTTGAATATGGTACTTTTGTTGAGTTTTTTTTTAAATATGCAATAGAAATAGAGAAATGATGTAATAAATTAAATAATTTGATAATAATGGGTATATAATTTTTAATTAATGCAATAATTTTTATTCATAAATAGGGCTGCCCATAGAAGTTCGTGATAAAGCTCTTGCTATTGCAGACACGTTGCCAAGATCAGATGTAAATAAAGAATTTTTTCATCAGACGTTAGAGAAAGAGGTTAATTTATTTTATTTTTGTTGTTTTAACACTTTTGATATGTACTATTGTAAAGTTTTCACACATAGGTATTAGTGTAAAATGTTAAAACATTTAAATATTTTAAATACATTTTTCTATTGTTCTATAAACTTGATAGTAGATTTACTGTCTAAATATTTTATGTGTTCAAAATATCTTGAATTCTATTTGTTGTTAACATCCACATTTGAATTTGTTGTTAAAAAAAGTTTGACAGAAATTTAAGATATTTTTTCTGTCTTAACATCCAATAAACACCAATTAAAATGTTGAAAAAACTCAATTTTTGAAAAAATGGACTTAACAAGTTTTGGAAAGCCGCTCTTAAATTATCTGGGTAGGTTAAAGGCTATCACAAATTGACCCAAAATAAACATTTCTTTTGTAATTTTTTCATTTTTTTTATTTTGCTTATAAAAATATTTTCACTTTTTTGTTAAGGCTTGTCTTTTTTAAATTGTTGTCACTACTCTCTTCTTTATGTTGTTGTCACTACTCTGTTTTTTATGTTGTTGTCACTTCTCTGTTTTTAGGTTGTTGTCACTACTCTGTTTTTATGCTGTCACTACTCTGTTTTTATGTTGCTGTCACTACTCTGTTTTTATGTTGTTGTCACTACTTTGTTTTTTATGTTGTTGTCACTACTCTGTTTTTATGTTGTTATCACTACTCTGTTTTTCTATAGAAACATCAAGTATATTCTTGTAGTGTTTACCACCTGAGTGATCTCTGGCATTAATAATAATTCTGTATTTTTTAATTCCATCACTTTTATCATGGTACCTGGAAAAAAGTGATAAGCTGATGCTATAATTGTATTACATGTAAATATTTTTTAAATGCAATTACAACTACATATAAAAGTATTACTATGTTTTTAAATAATTATTTAAAAATATAGTAATACATTTAATTACTATAATAAATATCTAAATAGTACCAACAATTTTTTTTTTTGTAATTCACCTCCAAGACTGAGAAGGCCACTACAGATGAGGAGGCTACTTATGGCTATAACCCTCTCTCAACTCTATAACTCCGAAACACGAACCTTGGCGAACAAGGCCGCTGCGTGGAGAAACAAGTTGAGCGCAGTACTACCAGGGACGTGGTGGGAATAAAATGTGATGTGCATGAAATGTTATTAAATTTATTTATATCATTATTGTTATTAATGTTGTTAATATAATTTTAATTAACAATATTGTTTGTATCATTAATGATTACATTTATTTATGTAATTATTATTAATAATCCATTTATTTAGCCATAAAAAAGTTAACCACAACAATAATATTTATTATTCAAACAATTATTTATTTAAAAAAATTAGCAAATAAATTAATATTAAATAAAACAAGAGGTAAAACAGGAATTACTGACATAGGGTAACACAAGAATTACTGAAATGAGGTAACACAAGAATCACTGACATTAGGTAACACAAGAATTACTGACACGAGGTAACACAAGAATTACTGAAATGAGGTAACACAAGAATCACTGACATGAGGTAACACAAGAATTACTGACATGAGGTAACTTAACAATTACTTACATGAAGTATTACTATAGCATGTAAATGACATGAAAATATTAAAAATTGGCAAATGAAAAATCAAGTTTTTTAAAAGAAAGCCATTTGATTCAACAAATATTTGACAAATGAGAGGAGGAATTGAAAAACTGTATGACATGATTTATGAACTATTAACTTTTTAAGGAAGTTTTTGTAAATTAAATGTATTATTTAAGTTGAGTGCAAATTATGTTTTTATAAATATATTTAAAAAATATATTTTTTAGTTAGCAAATACAGATGGTACAGTTGCTGCTGGAACTTTGGGTAAGTCACAGGCCGCTAGCGACTTATTAATGAAGTTGGCGCGCACAACACCCTATTATAAAAGAAACAGACCCCATATCTGCTCATTTTGGGTTAAAGGTGAATGCAAGCGAGGAGAGGAATGTCCCTACAGGTAACAAATTTTTTAAGTGAGGCACTTTTGGAGTACCTTACCTTTGTATGTTTTTCAAAGAGATTATGTAGTAAAAACTATATTCGTTGAGCTTCATGTTTTTACATTAGGGATGAGTTTAAACTAATCTCTTTAACTAAATATGCAAAGGAAAGGTACCTTCCTGTCCATTTTCTTAAATTTTTTTATTTACTTATTAGGCATGAAATGCCGAATGCTCCTGATGACCCATTATCTAATCAAAATATTAAAGATCGATTTTATGGTGTTAATGATCCAGTGGCAGCAAAAATGTTGAAACGTGCCGAGAGCATGCCAAAGTTAGAGTCGCCATCTGATAAATCTATTACAACATTGTATGTTGGTGGTCTTGATGAAAGAATTAAAGAAGATGATTTGAGGTAGGTTTTTTTTTTAATTTATTTATGAATTAATGAAGTTAATAGAACTATTTAATTAATTTTTTGTATGTGTGTACAACCATTTAACTTTGACTCTTAGAAATTTCTTTTATCAATATGGCGAGATTCGGTCAGTTGTGGTGGCTTCTAACAAAAGTTGTGGCTTTATTTGTTATACATCACGTCAAGCAGCTGAGATGGCTGCCGAACGATCTTTTAATAAAGTGATTATCAAAGGAAAACGTCTTAAGGTACTTTGGGGTCGTTCTCAAGAGCAAAGAAGTGGTGGAAAAGATGAAAAGGGTGATAGACTTAAGGAATATCCGCCTGTCCCGGGACTACCTGACGGTATTTTGTTTTTTACAAAGAAATTGTTATGGGTTTATGTTAATATATTTAACTTTATGCAAATGTTTTTTTATATGCCATTAAATATTTTTTACTTTATGTAAATGTTTTTTTATACAGCATTACCGCCAATACCTACAGAGGATGCCCCTATTATGGAGCCCCCAAATCTTTTTGATGAGTCGCCGTCTGAACAAAACGCGTCAAGTATTCCTCTACCTGCTGCTTATTCAAATGCTCCTCCGATGTTTTCGCCTCACATGAGTTCTTCTCATCCTCAAGGGATTCCGCCACCGCCTCCAAATATGGGTGGTGGTTTTCCTCCCGGTCCTCCCCCTTTTATGCAAAGGTTTCCACCTCCTTCTGGAAGTTACTCTAATCAAGTACAACCATCTGGTATTCGATTTTCCATTTCTAACGGACCTTCAATGCGTCATGGTTTGCATTATCCATCTCAAGATCCTCACCGAATGGGCACGGAAGGATCCATAGAAAACACTTCAGTACAAACACCTGTAATTAAATTAGTTCAAGAGTAACTTAACATAATGTTATCATTTGATTTGTCTGATTTTTTAGACTTTCCTTTCTTTACAGGGAATATATTTTATTTGTTTTTTTTTGTTGTTGTTTTTAATGGTAAATGGATTTAAAATTTTGGTGAAAGACACTAGTTCTAAAAGACCGTTACTGTTACCACTAACAAAAAGATACTTTGCTCTTAAATAAAACCAACTTTTCAATAAACAATTATTATTACAATTTTTCAACATAAAAACGAGGTAGATGCGCTGGTAAAGCGCCTAATAAGAGAAATATATAAATTAAACGTCATAGGGTTTTTGATTTGATTAGATTCACAGGATTTAGTCGCAAAATTAGTCGTATAATTATCTATATTTCTCTGGTTTTAGTAACATATTTCATTACGAACCTATAAAAACAAGATACCGTCAATAGAATATTTGGTGCACGGATTTTTTTATTGATTAAATAAGTGTTATGTAGAAAATGTTATGTAGAAAGATTCAGCATATGCAAGAAAATTTTAATAGTTGGCTATTTGACAAATTTTGCTTTATATTTATATTTACATACTATATTTACATCAGATTATAGCATGAAGTACCAATTTTTCTACATATTAAATTTTTGATCCACAGAATTTTCGACTTACTTTATTTTTGATTGATTTTTTGATCAACTTAAATAAGTACGTCTATTCTGATGTGTACTGGTCTATGTTAAAAAAAAGTGTAAAATTTGAACGTCTTCTTTTGTTTAAAAGAGAATACCTACCTAGTACCTAGTCAAACTGAAACTGTTAATCTTGAGAAGAAGAATTTTTTAAATAAAAGAAATTAGTTTTTATTAAAAGTTTTTTGAATTTTTCTCCGTTTGAACCCATTTTATTAAATTGCGTCATTGCTTTTTGATTAATAATAGTTGATGAAAATACTTTTTATGTTAAAAAATTAGAACCATTTTACATTCCTTCGAAAATACTAAAAAAGGTAGACAGGGGGAGGAAAAAGAAAATCTAAAATGCTCCGGGGGGAGTACGCTCTGCTGTGTTATGGCAATATTAATCAATATATAACCACAATTAAGTAGCCTCCTGGTTTGTAGTGGTCTTCTCGGCCTTGGGGAGGTGAATAAACATTAAAAAAATATTTACACTCCGATGCGTATTTGGAACAAAATATTTAGGAAAAAGTTTAAAATACCGATTAATTGGTTGAAAATAGGGTCTCTCATTTCCCGCAAATTTAGCATCCCATCCGTTCAATTTATCCAATCCATTGACGGTCATTAATGTTGAGTATATTCTTCTAAACTTTCGCTACGCTTTCCAGTTACCTCAAAAAGTTTGATTTCTTCTGTGAGATTTTTTAAATTGCTAATGTTTTCTAGAGCTGCTTTTTCTACTTGCAAATAGTCGCTTTTGCCTAATAAATTTGGAGCAACAGGTTGAGGTATTGACGGGTCAGAAACCATGCTTTCATTATCACGACTCACTTCAATTATTTCATTATTTGATGAACTAGTGCTAGCATCCTCTATGTACGTATTTTTTTTACTGTTGCTTTTAATGCATGTTTGAACGGTAAGAGTAGTTTAGAGTTGATATTTGATTCCTGATTACAACTAATTGGGTGGCTTAAAAATTTTAGTAGTGAATTAAAGTAGCATTTCTGCGTTCTTCAATTCTCTGCTGCACAGATTGAAGCAGTTTATTAGCTATAAAAATTTTTTTCTCCGCCAAATCGTCTAAAATGAATATCATTACACCTTCTGCGTTAAGTAGAGTAACATTACTTCTACCAAGTCTTTCTATTCTAATTTTTAGAGGTTGCAGAGAAATTGTTGTCGTTCATAATCGCATATTCATCTTCAGGGATATTGAGAACTTCTTTTAAATCAATCTTTGCTTTTGGTATACATGTTTTTACTTTAAGGAATCTTTCTAGCATTGCAACAAGACTATTCCACCTCGTTTTGACATCTAATATCAGCTTAAATTCTTTATGAAACATAGATTTTACGTACATTTGTAAAACTTCAGTTTTAAGAGATGATTTGCGGAACATTCCAACCACTTTTCAAACTTTCTGAATTGTTAAGGCTATATTTACGCTATTTTGTAAATCATCAATAAACGTAACGCCTGATGAGCTGTATGACTAATCATGCATCTCATCAGGCGTTACGTTTGACGTCTTACAGTCAAATGCATCATCAAACTCATCGTAATCACTCAAATTTTTATCGGAATCTTGAAACTGCGATTCAAATTCAATATATATTGCTGAAGAGTCCGACTCTTGTAAAGAACATCACATACTGCCAAATGAAGTCCGTGGGCATAATACAGCTGATGATCAATACCATTTAGCCGTCCAAATTTTTTCATTACGGATGCCCCGTCAGTGACACTAGCTATGATGTGCTTTTTAATTGATAAACTGAAACCTGACAGATTATTTTTAACTAGATCAACATTTTTTCTGCAGGAAGTGATCCAGGTTCCAAAACTTTGTTGACAAGTGTAAATTTACATTTAAATAACGTCGATTTTTAAAGACGTATATTCGTCTAACGATAAAGAAAATTGCTGCCTGCTAGATATTTCTTTTGTCATCTCTAAAACTACAGTTTGTTTAGCTAAATCATATTGTTTTTTTAATCATATCATTATTGGTAATAACATGCCTTTTTCAGAAAATGATTTTCTAATGAACTCACTTTTTGTTATGGCATTTATTGAGAAGCCATCCACTGTTGCTAGCTTTGACACAATTTCCTCGATAGGCTGCTGTTTAACAAACAATGTGATTTTCTTTTGCACATTTTTAATTTCCGAACTAGTAAGAAGATACTAGTTGACGCTTCATATTTAAGTTGTTGACGCTTCATATTTAAATTGTTGACGCTTCATATTTAAATCCAAATCTTCATGTACGTTTTTTAAAAGAGGTAGGAGCCCACTTGTTGAAAATTCTTTGCACATTATCTTTACATTGCACTTTTTGCAAATTGCAGATTCACTAGATTTTTCTTTACAAAAATACTGCGATGCCTTTAATCCAATTACAATTGACATGGTATAACTAAACTGCATCGTAAAATAACTAAAAGTAAAGTTACAAATATTTCTTACATAGGTATGTTATCTTACGTATGACTTTAAATGTCTTTGTTTGCCGTTTTTTAAATACAAAAATTATTAAATATTTCAATAATTCAATACAGAAAAAAGTTTTGAATAATTTAGCAGTTTAAAATTCAAACTTACTGTTTTCGTCGCAAAAAATCTTTTTTATTTTTTACTCATATTTTATAACGAAAAAAAAGAAAACATTGCATTGCAATGCATTTCTTGAGTTAGATAGTTCAAGATTTTTCAATAACATTTCTTGTTGTGCTAGGTTTTAATATAAGGAACACTGTTCAAAAAATAGCGCGTTTTTTACGGAAAAGTTCCGGCAGCTGCCGATAACCAAACTACCCGTTATTTTACGGAAAAACCCATCGTATGTAAACGGAAGTTTCCGTTAACAAACGGATTTTTTTCCGTTAAAATACAATGGGTTTTTTCCGTTAAACAATGAGTAGTTTGGTCATCGACAGCTGCCGGAACCTTTCCGTAAACGGATACTTCCATTTAAATACACAAATAAATAAAAAATTAGTAAAGTAATAAACATTTTCTAAAAGATTATTAACAATTTTGATAAAGTATATACAAGTAAACAATAATATAATTATATTACATATTCCTATATACATTTACAATATAGATATACTTAAAAACTTATCTTTAAGTAATATATATTTATTAAACAATAAATATAAATAATTCCAAATACACAAAAATACAATCTTTCTTTTCTATTCCATTTCTAGTCAACTCTGAATCTAAAAAAAACAACAAAAAAACATAAAGTTTTTAGTATTTAACAAAGTAATAAATTATAAAAAACACTTATTATATGCAATAGTTACCTTAAAGTTGTTACTCAATATGAGTGATTTAACTAAGATCAAGCAACAAACAACTCTGGATAAAGTTAAAAACTCTTTTGAGCAATAAATAAATACCTACAAGAAATAAAAAATTAAATTGAAGTATGATACAAATAGAGGTTTTGAAGTGGAATATAACAAATCTCAGTTTGTTATTCATTGTATCCTTTTTTTTTTTTTTTTTTTTTTTTGTGCAGAATATCTGCCTTGATAGACTATAATAAAATATATTTAAAAAGTATAAAAAGTCTTAAAATTTTGAAAAAAATATTTTTCTTTTCTTTTTATTCTAAATATAAATAATGAACTTAATGATTAACTATAATACTCATAACTAACTTTTAAACTCTTACACCTTTGAGTGCCTATTTATCTAAATATAAACAAATATGAACACAAAAATGATATAAATATATGAACACAAAAATGATATAAATATTTTATAATAGACATTTTATTAATTAATTCATATACAGTCTTGTGGCATTGAAATGGAAACACTTTTGAAACTTGATTACTTTTTGTTTAAACAATATTTAACGATCTTATTTATAATTTAATCACATATTTAAAGTAGTTAGCAAAAAATAAAAGATTTATGTAAACAAAGCATTTTGACATAAAAAAAAAAAAAGCAAAAAAAAAAATTAAAGAAAGTATTAATGTTGATATTTGTATAGAATGATTAAGAAATTTTGAGAATAAGAATCAATCAAAGTTTTAATAACCACCATTAGTAGAATTATAAATAACATGGTGAGAATTAAAAGAAAAGATGATTTAAATGGAAAAAAAGTTGAACATTTGGATTGACCATTAAAGCTAAATTTATTTTAACTTTTTCAGATGAAAAACTTATTAATAGAAAGACAAACCACCAATTATTTCTGAGTTATCTAGAAAAGTTTAAGATATCGAGAAAGTCAATTAAATATTACATTGATAAAATGTTCAATTTAAAAAAAAGTTTCAAAAGGATGTTTACGTGCATTATTACCTTGAGCAATCAAGAAAAGGTTTACAAAATCAGAAAAAATTTATGGATTTATTAAGATTAACTGGAAAAAAAATCGATACATCTGATCAAAAACTATTCTACTTTACTGATTGTGATCAAAAATCCAAACATATTTACATAATTAAATATCAAAAAGCACAGAGAGTACACTATCATAAAAAGAAAAATTTTCCAAAATCCATCATGGTATTGGTTACAGGGTTTATTCAATAATGTAAAAGATATATGGAGGAACATCCCTAAAGAACTTATAAATTAAGCATTGATGTCCAGGTCTAAACATAGTAAACATTGTATGATAACAAAGGTCATCAAATTGAACATTTATGGAAAAAAAAAAAAGGAATAAAAAAAATGTTGCTTTTTAATTATGTTTTTATTTCAATATCACATGACTGTATGCATGTATGAATATATATATATATATATATATATATATATATATATATATATATATATATATATATATATATATCGCAGTGGCTACGGTACCGGCAGCTGGATCTTTAACTCTTGGTGCTAGAGTACCGGCTGGTCTGGGCTCTAGCTAATTGCGGCTACGTAACTATTAGTTGATTTACTTAAGGTCCGCGTCTGGTAGTTGATATATAAAAAAATCAAATGCATTTGTTTTAAAAATGGAAGTCGGTAAAGTATTTAATAGTTTCAATGAACTTAAGCAGGCAATTGAAGAGTATGAAAAATCAAGTTTTATATCATTATATGTTCGCGATAGTCGAACCATTGAGTTAGCGATCAAAAAAGGTTTGAAGCGCTCTATTAATAAGGGATTAAAATATTATTATTTAACATATTGTTGTTATCATGGTGGGCGCCAGTTTAAGTCAAGATCTAAAGGTATTCGTCCAAATCAAAGGTAGGATGAATAAATACATACTTATTTTAAATTTATTTATAAAAATAGAAAGTACTTTAAATAAAGATTTTATAATTAATTATCGATAGCACATATAACATCAAATGCCCATTTACTATTTGCATTGGAGTCACTGAAGATGGAGAGCAGTTCTGTGTTGTTAAAGTTATTAATGAGCACAATCATGCAATTAATAAAGTAATAAGTATAAATTTGTTTATTTATATTAATCATATAAATTTTTGAAACAAATGTCAGTGTGAATGTCAAATATTTTTTAGATATTTTATAATTGTATCAAAATATGTCACAGGACACGTTACTAAAGGTTAAAAAAAGTTAAAGTAGGTATGTGCGTAAAAAATTTCGTAAAAAAAAAGAATGACTCTACAAAAAGTTATGCACCCTTAAGTAACAAAATTGGACTAGAAGAACTGATGAAAACTGCTACCTATTTTAGAATGTCATATTTGGCTATTTTTGCTACGAATATTTGGCTATTTTTGCTACGAATATTATACGTCATATTTGGCTAGTTTTGCTACGAAACTTTATTGTTATTTGTTCAATATTTTGCTTTATTTACAATATTTAAACTTAAGTACCAATTATTTTTCAATGAAATTTTTAACCACTATTAAATATAAAAGTAATTAAAGTCTTGCTGGGTGGGTCAGCATTGTTTAAAACCCAAAAATGACTAAAATATGACTAATTAGCAAGGGCAATATTATATTTAGTTCAAAAAGTAATTAAAATGAACACAAAAGTAAGTTTTTATAAAGGGTGTTTTGACAAAAATTAGGCAATTTTTTTTATAGTTACTGTTTTTATAAAATTTTAAGAGTAAGGGAAATTCTTTATTGCGCAGAAATTTACAGGGAATCTAAATCTGCAAAAAAAAACATGTCTTGCTAGGAGGCTCGCTTAGTTTTAAGCGGGAAAATGACTAATATTTGACTAATTAAGGAGAAACTATAAATGAAAAATAAATAAATTTTAAAAATATTTTTTGAATTTGTAAAACTTCATATTTGGTTAAAAAGTCATTAAAATAACTACATAAAGTAGGTTTTTGGTTTACATTATTTTTAGAAAAATTAAGTGATTTTATCTATGTTATGTCTATGTTATCGTAGGATGCACCGTAAATATTTTATTTGAAGAAAAAAGTGTCCACCAGATTGGGTTTGCATTTTCAAATCCACGATACATCATACTATTATAATCTAAATTTTAAATCTTTTTAAAAAAAAAAACAAAGGTTTCCAAAACCAAGACTCTAGGCTTTCTAGGCTAAGACTCTTGGTCTTCAAGTTTCAAGACCAAGACAGTTGAATATGAGCCCTAATTCTCGAGACCTACATCTCTGGTTGTGAGACCCTGATTGTATTTTGTTCAAAAAAATGAGTTTTTTA